>JAPDVR010000003.1:10042549-10642549 GCA_026230005.1 Gila orcuttii
CACACAGCCTCCCGTGAAAATTAACCTGAACTGCAGTGGAATGACCAGATCATTAAAACACATCTGCATTTTAGAGTTTATAAAACACCTCGACTGATTTTCCTCCCTTTTACATAAGCATGTAAGAAAACAAACATTTTAAATGATATTAAAGACATGCACTGAGCCTGAGTAGGACATTTTACAGTGTTTAAATCTGTTTTGTTTTGTAAAACACTGAGCTACGTGTGTGTGTGCAGGAAAGAAGCTACGAATAAAGTGTGTGTTGTCGTCAGTATTCTCTGGTGGATAAACTATAATGAAGACATTACCTCAAACACATCTCTGCCAAAGTTAAGGTACTTGTGCTTTATTTGCATGTTATGCACCTTTATACTTGTACTAGTCAAGTCATCCTCATTTATATAGCGCTTTTAACTATATAGATGATTTCAAAGCAGCTTTACAGAGATAAACATATAATTTAAGGTAACAGAGATTGGTTTGGTTTTATAGCCGTTTTATTTCCAGCTAAAGTTAGTTTTGATTGACTCACTTCCGTCTAAATGATCATTTGTTATTAAATTAGGGGCTGATAACACGACACCGTTCTCTCTAAACAGACTTTAAACGTGATCCTGTGATAGACGCTGATGCGTTCACATGCGCATTAAGAATTGATCATATATATGTGCGCAGGTTTGTAATTCCCCACAAACCATGCCTAAACAAACTACTTGTACTACTCTACATCTCAGAGATAAATGTTGTACTTTTAGTTTTCAGAGACAACAACACTCTATTCTTGAATACTTGAGAGAAACTAGCCTACTTTCATCTTTACACAATAAACAGTATTAATATTATGTTTTGTTCCAGTTCAAGAGTCTTTTCGGCTCTCCAGCGTCTCAGAGGTGTGAAACCATTACTTGCCCATTTTTGGTCATGTCTATCTTCGACAACCACCTCTGCCTTATTAAAGGACACTGATGACATGTTTAAGTGTATCTTACACCCACGTTTTCACTTCCTTAATTGCTTCGTAAGTGTGAACCCAGACCATGTTGTCCCATTTTAGTTGCCAGAGATTATTTTATCTAACAGCTGTGTCTTCAGGTTTCTGCTTTGGTGGACGATGGCAATGATGGTCGTTTTGGCAGCAGTGCTTCTCACTTACGGAGTCTCTACAGGAATTGCAAGGGTAGGGTTGCTTCATTCTTACTGCTGCGCATTAACATCCATAAGATGACCAGAAAACAAGATTAATGTTCTCAAAATGTATCTATTATTTCTTTGAAGGAGGCCCGTGAATCTGATGCTGTAGCCGGGGGAATCGGTGAGCTTCCACTGGACATGGCTAATGACTCTGTTGACGACATGTACGATAGGTGTGAAGATAAAATGTGGAAGGAGGTACCAAAATACCTGAAGAATGAGAAGAACAAAAACCCAAAATTTAAAGAGGTCTGGGACAGCCATTATAAAAAAGGAAAAAGAGACGAACCAAAAAAACAACAGATTGCAGCAATTCGTACTTACATTGACAAAAGTGGTGTGTATCGTGACTTCAACAATGCAGTTCGAACCCAGGGACTCGAGTACAAGACCACATTCGGGTATCACGCACTTCATTTTCTCCTGACTACTAAAACTAGAGCCGAGGAAAATCAATGTCTCACTGCCTACCGTAGAGTCAACGTGGCCTTTAGCCAAGATGTTGAAAACAAAGAGATTCGCTTTGGCTCTTTCACCTCAGCCTCACTGGGTACGTACGCCAATGAAATTCAGTTCGGAAACAAGTCATGCTTTGAGATTTTCACGTGCATGGGAATAGATATCTCCGCCATCTCTCAATATGAGAACGAAAAAGAAGTGCTGATTCCTCCCTATGAGGTCTTTAAAGTCGTAGAGATAAAGAAGAACAGTTCAATGCATTCAAAACTTCCATGTGAGGTGGTCTATAAAGTGAAGAGTACAAAGAAGAATGTTTCCAAGCTGAATTGTTCTCTTTTTACGAAGTAAACGCTTTCACTTGTTTACATACAGTTAACAAAACATGTAAAATTTAAGATGCACCATTTTAAATCCTGCAAATGATCTTTAACCAAGATTAATGTGAATGTGGATTTATTTGTTAACAATGACATTTCTCGACAATCTCAAATTGACGTGTAGATTTTCTACTGTGCAACAAGTGTTTAAGAGAAATAAACACTAGCTGCATAAAAATGAACCCTTACAGTTGTGTCATTGTTAAACTGGATCTGAATTAAAATGTTTAAATGAATAACAAGAGTTTAAATGTTGTAATACATTGTATTATTGCCCATGTCATCTGTATTTAAAGTAAAGTCATCCTCATTTCTATAGCGCTTTTAACAATGATGCTTATTTCAAAGCAGCTTTACAGAGATAAACATATAATTTAAGTTAACAGAGATTAGTTTGGTTTTATAGCGGTTCTTGAATAATGTTTTTTTCCAGCTAAAGTTAGTTTTGATTGATTCACTTCCGTCGAAATAATCATTTGTTATTAAATTAGGGGCTGATAACATGACACCGTTCTCTCTAAACAGACTTTAAACGTGAACCTGTGATAGACGCTGATGGCGTTCACATGCGCATTAAGAATTGATCGTGATTTTAACGGTAAAAGATGCAAAGATGCAAAAAAATGCTACAGTGCAAAACTGTTCATTGGTTAACAGAAAGTGTCCTTACTATATACGGTAAATAATTGTGATAGGTCTAACAGTACATTTAATGTCATTTTACTGTAAAATACCATTAAATTTACAGTTTTTGAAAGTGAAAAAGAACAACTCATTGTATAATTTACAGTGAAAAAACGTAAATTGACATTCCCACAATTCCCTGCGTGACGCTTCACATTTGATGTATTTTTGTTGAAATAACTATGTTTCTTCTTAGTTTTCTTAGTTCTTTTCGAATCAGTTATGTAGCTACATTTGGTTTTTACATTTAATGTTGTTAAATTAATGTTTATTGCATTTTTTTAATTTTCATGTGTGTTACCATGATGGTGTTTAATGTTTGTGCGAATAACACTGTGCAGCTTCTATATAATAAAATTTAAGTTTCTTGTGGGAGATGGCTTGTTTTATTTATAATGAGCTGTGATTGGTAATGCGACCCTCATCATTGCTGTGATGATTGTTGGTTGGCAGTGTATTACAATGGTACAAAACAGATGTAAATACTTCAATAGGTTGGTAAATTAACATTATATCAGATAATGAAGTACGGTGTATTACTGTAAATTTTACGTTAAGTATGTAAAACCAATAACGTTGATACCGTATTTTTGGCGGTAAAGTTCTGGTAACCACAGCTGCTAGTTTTTTCCCGTAAAAACAACGGGATTTTTTTTACAGTGATGTGCGTTTGAATATATGTGCGCAGGCTTGTAATTCTCTACAAACCATGCCTAAACAAACTACTTGTCTTGCCTATAAGTTTTGATACAGAATTTTATTTTATTTTATCACTATTAAATTGAATGCATAACCTGCATATATACAAAGTAGTGTATGAAAACTGTCTTAAAAATAATTAAACACACTCGTGCTTCACAAGTTTATCGAATGTTTAAACACCTCGGCGTCTAACAGCTAAAGCAGGAGAAGCTCTGAGTTTATCAAAAAGTTCACATGATGATGAGTCTCCTGTCACAAAGCTTGATTGTGTCCAGTCAGATTTCTGAGAGGACTGTCTATATGTTTGAATGGTCTTTGATGCTTTTAGGTTGTAGAAGTCCTCCTTACAAATCGATGATATTTCGTTTTGTACATCGATCTCATGAAAGTGCGTATAGCCTACCACGAATTTAATTTCTCGTGCTATTTATACGCCAAAAATGTTTTTTGCGTGCACACTCTAAAAAGAGATGTGTCAAAAAACAACACATGTGATGTGTAGATAGCATTTTGACACATGTTGTGTAGATTTTAACGCACAATGTGTGTTAAAATGTAACTCTGGATAGAATAGCACTGGGTGGAGGAGAGTTTGTGTTCATGAAAAATTATAGGTATATTTTATATGGTATCCCATAAAATGCTCTAAAATAAATAAAGCAATACTTTCAATTAAATAAATGTAATCTTAATTCATGAAAACTTAAAGATTAACGGGTGTTTTTTGGCAGCCAATCACATCATGCCTCTTTTCAATGTCTTTTTCAAATGCTGCTTTCACTTGTTATTAATAACCAGATTAACTTTATTTCTGTCAGACTCTACAGACGCTCTTATTGAGAATTAACAGGTTTTGTGTTGACGATTCATTGAATGTTTCATTTAAAGTCACCAGAATCGTGATTAGTGTCAGCTTTATCTGGGCTCTTGACCCTTCACTCTTTAATATTAGTTTTCTCTGATTTTTGTAAATGTGTTTTTATATCGCACAATCGAAACAGCAGAGAAAATCATGGGTAAAATATGTTCAGATGATAACGTTATCATCATGGACATGTAGATTGCTGAGCTCAGTTTATTATTTGAGAAATAAGTGTACTATATATAAGATGATTTTTAACAAAGGTGAGCTTATTGCAAATGACTTAATTTTTGAAAAGCATAGTTGGGACAGAGTCTTACAGTATAAGGTATCAAACAGACTTCAAGAATCAGCGTATGAATCTCAACAATGGTGACAAATAAAAGCTTCATACCGCAATGCATGATGGGAGCCATTAATGAGTTGTGATTGGTGGCAGCCACTGCAACATGCTTTATTATTGTCACCATTGTTGAGATTCACAGGCTGATTATTGATGTCTGTGTTTCTACATAAATTCAATTGAAAATGTTTTGATCAGAACAATGTTTATTAAATATTTTGGATTATGAGAAACATACTGATATTCATATATGCTGTAGAATCACAACACTGGTGCTAAAAAGTTAAACCAACCTATCTCAATAAGTTTCATTTTCAGATCACAGCATGATTAGGCCTAAACACAACCAACATTATCAGATCACACATTTCTTTGTTCGTTTGACTGTTATAAATAAATAACAGCAAAAAGACAAATATAAAGTGAATGTTTAAGGGTCAAGAGCCCAACTAAAGCAAACACTGATCGACATAACGGTGGCTTACAATTTGTGACTTTCTCCTTCAATGATTCTGCTTGTTAACATCAGGTGTCTTCAATAATGCTCAAACATCACTAAATTAATCACTTAATTATCTCATTAACTTTAACACTCTTGAGTGTTAATTTAACACTGGAGTTTTTGCTGTGTAGTAAATGCCGCTCCATCTGAAAGCAGGTGAAGGCGATTTACTACTAATCAAGGAACCCGCTTTACTGACGAGATGCGCATACAATGTCACGCGGTATATCGCCCAGCCCTACATCCATATACTCATAAACTTGTTCAGATCAGCTCTTGCTGATTATGACATCATCAAGAAACATTTGATCAACTTATCTCTCTCCATAGCAAATGTATTTAATTAAAATACAATTTAAACAGCCAGAGACAAACGAAAAGAAGAGTAAAGGGTCAAGAGTTCAAATAAAGGAGCCATTAATCACAATACAATTCTGGTGACTTCAAATAAAACATTCAGTGAATCATCAACATCTAAACCTCAGTTAATTCTCGATAAGAGCTTGTCTATGTAGATTCATGATGTCTAAACCATCCAAATGTTCAAACAAACTCTTTATTAAACATCACTGGACTACATAAACACAAGTTAACAATACGTTTCAGTGTTCATCCAAACACTCAGTTGTAAAAACACAGGAAGTAACTCTGGCAAATACACACCGACTACAGTCACATGTGACACATATCTGACACAAGTTGTGTAACTATAACACATTACTGTGTAAAAGGTTTCAACACACTTCTGTGTAAGAGGAATAACACATTAGTTGTGTTAAAGGTAATACAAAATGTGTAGCCATAAACACAGAGGTGTGTTAAGATAAAACAGGTTGTGTGTTAAATTTGACACAACATGTGTTGTCCCTGAGCACACACACTACATGTGTTAAAAGCTACACAACATGTGTTGTCCCTGAGCACACACACCACATGTGTTAAAATCTACACAACATGTGTTAAAATCTACACAACATGTGTTGTCCCTGAGCTGATTCAGCACATGTGTTAAAATCTACACAACATGTGTAATAGTTAACACATCTCTTTTTACAGGTTGTGTTGTTTTCAACTCATCATTTTATAAGAGTGTGCCGACACTCACCATCACTGTGAATGGTATGTAGTGTTTGCTATGTTCTCAAACATACAGGCCAGTGTAAATACAAGTTATTTATATAAAATATTTTGGCAGTTGCTACATTTTAAATAATTCAAAATGGAAACTCTGTTAACTGTTGTCTCTCATGAATTTTTGTCAAAAGCAGCATTATCAGTTATGGGTTGAAGTGTGAATAACTGAATAATGTCCAGTACAGTGAGTCTGTCCAGTCATTGAGCTTGAAACATTGTCTTGTACTTTGTGTGCACATGCATTCTGTACTCGACTATTGATTAAACGGTTAATATTTTTGCATCTGGCCCTTTCGCTTTATTTTTTAAAATGACACAATGTGTGTGTTAAAATGACTTGAACATTTATTGTGTTAAATTGAACACAACATGTGTTGTCCCTGAGCACACTCACTATATGTGTTAAAACTGACACAACAAATCTCTTTTTAGAGTGTACATTTTTAATTCCACATTAATCCATCAAAACACAAGTAAACACATCTTTGTGTAAAAATAACACATCTTTGTGTTGACCAAGTTGACACAATAGATGTGTTAAAGAAAGGGACACATAAGTTGTGTCAAATTTGACACAATATGTGTTGTCCCTGAGCTGATTCAGCACATGTGTTAAAATTTAACACATTATGTGTTGTTTTTAACACATCTGTTCTAAGAGTGCATATGCTACGCACTGTAAACCTCTTGGGTAGGATTAGGGGTGTGGGGTGCGTGCATTACACGCGAAAACTGCGTATCATCATATACAAGCAAAAACTATTTTTGGCGTATAAATGGCACGAGAAATTAAATTCGTGGGATATATACGCGCTTTCACGAGATCGGGCTGGCATTTGAAACAGCTTTACATAGGAATTAGTGAGGTTGCATATCATTTGATGTGTTCAGTTCAAGCTTTTCTCAACAGAGACTTTTTTGTCTCTTACATGGAGCGCTGCAAATTAGCTTTGAATGTAAATGCGGTTTGAATGAGTTCGCTACGCTTGCAGAACTGTGAAGATAAGACCTCATGGTCACTGTCATGAACCAGCTCAAAGATGTGACAACACAAAGGAAACCACACAAATTGGTGCAGCTTAAGAGTCCATCTGAAATTTACAATATACTCAAAAGACCAACTCATTTTAAACATCCGTTTTCTACACCTGCTATTTTCCCTCTACAGAACTAAAGACAGAGGACATGTTATTCTCATGTATGAATAAGATGTGAGCGGTGGAGGAGGAGGAGGAGGCCAGCAGATGATGAACTCAGACTGAGCAGCCGAGCTCAAAATGCTTTGGTGGAATGTGTGATCAGGAAGTGACACCCATCAACTCATCAAACGCGCGCGCGCGTGTGTGTGTGAGAAAGAGAGAGAGTGAAACACTGCCCTCGTGTGTCTGAGGAACTGCAGTTTCTGTCCCTTCTGATGCCCAGTGTGTGTGTTTGTGTATGTATGTGTGTGTGTGTGTGTGTGTGTGTGTGTGTGTGTGTGTGTGTGTGTTTGTGTGTGTATGTGTGTGTGTGAGAGAGAGAGAGAGAGTGTGTTTGTATATGAGTGTGTGTGTATGAGTCAGTGAAGTGTATGTAAGTGAGTGTGTGTGTATGTATGTGTGTGTGTGTTTGTGTGTGTATGTAAGTGTGTGTGTGTGTGTGTGTGTGTGAGAGAGTGTGTGTTTGTATGTGTGTGTGAGAGAGTGCAGGAACTTAAGTAACATCTACTGGTTATTTCAGGATAACTTCCTGAACCTGGGAGAGAATAATTCCAGCTTTACGCTTCATTTACATTCATCATGTACACTTTGTAAGACTGGAAAAACTGGAAGGACTTTAAGAGAGGGCCACTCTCTGAGAAAACAAAGGAAATTAACATTCAAACTCCCCCCTCATGCACTAGTGAGACGAAGGTCTCACCTCCCTCATCCTAATCTACATTTCTCTCCCCATTCTTCATCCTGGCAGAGATCTCCCAAACTCACATAAGAATCTAAATGGTTTAATGTGAATGACGAGTTTTATACATGTTTGGTGTTATTTGAAATGTCTCGGTGCGACTGGTACAAATGTCTCATTCCCAAAGAAATAAACCAAAAGGTAATAAAGTTCTTAGGAAGTTTAGAAATATCTTCCACACTGGAGGGTGTGTCTTTGAGTTAACACCTTCTGTCCATTTGACTGAATGCTAATTTTCCACTGCTAGCAAATGGTGATTTACAGGTAAATTTCCACTGTGGATGATGTTTAGATTTGAAAAGAGGTCAGGGTATATAATGAAACGCAGCGAGAGCTCGGGGCCCCTTTCTGTATTTGAGATCGGCCCATGAGGCTGGGAGTTGCGAGACTCTCAGCCTCACGCATTTCTTGTCAGGTAAACTTTTTCCTCTTTGTTCCAGAGACTTTGACATTATTTTCATTCAAGAGTTTAAAAGAATAGTAAAACATTCGCTCACATTTAATGATGCACGGATATCATTAAACCTTTTTCATTTATGGAGTCAGATGAAATAACGAGAAAATACATATGATAAAACGTATTGAATTTAACCAAAAATACTTTGCCACGAGAAAAGACCTTGCGTGCTGATCGGATGCCAGACCTTGGGCCGATCGAGCACGACTTACAACTTCAGGACATATTTAAACTCTATGTTGTCACTTCAGGACATAGAGTTGTTTCAGTGGAGAAGACTTTGTTCATGAGAAGTTCAGCGTAACACTTATTACACCAAATAAACAAAATAATGAACTTTTATAACAGCATCATATGACCTCTTTAACTTGTATTGAACTCGCATTTACTGTAATAAAGTAAAAAAAACAAAAAAAAAAAACACCCTAGTCACAGGGCATGACAAAATATCTCTTCATAATTTATTGTCAGTTTTAAATCATAGTACATTCACAATCCTCCCAAAATAATGCACAGATTTTAATAATAAAACAGAAACACAAACAAATAAATCCATCTATATATGTACAAATCCCTGTAGTTTTGTGTAACAGTGATGGAGGAGTGCGATGCAGTCACTGTGAGTTGTCATGCCAACAGAGTAAACAAAACCCATTTATGAATCAAAATTTAAAAGATTAATGTGCGAAAAAGCCACATTGTACATAATCATGCACTCTCTCCGTGTCCGAAGCACGCCGGAGCTCAGCAACGTCTATCGTGTCATTCTGAGCATCATGGGTAAATCTGGGCTGAGAATGAGGTATTTATCTGTATAAAGTACAGAAAGTAACACGCGAGAAACGCGTCATCATACGTTCCTGTTAATCTCCTGCGATGAAGCCGATGTCCATATAATAATTGGGTCTGGTGTTGCAGTCAGCTCGTGCTGGTGTGTGTGTGTGTGTGTTCCAGTCACAGGTGGAGTCCAGAAACTGGTGTTCAGTGTCAATCAATGGATCTCAATGTGGACCTGGAAGAGGGACAGAGATCTGTGAGAACTCAACACACTGAGAACTGTGCAGAAATATGCAGAAATATGCTCAGCTCCAGTTACAGGACAGGGAAACAAGGACTAACATGATCCTCTAAAACTAAAATGGGTCAAATTATATCTCTATTTTATACAAATCTTTACTTTTTAAACAGACAGGCAGATAGACGGGTATATAGACAGGCAGATAGACAGACAGAAAGATAGATAGACAGGCAGACAGATAGACAAACAGGCATATAGACAGGCAGATAGACAGATAGATAGATAGACAGACAGACAGGCAGATAGATAGACGGGCATATAGACAGATAGACAGGCATATAGATAGACAGATAGACAGACAGATAGATAGATAGACAGGCAGATAGACGGGTATATAGACAGATAGACAGGCATATAGATAGACAGATAGACAGGCAGATAGACAGGCAGAAAGATAGATAGACAGGCAGGCATATAGACAGGCAGATAGACAGATAGATAGATAGATAGATAGATAGATAGATAGATAGATAGATAGACAGGCATATTGATAGGCAGATAGACACATATAGATAGACAGCAAGACAGGCAGACATATAGACAGGCAGACAGATAGACAGACAGATAGACACAGACAGACAGGCAGATAGACAGGCAGGCAGATAGACATATAGATGGACAGACAGATAGACAGGCAGATAGACAGGCAGATAGATAGATAGATAGATAGATAGATAGATAGATAGACAGGCACATAGACAGACAGATAGACATATAGATGGACAGACAGGCAGACAGATAGACAGGCAGATAGACAGACAGATAGACAGACAGATAGACAGGCATATAGACAGGCAGATAGATAGACAGACAGATAGATAGATAGACAGACAGATAGATAGGGAGATAGACGGGTATATAGACAGATAGACAGACAGAAGGATAGATAGACAGGCAGGCATATAGACAGGCAGATAGACAGATAGATAGATAGACAGATAGACAGGCATATGGATAGGCAGATAGACAGACATATAGATAGACAGCAAGACAGGCAGACAGATAGACAGGCAGACAGACATAGATAGACAGGCAGATAGACAGAAAGGCAGATAGATAGATAGATAGATAGATAGACATAGATAGACAGCCAGACAGATAGATAGATAGATAGACAGACAGTCAGACAGACAGACGGACGGACGGACGGACGGACGGATGGATGGATGGACTCGCACCTGTAGTCGCACGTTGAACATCATGGAGGCGATAACATAGAGGTATGGGAATCTGAGTCTGAGTCTCCAGGCGAGATCGAAGAAGATGAGCAGAGTCCGGCTGAGCCCTTTAGAAAACAGCCCGTACGAGCCCGATACACGCAGCACCAGATGCGCCAGAGCCGCCATAAGAGGACGCTTCCCTGCTGACGCCCCTCACACGCGACACATGATGAGCGAGCGTGCGTTAGAGCGAGCGTCTGACCCGATGACAGTCCTCATCTCACATCAGCTGAAATCATCATCATCATCATCCTACACCCTACTGTTACCAAAGATGCGCTCGGGACCGGATGTTGTCAACTTATACTTCCTGTAAACGTCGGTGTTACCGTAGTTTAGTTCCCTAACATTAATGTAAAAAAAAAAAAAAAATTCATGTTAAATAAAATAATATCTTTCCCTCATGGTCTATTTTTGTGCAATTACTATATTGTAAACAGATTTAATTGTGATTGAGATACATTAATTGTGATATTGTGAAACAAGCTTTCATTGAGTTGTCCTCACTTGGCTTGTTTTGTTTGTGTTTTTTATTTTTATTTTAGTTTTACACTTATGACGTGCTATCATGATGAATATTTTTTAAATAATCTGTTACTTCGTGTAAATATAGGAGGAAATAAGCAGAGAAGAAAGAAAGAAAGAGATAGATGGGTGTTAGCTGCATAGACATAATAAATACAGGTCTATGGTTAGCTGTAGGACTTTTATTCTGGAGGGAACCGAGCGGAAGTGCGCCTCTAAATCTGTAGGCGTCACTTCCTGTCTTGGGTGGTGGCTTCAAACTTTCTTACTCGACTTCATTCCTGTGTGTGGGAATGAGAGGAGGAAGAAAACTTATTTTACAACAGCGTCTTAATCCCCAGCCGTAATAAGTGTTGTTTGAACAGCGTCGTTTATTTGACCGATCTTGTGTAATTTCGCGCGGAGGGAGAGTAAATATCGAGTTGAAGTCATGCAGGCCATCAAGTGTGTGGTCGTCGGGGACGGGTGAGTAACTTTACTGTCTCGGTACTGACCTTTTGTCACTCTAAAGATGACTTATTTCACTTATAATTACTTATACTGTGTCTCAAAGGCTCCTGAACTGCCACTTTAGACCGCGTTTATGGCCTCGTTGACTTCTGGCTCCGGCGTGACGTCACGCGCACGGTTTTATTTATTTATTTGTTTTTGAAGAAAATGTCAAAACAAAAATACAAGTACAATTCAAAATTTCAAATGCAAGGGAGATGTATAAACAATAATAATATTTTAGTGAGTGTAAATGCTTTTTGTTTCTTGGAGGGCAATATTGACTCTATAATGCTTATCTTCATTTACTATACTTACGTTACTATAAATACTAT
This sequence comes from Gila orcuttii, assembly GCA_026230005.1. Classification (NCBI taxonomy): domain Eukaryota; kingdom Metazoa; phylum Chordata; class Actinopteri; order Cypriniformes; family Leuciscidae; genus Gila; species Gila orcuttii. The sequence goes on from JAPDVR010000003.1 coordinate 10,054,849, forward strand.
AAAACATGTGCAAATGTACATTTATGAATTTAGCCATTAAAATAAAGAATAATAGTAATATAAGTGCGGGTTTGTTTATCGTTGGAGTTTACAATAATACATAAAAGAACACATTTCCGCTATAATATAACATTTTCATCAACATTTCCAACAATAAAAGCAAGTACATTTTTGCAAAATAAATGAACAGCCGTCTACAACTTTCATCTATATGTTTTAACAACATCATACTGGAAAAGAGCTCTTATGATTAGGCTATTTGTAACATATTTTTCCTCCAGGCCAGTGATTTGCATATTTTAGAAGAAATTGCAGCAAAAACAACTGCGAATTCCCTTGGTGGTTTGGAAATATTATATTTTGCAATGAATTCCTTATAAGTAAAAAAAGGCGGCCATTCCAGTTAAATAATTGGTCCACCAAAACAATATTATTCAGAAACCAATTTTCAAAGAAAATAGTCTTTTGTTTAAATCGAATGTCCTTATTATTCCAGATAAAGTATTTAATTGGTGAGGTAAAAAGTTGTGTTGAACATGCTAAAAAAGCTTGATGATGAAATGCAGAAAGTTTGACAGCGAGGAAAGACATTTATTCCACCCATAAAACATGGAGGAGAATAATATTCCAAACAGAGGCTGGATTAGACTAACAACAAGTTGTCTAATTGTTTAATTGCTTGTTGTTTAATGTAGTGACGTTCAGGAAATTGAGACCACCATTTTCATATGAGTTCATTAAGACCGTTTTTCTTATGTAATGAGTCCTTTTTTTTCCCCAAGCAAAATCAAAGAGCATCTTATCAATCTCCTTTGATATTTTATGATCGACCTGAATAGTTTTATAAGTTAACTGGGATATAACCTTCAGCTTTGTAAATCATAACCCTCCCTCTAATGACAAGTCTCTTAAAAGCCATTGATTAAACTTCCTTTTTTTTGTTAATTGGATTGAAATTGAATGAACCTTTATTCTGTTGATTCGTATTTATTGTAATAGGTATTACTTCTGTTTTGACTTTGTTGAAACACTAAGACTTTGACCGCCATTAGTTCACACTTCTTTAAATTCAGACAAACTCTTACTTCTATTATTTTAAGAGTGAAATCATGCACAATTTAAAGGGATACAAATGTAAATTCTGTCATTAATTTCTCACCCTCATGTCGTTTCAAACCCGTAAGACTTGTTTATTTCTGCAACTGAAATGAAGATATTTTTGATGAAATCTGAGTTTTACCAGTTTGACACTTCAAAAAGTTCATAACGAGATCGTAAAACTCGATCGCTTTATATGATGAACATTGAATTAAGGCTTTTATTTTATTAAAAACTAAGCATTTAAATATCACCTTACTAAGACATTATTGGCAGATATAGAGTGGCGAGGACTGATATTACACTGTAATAAAGATCTCAATTATTTATAATACAAGCGATCAGAATGTCATCATCCATATCTGCACCAGATTTCATGATTTTGCTCAGTTTGGGTATAATAATAAAATGTAATAAAATTTAGGTGTTTTTTTTCCTTAAATATATGAGCTCCATATTCTCACTGCATCTTAAAAGCTTAAAAAATAGCCTTTTAAACAAAACAAACACACAAGCAATTGTTTTAAAAAAAATAATTTTCTTTTAAAGTCTTTATAAAGGGTCAATAAACTTCCATTTAAAATAGATTTATTGATTTTATACATCAGGCTTTACATATTTGAAACATTTAATTAGAATATTTGGTTACACTTTATTTTAAGGTGTCCGTGTAATTATACAATTAAGTAATGAGTAATATTAATTTACTGCATGTACTAACTAACGGGTTTGGATAGGGATTCAGATTATTATTAATTCATAATTTCGATTCCAATAAGGTAAAAAAAACAAAAAAAAAACTTGGATATCGTTCACATTTAGTCTTATTCTAAAACATTTAATTGTAGCTGAATATCATGAACAAAAAGACTGAAGAACACTTACACAAGGAACGTTTGCCTGTGGTTTAAACAATACCAGAGAAAAATAACTAGCCTAACTCCCATAAATACAATTTCAAGCATTATTAAAGACAAGTAAACACCCAGTAATTAAAAAAGAACAAATAAATTCAGCAAATAGATACAACTGAACAAAGATACGACTGAAATAAACAGCGTTTTAAGATTTTCAGGTACAGAAACTGTAATCAAATGTAAAATAACGCTGCACTTTATAAATGAAATATGCATTACAAATATAGTGACAAAAGTTATCCAGTCAAGAACGAGTGAATTTTCTCTCTGTGTTTTGTTGTTTGATTAGTGTTATTATAGAGACCGCAGGAATATTAGTGCTGTCACTTTAAGAGCTGCACGGATCCAATATACTGATACACACATTTATTAGCAAGGAATTATGCATAATTTATAGTTATTACGCTAGTAAATACATGTAACGTGTGACAAGGATACATTAAAATAGTGTCACCAATTTTTTTCTCCTAGTTAACATGTTAATAGATTAATTTCATTTTAAATTTATTTTAGAAAGAATAAAAAAATGAGGATATTTGTTTCAGTTTGAATTTAATGTGTATCGCTTTTTATTTTATTTTTTAGCATTTTAAAAAGTTTGCAAAAATGCTTTCGGTTTTAAGAGGAAGTGAAAAGCACACATTGAGACTTCAGCCCTACAGCGTTAGTCATATGAGAATGCTTTTGATCTTAATGACTCCACAAACTAGTTTTTCAACCTGTTACTGTTACTATTCGGTATCATGATGCCTTGTGTTTACCATCATCACCATTACGTGTTGTTCTTCCTCTTCATTTTCCAGAGCTGTGGGTAAAACATGTCTGCTGATCAGCTACACCACCAATGCCTTCCCTGGAGAATACATCCCCACAGTGTGAGTGTGTTTGCTCAAATATCACACACACACACACCTATATAAACATAGAAATCATTTAATTACTTCTAGATTAGCTTAAAGATTCCTCTATGAAAAAGTGTCCATTTTAGCATAGAAAACAGTCGGCCTAGAAACAAGGCAGTCGCTGCTGCAATATTACAGTATTAATCTAAATATTCATATGATTTTAATCTTCAGTCAGTATTGGAGTAGTTAGCTACAATGTAACATGTCCTCGGCCTCCTTTTTTAAATTCCTTCTTATCTTGATCTTTGTGTGTCTGGTTCCTTGTTCAGCCAAGCAATGGTTTTGTTGTTGTTGTTGTTCTTTCTTTGACTGGAGATTCCTGTACTTTAGGCTTGCTACGGTAGTCGGTGTTACCGGTGTTCAGTCGCAACACCGGTTTCATCACTTGCCCACTGCGACACCACAAAAAAAAAAGTTTAAAGCATTAAAAATATATAACGCAATTACGCAGTATCCGTACATACCCTCAAACAGGGCGTTATTTGAGGAGATAGCCATTTTTAGTGGTGTCCAAACCATAGTGGACTTTATTGAGTACACTTATTCAATCCCACATTGCACTGCATTAACGAGTGTACAGCTTATGTACACTCAACGGCTGTCCGAATTCGCTCACTCGTTTTCATTCACTCCTTGAAGTGAACAGTATTAGTAGACTAACCTGGGGAACGGGCCTAACTTAGTGAATGGGGGTTTAGGGGGCGATTTCGGATTCAACCCATGTTCTCAAGCAGTGAAAAATAGAGGACGCTGACAACGCGCTGACAGACAGGACCGAGCGGGTCATATTTAATATGAAACAAAGTCTCAACTTTCAAATTTGGCCTATCAAAAAAAAATTCAACAATAAATAGGCCTACTGTTTTGTGGCTCTTTAATGTGTCATGAGAGATTGCCTCAGTTAAAGCCAAGTTCAAATCCACCGACGTTAATCTACTAACTCTCCTGACGGCTTTGTCGGACAAAAATGGTGGATTTTGATTGGTCAGATCACATGTCAATCAAACTCCCTGCGAAGGATGAATTGACACTAATTTAAAAGTGAAGCTTTTTATAAGTGATGTAAAAAAAAAAGTTTAGTTTTCAAATTAGCGCCAATTCAGGGCACAATAACCGCCGCACCATTTATGCATGCCCGTGTAAACGCGCGCATTTTACGTTTGTCTCTAAAATTAGCGATTTAAAAGCCCCCGCCGGTGATACCGGTATTACCGGTGTTGTCACACGTCGATTAACCGGTGGGAAAATATCCTCACCGTCACATCCCTACTGTACTTCTAACCATCTATTAGAGCTGCACGATTCTGGTTAAAATTGAGCATCATGTTTTTTTTTTTTTGTTTAAAACTGAGATCACGATTCTGAACCGACGTCTAAATAATTAAATAACATGCAATGTACTAGAGGTTCTGACCTAATTTTACTTCCTGCAATCTATTTGAAAAAAACAAACATTTAAGTAATTTGAATAATTAAAAAAAATCTTTGGAATGAATGATTCAATGACTCACTCAAATACTTCACTTCATTACTGAATAACTGCATTTTTAAACTAATCTCTTGATTAAATGATTCAATGACTCACTCAAATACTTCACTTCATTACTGGATAAATCTGCGTTTTTAAACTAATCTCTTGAATGAATGATTCAATGATATTTTTTAACAGTCACATGTCGCCACCTACTGGTGTAACGATGTCATTGATCCAATCTTTATTTGAAGCGTCAAGTTTCTTTCGTTCTGCTACCGTAGACATCAGTGTTTATATCCAAAAGCGACTTATCTGGAAATATGAATTATTGTACAACAGAAATAATGATACTGTGTGGTTGAAAAGACTGTTTAAAAGCGGTTTCATACCTATACATGACAACTGCATTCTGGGTCAGCGGAAACGCAAACTTGACTGTTAGCTGTGATCGCACTCGTCAAAGGTTTAAGATTGTGATCTTTTAACAGTTAATCGTGCAGCTCTAACACATAGCCTAGGAAAATGCCCTCCATAAATGAATGCTGAAGTCCTCCGAGACTCTTTTAAATCACTAGATGGTGCTTTTTCAGAGACATGAAAATAGTTTTCCATGGGCAACAGAAAATATACTGAAATATGTCTGTGATTCGACCATTCAAAATCGGGTATTCCAGAGAGATGTGCAGTAAAGTATTTTAATGTGAAGCACTGGGTTGAAAAAAGTTTATGTACTGTGAGTTTTATAAAGCTGAAAAGCCTCCTGTCTTGTTTATGTTCTGCATTTGTTTACAGTCAGCATTTTAACCTGGTGATCAGCGATAGCATTCTCATACTCAGCATTGCCTTTCAATTGACAGATTTGATAATTATTCTGCGAATGTGATGGTGGACGGGAAGCCAGTGAATCTGGGTCTGTGGGATACAGCAGGACAGGAGGATTACGACAGGCTCCGCCCCTTGTCCTACCCTCAAACGGTACGATCACAGAGCTTAAACTTATACAGGTTTTCACTATTGCTTAGACACATTCCTTGAAACCTTCACCCATTTCTCACAACATTAAAGGGGTCCTATAATACCCTTTGCACAAGATTTAAAATAAGTTTATGATGTCCCCAGAGTGTGTATGTGAAGTTTTAGCTGAAAATACCCCACAGATATTTTTATACAGCATGTTAAAAATGTCACTTTTTGAGGGTGAGCAAAAACACACCGTTTCTGTGTGTGTGTCCTTTTAAATGCAAATGAGCTGCTGCTTCCGGCACAGGGGGCGGAGTTTCAAGATTGTGTGTGTGTGTGTGTGTGTGTGTGTGTGTGTGTGTGTATATGAGTGTGTTAGCAGCTCCGATGACCTCACACAGACGCACACTAAAAATTTCAAAAAATGTTAGCCTTTTATGTTCATACCGGTGTTCATACAAATATGGAGAGACTCTAGAAGAAGTGACAACATGTAGAGCAACAGGATGTTTCTGATTGGTTAGTTGATGAATTTATGTAGCTTATATGTAGTTATCTTCTTGTCATTGATTAGCATATATTCTGTCATGATAATATATAAATCGTGTTACTGGGGGCGGGGGTTTATGTAAATGTTAGGTTTAGTGATGTCACTAACCCGTGAAGAAGCTCATTGTAGTCCCTACCAGCCGTTTGTTGTAGTCCTTAAAAAGAGATTTCTGTAAAAGCAAATATCTCTCTTTGCTTTGAACTTTGAGAGTTGTAACTTTGCAGATGTTGTTTATGCTCAAATAGCAACATTACACACTAACTAGAGTTAGAAAAAGTGAAATCATAATCAACCAGCCATTTAAACACAAATCCAAATTTTCAAACTAAACTCTCAAAACCATTGACTCTTCTGGCAAAGTCAAACAATTTCTTCAAAAACATTTTATCTGTGCTCAAAATCAAACAATGCTTTCAAATCATACAGACATGAGTCAATAAAATAAGCACTACAGACAAAGGTCAAATAAAACTCTAAATTTGCAGTTAAACTTTTGCCTGCCTGTGTTTAGCGTTTTGAAACATAAATGCATCACAGTGAAAAATGTGTTTAGAGTGCATGAGATTTGCAAACAGTGTTTTAACTGCCTGAACTTTGTTTAATGTTTTACAGAAAGAGTGATTTCTTCGACAGATTGATATATTGCTGTTGAGAATTTGGTTCAGACTGTAAAAAGACTTGCTGTATACACTAAATTAAACAGACGCCAAGGTCCCTTGCATAAAACTGGACTTAAAGAGGACCTACTGTTCTTTCTTTCCATGTTCATCTTTCTTTAGTGTGTAATGTTGCCGTTTGAGCATGAAAAAGCAGAAAAACACTGAAAGTCAGTGTTTCTGAACTCACTGAAACGCCGTCATTCTAGTCTTGAGTTTCTTCCGGGAACGAACACGTCACAATATTCCTCATTTAAATAATTAATATTCAGAATAAAAGGGCGGGGCCTGGTTTAGTTGGTTAGTAGTGTGTTGAGACTGGTGGTTATGGTGAGGGGCGGGGCATTTAATCACAACACACTTATCCAGCCGACCAATCAGAGCACAGTGTGCTTTTCAGAAGGAGGGGCTTCATAGAGACAGGAGTTAAACAGAGCGTTAAAGCCCTGATGTTCTTGTTCTTCGTTTAGGGGTAAATCGAAGTTGTAAATACTTTTGCAGCGACATACATATATAACATTACAGCGATTTAACATCTGACTCCGCTCACACTGCTGAGAGCAGCGTTTAGATGAGTATGTACATACTCATATATGAATAGTAAATATGTGCTGTGCGCTTTCCTCTTAATAACAAAATAATCGCACCACAAAGTTGACATCGGTGAGAAAACAGCAGTTCAGAAAGCATCTGATCACAGCGATGTGGATCACGTCACGTTTATATTTATACAGCAACTTTACAATATATTGTTTAAAAACAGCGACTTCACAGTATTAAATATAAAAACAGTGTCAGAAGAAGTTTGTGGCTCTCCAGTGTGTTGATGTTTTTACTCGCGTCTGACCTCGACAGACTATACTGAAGAAAGATTTCCACCTCAAAGAAGGCGGAGCCTCAGAGCCACACCCACCTATTACATCATCGCCATTGACCAATGGTAGTTCACAGGCGTGTCCCAGTCAGAGCGAACTTTCCGGAAAGTTAGTTTTGGAAAGCGGATTCAAAGTCCAAACGAACTCGCATTAATCGAAGAACGAACTGATGTGACGTAATTTCAAACAAAATCAGGCCAAAAGAAAGTTTGTCGGTTTGGCCCGATTTTGTTTGAAATTATTTCACATCAGTTCGTTCTTCGATTAATGTGTTTTTGAACATTCAAACATGAAAACCTATTCTAGTAGATAAAATCAAGAGTTAAAAAAGGGGGCATAATGGGTCCTCTCTAAATCTCTATTTTTGTCCACTTAAATTACAGTCGCGATTATCTCTCCATTCTTACTGTTATGTTATGATTGATGATTACTAAATTTACAGTGACATTAAATTTATATCGGTAATGTATGCAACCAGAAATTTTTGGATGATTAACTAATGGCATGATTTGTCTCCGGCCTGTTCTTTAAATATCATCATATGTTTCTTTAAATGCTCTTTGTCACTTCAGTGCAACAGCACTTCTTGTCTGAGAGGTCTTGCACAATTCTGGCAGTAATAAACACCATAAAAAGCACTTGCATATGAATGTTAGTTTAACACTGCTGGATGCCCTGTAAATAGTGTGAACACATCTGTATATCTCCATTGGTTCATCACGAATGCTTTTGTCCCATAGGACGTGTTTCTCATCTGCTTCTCCCTCGTGAGTCCTGCCTCTTTCGAGAACGTCCGTGCAAAGGTAAACGCTTTTCCCTTCAGAGTACAAGGTAAACCCAACCTAGCAGACATTATTACAGCTTGACGTGTCCGTCTGGTACCAGAGCTGGATGATGTTGTGATAATAGGAAATGCGTTGTGTGTTCAGTGGTATCCAGAAGTGAGACACCACTGTCCGGCCACTCCGATCATCCTAGTGGGAACCAAGCTTGATCTGAGAGACGATAAGGACACCATTGAGAAGCTGAAGGAGAAGAAGCTCACTCCCATCACGTATCCTCAGGGCCTGGCCATGGCCAAAGAGATCGGTAGGTGCTTCAAACAGTTCATTAATAATGCATTTCACCTTAAAGGTTGGTGTATATATTTGTTTTCTGTACTAAAGCATACAAATACCATACGCACTACCGGCACTACCGGGAACTTAACTGTCGATTTCGTCATCGCTGCTTTTTAGGGGAAAATAAACTAGACTTCCCATAGACTTCAATACAAATTAGCGTCACAAAACAATGTCCGTACACAGCCGGCAGTCGTGAATAACTTAAGAAATCACTAAGATTAAACATGTTAAGCTTCAACCCCACTTTTGAAAAATCCCCAGAAATGACATACCCAAACTAAAACAGATACAGTTCATGAACCCTTTGTACTAAAAGCACAAGTATGATCTCATTTGAAAGCTGACACCTGGCAGTTTATTGTAAATGTAGAATTAATTATTGTCATAATGAAAAAATAGTTATAAATAGCTTCAAAGTTTTGTAAAGTTATTAGAAATTTATTTTTTTATGAAATATCTTCATAAAAATAATATTGAAGTTGGCATTGTATCAATCTATGAATGCACTGCAGCTAAAGCCACATGTCTGACCATGTTATATTTAAAATCTGACGATGACAAGTCTAAAACTCTAGTCAAATGTTTTTCAAGATCATGTCATATGACTTTATTTTGATTAGACTCTAAAATGCAAACTGATGTTTATTGTCATGTTCTAAGCATCTATTCAGTCTATTGTCTCTATTGTTTTGAGGTGCAAACGAGCCTCATTCAGTGTCAGTCTCCCCTGCACACATTCACACCTCTCCGGCCTGGTTATGGCTCTAAATATGTTTTTCTTTTGTCTTCATTATAATTACTAACGACTGGCTATTCACACTGTTTCAATCCCAAATTTCTTTTTTCAAAGTTCTCACTTCACATTTGAAACTGTATCAAATGTCCTTCTTGAAAAAAAAGAAACATTTCAGTTAGCATTCTTATTTAGAAAAAATCATAAAAATAACAGCTAGGTGGCAGGTGCATCTGAGGGCTAGCTAGCATGTTAGCTTAGCACAACATGAATACATGACAATTTGTATGTTTTGAATAATGTTTGTGCTCCAAACTTGCTTTATAACGCAAGTCGAGTGTTTTAAATAACATTCTGTGATCTGATTTGGCTTCAGATAAAAAAATCGGACAGAAAATATATTATTTTATAGTATTCTGCACAATGATAAAGTCTATATCGATTAGCATTACATTATAAATATAATCTATTATTATGAAAATACCTGACATGGCTCGAAGAACACAGGTAAATCAAATATCATTGCAATCATGTTTATTGTCTTCAAAACGTCTTTATCTGCATGTTACAGCGATCTCTGGAAGCTTTGTATGTGTCAGGGAGTTCCTGGGATGTCACATGATTTTGGCACTTCTTCATGTGTCCCATATATGGACTGCATGTGCACACGGCGCCCTCAGGCTGCCAGTATGGATTGAAAACACAGTACATCAGAGTATCCAGCGCTCGTAATGATTACATTGGCCCATTTGGGTATAAATTCAATAAATATTATTCCTGTCTATATAAATCTGAAGTAAACCTATGAGAATCTATCAATATTTCTCCAAATCTGCACATTTTTGAGCTAAAAGCCCTGAGAGACGTTGTTTTGTCAATCGCTGTCATGATAACCTCACAGGAGTTTTTTTCTGAATGAGACCGGCTGACGCTCATAATTCATATTAAAGGTATCGACTCATTTTTTGATTACATAACTCCTGACACAAATTAAGACATAACTGTCAATATAAGTTTCTCAGAATACAATAGTGGTCAAATACTGAAACTTAAGTCTTATATCTTTTTAATGATGTATAGTTTGTCAAGGTAATAACTTTAAATCTGATAGTAACTTTGAACTATTTAAACAAAAAAACGTTTCAGTGCGCCGGCGCTCTGGCAACGGTTAAGAGGTTAAACATGTTGAGTAATTATATGTCCACTCTGCCTGCCATAGAGCGGGAAAGATGCATCAACAAACTTAATTTGGTCAATTTAAAAACATGTCCCTTCATTCTCCCAGCGTCAAATTGGTGTAACAACCCCACCCAGTGGGGTTATATATAAGATATATTGGAATGTATATTATAAGACATAAAATATACACTGCCGTTCAAAAGTTTGGGGTCGGTAAGATTTTTAATGTTTTTAAAAGAAGTCTCTTCAATTTATCAATGTTGAAAACAGTTGTGTACCATTTTTTTTATTTCAGGATTCTTTGATGAACATAAAGTTAAAAACAACAGCATTTATTTGAAATAGAATCTTTTGTAACATTATAAATGTCTTTACTGTCACTTTTGATCAATTTAATTCATCCTTGATGAATAAAAGTATTGATTTATTTTATTTCCCCCAAAAAATAAAATACAAATTCTTACTGACCCCAAGGTTTTGAGCGTTCGTGTTTAATGTTACAAAAGATTATTTCTCAGATAAATGCTGTTCTTTTGAACTTTCTATTCATCAAAGAATCCTGAACTAAAAATGTAAATAACTGTTTTCAACATTAATAATAATAATAAATGTTTCTTGAGTATCAAATCATCATATTATAATGATTTCTGAAGGATCATGTGACACTGAAGACTGGAGTAATGATGCTGAACATTCAGCTTTGATCACAGGAATAAATTACACTTTACTATATATTCACATAGAAAACAGCTGTTTTACATTGAAATATTATTTCACAATATTACTGGGTTTGTTTTGTATTTTTAATCAAATAAATGCAGCCTTGGTGAGCAGAAGAGACTTCTTTTAAAAACATTAAAAATCTTACTGACGGCAGTGTATATTTAAAGATGTTTTCTTTCAAAAACAAAGTGAAATCATTCACTGGCTTACCATGGTTACTCGATGAGGTACGAGTAAAAGACACCTCTGGCCACTGGGTGGGGTTGTTACACCAATTTGACAATGGGAGAATGAAGGGACATGTTTTTAAATGTATCTTTCAAAGCTGCTGTCATTTAGTGATGGAAAGCATGAAATCACCGTAATAAGCCGTGTTTTGCTGAATGAAAAGCACATATTGTCTACTGTCAGGGCCAATTTTAATTTGTTTTGATTGTGCAATTGTTTGCTGAAGTTTGGTGGTGTGTGTCGGTGACAACGCAGCCGGTTTAAAAGAGTTAAGCTGAAAATGAAGTCCCCCCTCCCCGCTCTGCATATAAAAAAATCTGCATATGTATTTCACTTTTAGCGTAGACCACAGCCTTAACACCCAAAGAACTAAACAACAACTAAACCCAACAACAACATTTTCCAAATAGAAATGTTTTATTTCAAATTAGGCCTAGCCTATGTAAGAAGGAATATAGCCTACACAAAAAGTCCTATAAAATAAAACGAATAAATGGAAATAAAAATTATATAAACAAAAATATACATAAAAGTTTTAAAAGTAAATTAACTATTAGGCCAAAACTTTGATAACTGAACTTTTGCGCAGCGCGCACGATTAAAATGTAAATTGGCGTATATCAATTGTACAAAAAAACTGCTGTAAAATTAAAAGAATCAATGGGCTTAATTATATAAATAAAAATATACAGGCTATAGGCTTACATCAAAGTTTTAAAAGTAAATTAACTATTAGGCCAAGATTATTTCAAAACCGCACTTTTGCGCAGAGTGCACGTGGATTACAATTTAAATTGGCTTATGTTGTCAAATAAAAAAAAATAAAAAAAATGAATTGCTTTCCTTATCTACAGTTCTTTTGAGTTCACCTTCAAGAACACAAGTTTGGACAATGTCTGAGGCTTCAGACTCATGCGGTGGTTTCTTGTTTCTAACACAATGCGAGCTACTTTAGCCAGGCGGGGAAAGTCTGATTCTGGATCAAGCTTGACTGATCATGCTTCAGACTCGTTATGTGAGCGGAGCGAGTAATAGGGCGACGCTCCGTCCTTTTAAAAATGCCGCTCTGTCCAAGATCCGCCCGCTCACATGCTCTGCTTTGAACCCGTGCTCTTGTGTGTGTTCCTCAGGCTCTGTGAAGTACCTGGAGTGCTCGGCGCTCACACAGCGCGGGCTGAAGACTGTGTTCGACGAGGCCATCCGGGCCGTGCTGTGCCCTCCGCCCGTCAAGAAGAGGGGCAGGAAGTGCTCGCTTCTCTAGAGACTGACGCCATCCACACTGAAACCAGACCAGGCTTTCATTGCTCACTTTTCCTCCATTGTAATCAACTTTATACACTTCACAAAACATGTAGTAAAACATCGATCCCCCGTCTCCCTTAGACAAACACGTGCTATTGGACGAGCTGCGGCCTTTGACTTAATGGATATTAACTTTTTTTTTTTTTTGTGAGACGGTTAACAGTGTCCTGAAGTTGGTTCCTTCCACTGAGAACCCATAATAAGTTTGTTTACAGTCTTTGTTTGAGAGAGAAATGAAGATCTTGCCAAATAGCACTACATTAGCATACACCACATTTCTAGCTTTTTAACCCCTAAAGGGCTGCAACCATTTTAGCAAACCAGAGCTAACCATTGGCTACTGTGAAGCCAGGGAAGTGGAGAGAGGTATCGGTTAATGAGGCGTCCGAACAGATTTTTATATATCTTGATTATGGGGTTAAGTGCACACTATTTGCCATTTTGTTTTGGGTGGTTATAATGTAATTTAAGACCACATCATGTCACTTCTGAATTTTAGAAATCATGTTTTGCATAAAGAAAATGAAGCTTGTATTTTAGGACCATTTTCATCACAATATACGGTCATTTTAAAGTTAATTTTAATTAAAGTACAACCAATATTACCAGTGGTTCATAAATAAATTAAATAATATATTTTTCTATTAAAGTAACTAGTGTGCTTTTTTTTTTTTTACACGAGGACTTTGATTGTGGAAAATGGGCTTAATTGCAACTACAATAAATATGCAAAACATAAATATGTTCAGTGATCCTAAAACTAGGCTTCATTTCATTTACTCAAAGTATATTTTCTTTATTTTGGGGGGAATTCACTTGTTTTGTCGGAGGTCCCAGATATCAGCGTCCTCCGTAGATGTGTGTTAAACACAATGTCTGAAATATCTAATTTAGTGTCAATCTCAATATATCGTTAAATCAACACCTTGATGCTCTTTGGGCATTTAAAAATTCACCTTTCTTCAGCCATATATATATATATATATATATACATATATATATTCTTTCTTAACAAATTTTTAGAAACTTTTGTTTCTTTTTGACACTTTTATATGTGCTAATGTTACAGAAAGCAACAGACTACTGTCAGATCGTACACTACAGGAATTAGTTCATGTGAAGTCGGTTTATTCCCAGTATACTCATATTTTGAACTCTTCTTACTGTACTAACGTGTAACTGTTTGTCTTGATTGAACAGCACGTCGTGTTCATCATGGTATTGTGACATTGAACACTTCTGCACAGCTACTTGAACTGAGGACCGGTACAGAGCGTGCGATTTCTCTCTGCACAGTTAGATCCAGATTGTAACCCTGTTTTTAGGGGTATTGATGATGATGATGTCACTTGTTTTACAGTTAATAAAATGCAATAAATTTAGATCAAACCCTAGAAAGTTGTTCTGTTTTAATTATACAGAGTTCCCACGGGTCCTTGAAAGTTTGTGAATCTGAAAAAAAAAAAAAAAAACGATTTCAAGGATCTGGAAAGTTTTTGAAAATAAACATGTGCTTGAATTTATTTTGTGCAATGAGTTTTCTGTAAAAAATATTCAATATTATTTTCCTCTGGTCTGCTAATGTGTTATATTTCTCCAACACTTCATGGCCTATGCATACTAGCTTGCTTGATTTACGTTAGTTGTGGGCATTTACGCGTTACGTTAAGTGTTTCCCGCGTGAGTTAGTGTTGTTCTGTTGCCATGACGGCGTTCACGTGCGCTAAACTGTAACGAGTAATCTTACACGATGTAACCTGGCTCTCACTTGAAATGTGTCCCCACATTAAGATCCTACACATCCCTGAATTTGAGGATATTGGACCTGGAAAGTCCTTGAATTTGAAGTTAACCAAGGTGTGAGAATTTTAATTAGAGTTAAACCACTGTTAATTTTCAATACAACTTCTGTAGACGTCAGTCTTGGTTACTAGTAATAAGTGAAGCTGGTAATGCTGTTTGTGGAGTTGTTTATTCCTCCTCTGCTGAGATCTTCACAGATTTAATGTCTTCTTTTCTCTTCAGTTGATTTAATCTAAGGCTGTGGCTGAAATTACTCCATATTTAATATACACAGATTTTTTGGCTACGATAAAGTCCAGTTCTGGTTCATGTCTTTGCTCTTGGCTGACATGTGGCATTGCTATGCAGAGGTGTAAAGTCCAGGTTCAGAAAGTAAAAGTCCTCCTTAGTATTTTGCTCCAATCACCTGGATTTGCTAATTCAGACAGGAGACAGAACTAATTAGTGAAATCAGCTGACTGAGTTCATGGGTGGAATAAACTTATGGCAGGACTTTTACTTTCTGGACTTTCCACCTATGAACTCGAGTTCACATGTTTTTTCCACAGACAGTTCATCAAACACAACATCTGACTGGTTTTAGGATGAACCGCATCTGCTGCCCTCTGGCGGACTGTTTTAAAACAACACGCTCATGCACTGATCTGATTGTTCCAATAGTAGAATATCCTAAAATATATATTTTGAGAAGAAACCTGTCACCTCAGCAGGGATGACTCCAGTTCTGTTGTAACTGACTGCGAGTTTGTTTGCGCGCCCATTGTTTTAATTTCCCGGAAGTGATGTTGGCGATGATGCATGATTTACGTCACTGTTGCTTTTTAATAATAAAACCGAAGAAAAACAATATATTTCAAATAGTGTATCCCAGAAGGGTGAATTGTCTAACATTTTATTTCGATTTGTGTTTCAATAATCTTGCTATTGAGTTCTTAAAATATGATTTTGAACATCTATTGTTCCATTGGCTGGTGGACGCTTGTGTTGCATCACGGGATATTGTTCGTAACAAAATAAAACAATTTTTTTGTTGTTGCTGCTGCTGTTAAAAGCTCGATTAACAGCAAAACTTTAATAGAAACGCGCGGAAACATGACGATTCATCTAGATCATTATAGAGCCGTTGACTCGTATGGAGTGACGTGTTCCTCACCGTCACTGAGACTTGTGTTTGCTGAAGTGACTGTCCCTCAGACTCGGCGAGTGACTCATACTTACCTGGCAGGGTAGACACCATGATCATGACGATGGTTCTCCCAAGGCGAGACTCAGCCAGTGCGCTTCCGGCTGTGTTGACCTTTGCGAATTCCCCAAATGTGGGAATCTCGACTGCAGAATATATGGTAGTGGGGAACTGCGTTCGCGCTCTCCCCTGATCACGAGGTCAATAACAGATGCTGAAAGTAGTTTTAATATTTATTATCATATTTATATCAATATTGCATATCCTTCTATACAATAGGCGTGTCGATTAAACAGGCCATTTAATTGGCCGATAATCAACGTTTACCATAGGTTCCGACCCAGAGATGTAGGGTTGTCTAATATAGTCAGTGTGTGGCCTTCTGATTGGCCGAGAGTCTACAATCACATTGTAGATCTCAACTGTAGACTACCAATCACAGCTCAGGTGCTGCAAGCGCTATTTCAGAGGTGATTGACATCTAACAGTAACGAGCGAAAACTTCTTATTTATTTAATTCTTTATTTCCGCGTGTACGATCGGCATGAAAATAGATTAAACACAAAAGTGAGAAAAGGGTAAGTCATCATCTGTTTATTGTCCACATAAACCTGACTAGTAAATAGATGACCTCAGAAAGTTACAGTAAGTTACACACACGCTAGTTTGGCTTTCAATGTTGTACCAGATTTCTGAAAACGGGTGACAAATACTTTTAATATTTATTATTAATAGTATTTATATGTTCGAAATACTATTGCATTGTGTACTATGATAATACTTTTACATTGTGCTTCTAAAAAAACAGTTTTTAACAGACTGTAACAATAATTTTACAAAAGGACACGAATTCAGAATTACTGCGGAATTTAAAAACAAAATAATTTATACTTGATACACTACAAATAACATTAGACATCTTCACAAATTTTTATTATATTTTAAGTTAACCTATTGCCAAATATTACATGATTTAAAAAATCATACTTCAAGATTATTTTATATCATGCTTCAATGACATTCATAACTATTTGAAGTTATTTGAAGTAACGATCCGCACATGAACTACCCGTAATTTACAAGGCTTTGTACATAAACATTAGTTATGGTGATGTGGACGTCTGTAAAAATAAATTTGCATGGCACCTCAGTGATACAACTCAATCAAATCAATGATGAACCCGGGAATACACTGTTCACGTGGTCAGTCATATGATTGTTTGCTGTGAATAAAATGTCATGTGCTTGGAATAATACGAAAAAATTTGTATATAATTTAATATTAGGAAAATAATGCTATATTTATTATTGAAATATTTGAATCTCATTTTTAAAAATAGGAAGCTAGATGCGCGCATGCTATATTTGAAATGGTTTGCTGTCTTGCATTTTATCTCAAAAGGATGTCATTTAAAAAATGTAGACATTAGCAGAATAAGTTAATGCAGCCTCATATGTAAAAATAAAGTTTGTATTTTTAATGTTGTGCATAATAGCCTACATATTTAAAATTTGTCTCATTTATGCTGCAACGATAACTGCCCATTTTAAATGTTTATGTTCTTCTCTTTCCAATTTTTGTTCACTGAGGTGGAGCCATGATGAAATATTGTTCTTGTAAATATTGTTCTTGCGGTGCTCGGCAGTGATCAAAAAGGATTTAAAGCTCCAGTAGGTCATTTTTGAAAACAAATATTTGGTAAAACTGTCATTATGTCCTGACAGTAGAATATGAGACAGATAATCTGTGGAAAAAATCAAGCTCCTCTAGCTCCTCCCTGTGGTCCTATTGCCATTTGCAGAAATACACCGCTCCCGGTCAGAAACAACCAATCAGAGCCAGGAGGAATGTCTTAGCAGTGTCAATCACGTTCGTGTACGCGCTGATCACCCCTCTCTTGCACAGCGCGAGCGCGTACCGTCGTTCGTGACTCTCCTGTTCGAACTCGTTCATCCAAATGAACAAATCTTTTTTCCGAGTCATTTCGTTCATTCAACGAACGAAATGACTCCAAAAAAGACTCGTTCGAAATGAACGAATCTTTTTTTGCGAGTCATTTCGTTCGAAAAAAGATTCGTTCATTTTGAAACAGGAGAGGAACGTGCATCACAGAACAGAGCAAGGCGAGCATTTGTGCTTATAAAACTTAAAGTTTTGTATTTATTTTTGAAATGACCGATCGTTTCTCTAGATAAGACCCTTATTCATCGTCTGGTATCGTTTAAAGCCCTTTGAAGCTGCACTGAAACTGTCATTTGGTCCTTGAAACGTTTGTGTCGTCCATTATGGAGAAAAAGCCTGGAATGTTTTCATCAAAAACCTTAATTTCTTTTCGACTGAAGAAAGAAAGACATGGACATCTTGGATGACATGGGGGTGAGTAAATTATCAGAAAAAGTTTTTTTTAAAAAGTGAACTAATCCTTTAACGTTATTTTACTATAGCTATTTATAACTTTTAGAAAGAGTGCAACGTTATAAAGTTACATGTATAGCAAAATACATAATGATTTGAGGACCAAGTTTGTAGTCAAAGTATGGGCAGGCCATAGTCAATGTAAAGCATATTGTTGATGTTTCGTCCATATTAGTGAATGTTCCATAACTGTTTATAATCCGCCGTCATCAGTGGTCCTGTTTACTAGTCTGCGCGTTCACGGCAGGCTCCGCTGTGGGGGAGGAGGAGCTGTGGAGGGAGGGCTGTAGCTCAGCAGAGAGCAAGGGGGTTGGACCTGTAAGTTGTGCTTGTTCAAATTTTCAGGCTAAGTCAACATTTTCTCAAAACTCCCTACTGCAACTTTAAACGGTGAATTGAACGATGTTGAATGGATTCTTAAACGGATAGTTCACCCAAAAATGAAAATTCTGTCAGTATTTACTCACCCTCATGTTGTTCCAACCCCGTAAGACCTTCGTTCATCTTCGGGACACAAATTAAGATATTTTTGATGAAATCTGAGAGCTGGATCACTCCTCCATAGGCTTCTAAGGGATTGACACTTGTCAGCCCCGAAAAGTTATTAAAGATATCGTTAAAATAGTCCAAGTGACTACAGTGGCTCAATCTTAAGTTTATCAAGCGACGAGAATACTTTTTGCGCTTAAAAAAACCCAAAAATAACAACTTTATTTCAACTATTCATTTATTTCTTGTTGGGCCTCTAGTCAGTTAGCATAGTGTGATTGCGCAGAGCTACGTCACACATAGGCTCACTATTGGCCGACGCTGGTCATGTGTGTGATGCGTGTGACGTACAACAACAGAAGCTTAAGCTGCTAAACTAGTGAACTCCCTCGAGGCTCACAGAGAAGGAAACGAATAGTTGAAATAAAGTCGTTATTTATTTATTTTTTGCGCTCAAAAGGTATTCTCGTCGTTTGATAAACTCAAGATTGAGTCACTTTAGTCACTTGGACTATTTTAATGATATCTTTAATAACTTTTAAGGGCTGGCAAGCTTCAATCCCTTAAGAAGCCTATGGAGGAGTGATCCAGCTCTCAGATTTCATCAAAAATATCATAATTCGTGTTCCGAAGATGAACGAAGGTCTTACAGGGTTGGAACAACATGAGGGAGAGTAAATAGTGACAGAATTTTCATTTTTTGGTGAACTATCCCTTTAAACATCTCTGATTGGCCATTGTGTTCACGCGCTCAACATTGGCCAATCAGAGACATATATGTTGAGCACGTGACATATATATTCATACTTTGCAGTCACGTGACTACCATGGATACCTGGCGGGCAACAAACGCTGACAAAATGGCGACAAACAGTGGCCAGCCAGTATAGTGAGGCTATTTTGTTTCCATAGCACATTAACAAAACGTTTAATGACACTAATAACACTAAAAACAATACAATTATTAAATATTAATAATATCACTAAAATGATATAGGCCTGAAAACACAAACTTAGTTCAATATTTCATTGTCTTTAGTTCACGAACAGCACAACTCTGCCATCTGTGAAAATCAAAAGCAGCTTCAAAAACTTGTTTAAAAAGAAATATTCTTCTAATTTTTTACTGTCATTAATGTAGGTCCACAAGAGAAATATTAAGCCAGTAAATTAAGATAGTCGCTATACCGTTATATCCATCGTCGTCTCTGAGAGAACGCGGCGTTAATGCAGCGACAGATGCTGAAAGCTCAGTCCGTTTCTACTTTCACTTTCAGGGAATGAGCGCGTTTACATGCACGTTCTTAACACGATTATGCTGAATAATAGTGCATCCAATCGCACAACAACTATCTGGCATGTCGTTTACACCTCAAAACACCAACTTTTGTATATTAAAACTGGCGACGTCCTGGCAAGATCCTTGATTAGTTTACTGGGTTTCGTTGCTATAGAACGACGTTCTTGCCCGCCAGCCAGCACTTGTGACGTCACGTGCAAAGTATGAATTGAGTGCGTGAACACAATGGCCAATCAGAGACATATATGTTGAGTGCGTGAACACAATGGCCAATCAGAGACATATATGTTGAGTGCGTGAACACAATGGTCAATCAGAGACATATATGTTGAGCGCGTGAACACAATGGTCAATCAGAGACATATATGTTGAGTGCGTGAATACAATGGCCAATCAGAGACATACATGTTGAGTGCGTGAACACAATGGCCAAATAGAGACATATATGTTGAGTGTGTGAATACAATGGCCAATCAGAGACATATATGTTGAGCGTGTGAACACAATGGCCAATTAGAGACGTATATGTTGAGTGCGTGAACACAATGGCCAATTAGAGACATATATGTTGAGCGTGTGAACACAATGGCCAATTAGAGACATATATGTTGAGTGCGTGAACTCAATGGCCAATTAGAGACATATATGTTGAGTGCGTGAACTCAATGGCCAATCAGAGACATATATGTTGAGTGCGTGAACACAATGGTCAATCAGAGACATATATGTTGAGTGCGTGAATACAATGGCCAATCAGAGACATATATGTTGAGCGTGTGAACACAATGGCCAATCAGAGACATATATGTTGAGCGTGTGAACACAATGGCCAATCAGAGACATATATGATGAGCGTGTGAACACAATGGCCAATTAGAGACATATATGTTGAGCGTGTGAACACAATGGCCAATCAGAGACATATATGATGAGCGTGTGAACACAATGGCCAATTAGAGACATATATGTTGAGCGTGTGAACACAATGGCCAATTAGAGACATATATGTTGAGTGTGTGAATACAATGGCCAATCAGAGACATATATGTTGAGTGCGTGAATACAATGGCCAATCAGAGACATATATGTTGAGCGCGTGAATACAATGGCCAATCAGAGACATACATGTTGAGTGCGTGAACACAATGGCCAATTAGAGACATATATGTTGAGTGTGTGAATACAATGGCCAATCAGAGACATATATGTTGAGCGTGTGAACACAATGGCCAATTAGAGACATATATGTTGAGTGCGTGAACACAATGGCCAATTAGAGACATATATGTTGAGCGTGTGAACACAATGGCCAATTAGAGACATATATGTTGAGTGCGTGAACTCAATGGCCAATTAGAGACATATATGTTGAGTGCGTGAACTCAATGGCCAATCAGAGACATATATGTTGAGTGCGTGAACACAATGGTCAATCAGAGACATATATGTTGAGTGCGTGAATACAATGGCCAATCAGAGACATATATGTTGAGCGTGTGAACACAATGGCCAATCAGAGACATATATGTTGAGCGTGTGAACACAATGGCCAATCAGAGACATATATGTTGAGTGTGTGAACACAATGGCCAATTAGAGACATATATGTTGAGCGTGTGAACACAATGGCCAATTAGAGACATATATGTTGAGTGTGTGAATACAATGGCCAATCAGAGACATATATGTTGAGCGTGTGAACACAATGGGCAATCAGAGACATACATGTTGAGCGTGTGAACACAATGGCCAATCAGAGACATATATGTTGAGCGTGTGAACACAATGGCCAATTAGAGACATATACGTTGAGCGTGTGAACACAATGGCCAATTAGAGACATATATGTTGAGTGCGTGAACTCAATGGCCAATCAGAGACATATATGTTGAGCTTGTGAACACAATGGCCAATTAGAGACATACATGTTGAGTGCGTGAACACAATGGCCAATTAGAGACATATATGTTGAGCGTGTGAACACAATGGCCAATTAGAGACATATATGTTGAGTGCGTGAACACAATGGCCAATTAGAGACATATATGTTGAGTGCGTGAACACAATGGCCAATCAGAGACATATATGTTGAGCGTGTGAACACAATGGCCAATTAGAGACATATATGTTGAGTGCGTGAACACAATGGCCAATTAGAGACATATATGTTGAGTGCGTGAACACAATGGCCAATCAGAGACATATATGTTGAGCGTGTGAACACAATGGCCAATTAGAGACATATATGTTGAGTGCGTGAACTCAATGGCCAATCAGAGACATATATGTTGAGCGTGTGAATACAATGGCCAATCAGAGACATATATGTTGAGCGTGTGAACACAATGGCCAATTAGAGACATATATGTTGAGTGCGTGAACACAATTACCAATTAGAGACATATATGTTGAGTGCGTGAACTCAATGGCCAATCAGAGACATATATGTTGAGCGTGTGAACACAATGGCCAATTAGAGACATATATGTTGAGTGCGTGAACACAATGGCCAATTAGAGACATATATGTTGAGTGCGTGAACACAATGGCCAATTAGAGACGTATATGTTGAGTGCGTGAACACAATGGCCAATTAGAGACATATATGTTGAGTGCGTGAACACAATGGCCAATTAGAGACATATATGTTGAGTGCGTGAACACAATGGCCAATTAGAGACATATATGTTGAGTGCGTGAACTCAATGGCCAATCAGAGACATATATGTTGAGCGTGTGAACACAATGGCCAATTAGAGACATATATTTTGAGTGTGTGAACGCAATGGGCAATTAGAGACATATATGTTGAGTGCGTGAATACAATGGCCAATTAGAGACATATATGTTGAGCGTGTGAACACAATGGCCAATTAGAGACATATATGTTGAGTGTGTGAACACAATGGCCAATCAGAGACATATATGTTGAGCGTGTGAACACAATGGCCAATCAGAGACATATATGATGAGCGTGTGAACACAATGGCCAATTAGAGACATATATGTTGAGCGTGTGAACACAATGGCCAATCAGAGACATATATGATGAGCGTGTGAACACAATGGCCAATTAGAGACATATATGTTGAGCGTGTGAACACAATGGCCAATTAGAGACATATATGTTGAGTGTGTGAATACAATGGCCAATCAGAGACATATA
Source organism: Gila orcuttii (assembly GCA_026230005.1). Lineage (NCBI taxonomy): Eukaryota > Metazoa > Chordata > Actinopteri > Cypriniformes > Leuciscidae > Gila > Gila orcuttii. The sequence goes on from JAPDVR010000003.1 coordinate 10,077,930, forward strand.
TGTTGAGTGCGTGAATACAATGGCCAATCAGAGACATATATGTTGAGCGCGTGAATACAATGGCCAATCAGAGACATACATGTTGAGTGCGTGAACACAATGGCCAATTAGAGACATATATGTTGAGTGTGTGAATACAATGGCCAATCAGAGACATATATGTTGAGCGTGTGAACACAATGGCCAATTAGAGACATATATGTTGAGTGCGTGAACACAATGGCCAATTAGAGACATATATGTTGAGCGTGTGAACACAATGGCCAATTAGAGACATATATGTTGAGTGCGTGAACTCAATGGCCAATTAGAGACATATATGTTGAGTGCGTGAACTCAATGGCCAATCAGAGACATATATGTTGAGTGCGTGAACACAATGGTCAATCAGAGACATATATGTTGAGTGCGTGAATACAATGGCCAATCAGAGACATATATGTTGAGCGTGTGAACACAATGGCCAATCAGAGACATATATGTTGAGCGTGTGAACACAATGGCCAATCAGAGACATATATGTTGAGTGTGTGAACACAATGGCCAATTAGAGACATATATGTTGAGCGTGTGAACACAATGGCCAATTAGAGACATATATGTTGAGTGTGTGAATACAATGGCCAATCAGAGACATATATGTTGAGCGTGTGAACACAATGGGCAATCAGAGACATACATGTTGAGCGTGTGAACACAATGGCCAATCAGAGACATATATGTTGAGCGTGTGAACACAATGGCCAATTAGAGACATATACGTTGAGCGTGTGAACACAATGGCCAATTAGAGACATATATGTTGAGTGCGTGAACTCAATGGCCAATCAGAGACATATATGTTGAGCTTGTGAACACAATGGCCAATTAGAGACATACATGTTGAGTGCGTGAACACAATGGCCAATTAGAGACATATATGTTGAGCGTGTGAACACAATGGCCAATTAGAGACATATATGTTGAGTGCGTGAACACAATGGCCAATTAGAGACATATATGTTGAGTGCGTGAACACAATGGCCAATCAGAGACATATATGTTGAGCGTGTGAACACAATGGCCAATTAGAGACATATATGTTGAGTGCGTGAACACAATGGCCAATTAGAGACATATATGTTGAGTGCGTGAACACAATGGCCAATCAGAGACATATATGTTGAGCGTGTGAACACAATGGCCAATTAGAGACATATATGTTGAGTGCGTGAACTCAATGGCCAATCAGAGACATATATGTTGAGCGTGTGAATACAATGGCCAATCAGAGACATATATGTTGAGCGTGTGAACACAATGGCCAATTAGAGACATATATGTTGAGTGCGTGAACACAATTACCAATTAAAGACATATATGTTGAGTGCGTGAACTCAATGGCCAATCAGAGACATATATGTTGAGCGTGTGAACACAATGGCCAATTAGAGACATATATGTTGAGTGCGTGAACACAATGGCCAATTAGAGACATATATGTTGAGTGCGTGAACACAATGGCCAATTAGAGACGTATATGTTGAGTGCGTGAACACAATGGCCAATTAGAGACATATATGTTGAGTGCGTGAACACAATGGCCAATTAGAGACATATATGTTGAGTGCGTGAACACAATGGCCAATTAGAGACATATATGTTGAGTGCGTGAACTCAATGGCCAATCAGAGACATATATGTTGAGCGTGTGAACACAATGGCCAATTAGAGACATATATTTTGAGTGTGTGAACGCAATGGGCAATTAGAGACATATATGTTGAGTGCGTGAATACAATGGCCAATTAGAGACATATATGTTGAGCGTGTGAACACAATGGCCAATTAGAGACATATATGTTGAGTGTGTGAACACAATGGCCAATTAGAGACATATATGTTGAGCGTGTGAACACAATGGTCAATCAGAGACATATATGTTGAGCGTGTGAACACAATGGCCAATTAGAGACATATATGTTGAGTGCGTGAACACAATGGCCAATTAGAGACATATATGTTGAGTGCGTGAACACAATGGCCAATTAGAGACATATATGTTGAGTGCGTGAACACAATGGCCAATTAGAGACATATATGTTGAGTGCGTGAACACAATGGCCAATTAGAGACATATATGTTGAGTGCGTGAACACAATGGCCAATTAGAGACATATATGTTGAGCGTGTGAACACAATGGTCAATCAGAGACATATATGTTGAGCGTGTGAACACAATGGTCAATCAGAGACATATATGTTGAGTGCGTGAACACAATGGCCAATTAGAGACATTTATGTTGAGCGTGTGAACACAATGGCCAATTAGAGACATATATGTTGAGTGCGTGAACACAATGGCCAATCAGAGACATATATGTTGAGTGCGTGAACACAATGGCCAATTAGAGACATATATGTTGAGCGTGTGAACACAATGGCCAATTAGAGACATATATGTTGAGTGCGTGAACACAATGGCCAATTAGAGACATGTTGAGTGCGTGAACACAATGGCCAATTAGAGACATGTTGAGTGCGTGAACACAATGGCCAATTAGAGACATATATGTTGAGCGTGTGAACACAATGGCCAATTAGAGACATATATGTTGAGTGCGTGAACACAATGGCCAATTAGAGACATATATGTTGAGCGTGTGAACACAATGGCCAATCAGAGACATATATGTTGAGTGCGTGAATACAATGGCCAATTAGAGACATGTTGAGTGCGTGAACACAATGGCCAATTAGAGACATGTTGAGTGCGTGAACACAATGGCCAATTAGAGACATGTTGAGTGCGTGAACAGAATGGCCAATTAGAGACATATATGTTGAGCGTGTGAACACAATGGCCAATTAGAGACATATGTTGAGTGCGTGAACACAATGGCCAATCAGAGACATATATGTTGAGTGCGTGAACACAATGGCCAATTAGAGACATATATGTTGAGCGTGTGAACACAATGGCCAATCAGAGACATATATGTTGAGTGCGTGAATACAATGGCCAATTAGAGACATGTTGAGTGCGTGAACACAATGGCCAATTAGAGACATGTTGAGTGCGTGAACACAATGGCCAATCAGAGACATATATGTTGAGTGCGTGAACACAATGGCCAATTAGAGACATATATGTTGAGCGTGTGAATACAATGGCCAATTAGAGACATGTTGAGTGCGTGAACACAATGGCCAATTAGAGACATGTTGAGTGCGTGAACACAATGGCCAATTAGAGACATATATGTTGAGTGCGTGAACACAATGGCCAATTAGAGACATATATGTTGAGCGTGTGAACACAATGGCCATTTAGAGACATATGTTGAGTGCGTGAACACAATGGCCAATCAGAGACATATATGTTGAGTGCGTGAACACAATGGCCAATTAGAGACATATATGTTGAGCGTGTGAACACAATAGCCAATTAGAGACATATATGTTGAGTGCGTGAACACAATGGCCAATCAGAGACATATATGTTGAGTGCGTGAACTCAATGGCCAATTAGAGACATATATGTTGAGTGCGTGAACACAATGACCAATTAGAGACATATATGTTGAGTGCGTGAACACAATGGCCAATTAGAGACATATATGTTGAGCGTGTGAACACAATGGTCAATCAGAGACATATATGTTGAGCGTGTGAACACAATGGTCAATCAGAGACATATATGTTGAGTGCGTGAACACAATGGCCAATTAGAGACATTTATGTTGAGCGTGTGAACACAATGGCCAATTAGAGACATATATGTTGAGTGCGTGAACACAATGGCCAATCAGAGACATATATGTTGAGTGCGTGAACACAATGGCCAATTAGAGACATATATGTTGAGCGTGTGAACACAATGGCCAATTAGAGACATATATGTTGAGTGCGTGAACACAATGGCCAATCAGAGACATATATGTTGAGTGCGTGAATACAATGGCCAATTAGAGACATGTTGAGTGCGTGAACACAATGGCCAATTAGAGACATGTTTAGTGCGTGAACACAATGGCCAATTAGAGACATATATGTTGAGTGCGTGAACACAATGGCCAATTAGAGACATATATGTTGAGCGTGTGAACACAATGGCCAATTAGAGACATATGTTGAGTGCGTGAACACAATGGCCAATCAGAGACATATATGTTGAGTGCGTGAACACAATGGCCAATTAGAGACATATATGTTGAGCGTGTGAACACAATGGCCAATTAGAGACATATATGTTGAGTGCGTGAACACAATGGCCAATCAGAGACATATATGTTGAGTGCGTGAACTCAATGGCCAATTAGAGACATATATGTTGAGTGCGTGAACACAATGGCCAATTAGAGACATATATGTTGAGAACGTGAACACAATGGCCAATTAGAGACATATATGTTGAGTGCGTGAATACAATGGCCAATCAGAGACATATATGTTGAGCGTGTGAACACAATGGCCAATTAGAGACATGTTGAGTGCGTGAACACAATGGCCAATTAGAGACATATATGTTGAGTGCGTGAACACAATGGCCAATTAGAGACATATATGTTGAGTGCGTGAACACAATGGCCAATTAGAGACATATATGTTGAGCGTGTGAACACAATGGCCAATTAGAGACATATATGTTGAGTGCGTGAACACAATGGCCAATCAGAGACATATATGTTGAGTCCGTGAACACAATGGCCAATTAGAGACATATATGTTGAGTGCGTGAACACAATGACCAATTAGAGACATATATGTTGAGCGTGTGAACACAATGGCCAATTAGAGACATATATGTTGAGTGCGTGAACACAATGGCCAATCAGAGACATATATGTTGAGTGCGTGAACACAATGGCCAATTAGAGACATATATGTTGAGCACGTGAACACAATGGCCAATTAGAGACATATATGTTGAGTGCGTGAATACAATGGCCAATCAGAGACATATATGTTGAGCGTGTGAACACAATGGCCAATTACAGACATGTTGAGTGCGTGAACACAATGGCCAATTAGAGACATATATGTTGAGTGCGTGAACACAATGGCCAATTAGAGACACATATGTTGAGTGCGTGAACACAATGGCCAATTAGAGACATATATGTTGAGCGTGTGAACACAATGGCCAATTAGAGACATATATGTTGAGTGCGTGAACACAATGGCCAATCAGAGACATATATGTTGAGTGCGTGAACTCAATGGCCAATTAGAGACATATATGTTGAGTGCGTGAACACAATGGCCAATTAGAGACATATATGTTGAGCGTGTGAACACAATGGCCAATTAGAGACATATATGTTGAGCGTGTGAACACAATGGTCAATCAGAGACATATATGTTTAGCGTTTGAACACAATGGCCAATTAGAGACATATATGTTGAGCGTGTGAACACAATGGTCAATCAGAGACATATATGTTGAGCGTGTGAACACAATGGCCAATTAGAGACATATATGTTGAGCGTGTGAACACAATGGCCAATTAGAGACATATATGTTGAGTGCGTGAACACAATGGTCAATCAGAGACATATATGTTGAGTGCGGGAACACAATGGCCAATTAGAGACATATATGTTGAGTGCGTGAACACAATGGTCAATCAGACACATTTATGTTGAGCGTGTGAACACAATGGTCAATCAGAGTCATATATGTTGAGCATGTGAACACAATGGCCAATTAGAGACATATATGTTTGTTGAGCGTGTGAACACAATGGCCAATTAGAGACATATATGTTGAGTGCGTGAACACAATGGCCAATTAGAGACATATATGTTGAGCGTGTGAACACAATGGTCAATCAGAGACATATATGTTGAGCGTGTGAACACAATGGCCAATTAGAGACATATATGTTGAGTGCGTGAACACTATGGCCAATTAGAGACATATATGTTGAGTGCGTGAACACAATGGCCAATTAGAGACATATATGTTGAGTGCGTGAACACAATGGCCAATTAGAGACATATATGTTGAGTGCGTGAACACAATGGCCAATTAGAGACATATATGTTGAGTGCGTGAACACAATGGCCAATTAGAGACATATATGTTGAGCGTGTGAACACAATGGTCAATCAGAGACATATATGTTGAGCGTGTGAACACAATGGTCAATCAGAGACATATATGTTGAGTGCGTGAACACAATGGCCAATTAGAGACATTTATGTTGAGCGTGTGAACACAATGGCCAATTAGAGACATATATGTTGAGTGCGTGAACACAATGGCCAATCAGAGACATATATGTTGAGTGCGTGAACACAATGGCCAATTAGAGACATATATGTTGAGCGTGTGAACACAATAGCCAATTAGAGACATATATGTTGAGTGCGTGAACACAATGGCCAATCAGAGACATATATGTTGAGTGCGTGAACTCAATGGCCAATTAGAGACATATATGTTGAGTGCGTGAACACAATGACCAATTAGAGACATATATGTTGAGTGCGTGAACACAATGGCCAATTAGAGACATATATGTTGAGCGTGTGAACACAATGGTCAATCAGAGACATATATGTTGAGCGTGTGAACACAATGGTCAATCAGAGACATATATGTTGAGTGCGTGAACACAATGGCCAATTAGAGACATTTATGTTGAGCGTGTGAACACAATGGCCAATTAGAGACATATATGTTGAGTGCGTGAACACAATGGCCAATCAGAGACATATATGTTGAGTGCGTGAACACAATGGCCAATTAGAGACATATATGTTGAGCGTGTGAACACAATGGCCAATTAGAGACATATATGTTGAGTGCGTGAACACAATGGCCAATCAGAGACATATATGTTGAGTGCGTGAATACAATGGCCAATTAGAGACATGTTGAGTGCGTGAACACAATGGCCAATTAGAGACATGTTTAGTGCGTGAACACAATGGCCAATTAGAGACATATATGTTGAGTGCGTGAACACAATGGCCAATTAGAGACATATATGTTGAGCGTGTGAACACAATGGCCAATTAGAGACATATGTTGAGTGCGTGAACACAATGGCCAATCAGAGACATATATGTTGAGTGCGTGAACACAATGGCCAATTAGAGACATATATGTTGAGCGTGTGAACACAATGGCCAATTAGAGACATATATGTTGAGTGCGTGAACACAATGGCCAATCAGAGACATATATGTTGAGTGCGTGAACTCAATGGCCAATTAGAGACATATATGTTGAGTGCGTGAACACAATGGCCAATTAGAGACATATATGTTGAGAACGTGAACACAATGGCCAATTAGAGACATATATGTTGAGTGCGTGAATACAATGGCCAATCAGAGACATATATGTTGAGCGTGTGAACACAATGGCCAATTAGAGACATGTTGAGTGCGTGAACACAATGGCCAATTAGAGACATATATGTTGAGTGCGTGAACACAATGGCCAATTAGAGACATATATGTTGAGTGCGTGAACACAATGGCCAATTAGAGACATATATGTTGAGCGTGTGAACACAATGGCCAATTAGAGACATATATGTTGAGTGCGTGAACACAATGGCCAATCAGAGACATATATGTTGAGTCCGTGAACACAATGGCCAATTAGAGACATATATGTTGAGTGCGTGAACACAATGACCAATTAGAGACATATATGTTGAGCGTGTGAACACAATGGCCAATTAGAGACATATATGTTGAGTGCGTGAACACAATGGCCAATCAGAGACATATATGTTGAGTGCGTGAACACAATGGCCAATTAGAGACATATATGTTGAGCACGTGAACACAATGGCCAATTAGAGACATATATGTTGAGTGCGTGAATACAATGGCCAATCAGAGACATATATGTTGAGCGTGTGAACACAATGGCCAATTACAGACATGTTGAGTGCGTGAACACAATGGCCAATTAGAGACATATATGTTGAGTGCGTGAACACAATGGCCAATTAGAGACACATATGTTGAGTGCGTGAACACAATGGCCAATTAGAGACATATATGTTGAGCGTGTGAACACAATGGCCAATTAGAGACATATATGTTGAGTGCGTGAACACAATGGCCAATCAGAGACATATATGTTGAGTGCGTGAACTCAATGGCCAATTAGAGACATATATGTTGAGTGCGTGAACACAATGGCCAATTAGAGACATATATGTTGAGCGTGTGAACACAATGGCCAATTAGAGACATATATGTTGAGCGTGTGAACACAATGGTCAATCAGAGACATATATGTTTAGCGTTTGAACACAATGGCCAATTAGAGACATATATGTTGAGCGTGTGAACACAATGGTCAATCAGAGACATATATGTTGAGCGTGTGAACACAATGGCCAATTAGAGACATATATGTTGAGCGTGTGAACACAATGGCCAATTAGAGACATATATGTTGAGTGCGTGAACACAATGGTCAATCAGAGACATATATGTTGAGTGCGGGAACACAATGGCCAATTAGAGACATATATGTTGAGTGCGTGAACACAATGGTCAATCAGACACATTTATGTTGAGCGTGTGAACACAATGGTCAATCAGAGTCATATATGTTGAGCATGTGAACACAATGGCCAATTAGAGACATATATGTTTGTTGAGCGTGTGAACACAATGGCCAATTAGAGACATATATGTTGAGTGCGTGAACACAATGGCCAATTAGAGACATATATGTTGAGCGTGTGAACACAATGGTCAATCAGAGACATATATGTTGAGCGTGTGAACACAATGGCCAATTAGAGACATATATGTTGAGTGCGTGAACACTATGGCCAATTAGAGACATATATGTTGAGTGCGTGAACACAATGGCCAATTAGAGACATATATGTTGAGTGCGTGAACACAATGGCCAATTAGAGACATATATGTTGAGTGCGTGAACACAATGGCCAATTAGAGACATATATGTTGAGTGCGTGAACACAATGGCCAATTAGAGACATATATGTTGAGCGTGTGAACACAATGGTCAATCAGAGACATATATGTTGAGCGTGTGAACACAATGGTCAATCAGAGACATATATGTTGAGTGCGTGAACACAATGGCCAATTAGAGACATTTATGTTGAGCGTGTGAACACAATGGCCAATTAGAGACATATATGTTGAGTGCGTGAACACAATGGCCAATCAGAGACATATATGTTGAGTGCGTGAACACAATGGCCAATTAGAGACATATATGTTGAGCGTGTGAACACAATGGCCAATTAGAGACATATATGTTGAGTGCGTGAACACAATGGCCAATCAGAGACATATATGTTGAGTGCGTGAATACAATGGCCAATCAGAGACATATATGTTGAGCGTGTGAACACAATGGCCAATTAGAGACATGTTGAGTGCGTGAACACAATGGCCAATTAGAGACATGTTGAGTGCGTGAACACAATGGCCAATTAGAGACATATATGTTGAGTGCATGAACACAATGGCCAATTAGAGACATATATGTTGAGCGTGTGAACACAATGGCCAATTAGAGACATATATGTTGAGTGCGTGAACACAATGGCCAATCAGAGACATATATGTTGAGTGCGTGAATACAATGGCCAATCAGAGACATATATGTTGAGCGTGTGAACACAATGGCCAATTAGAGACATGTTGAGTGCGTGAACACAATGGCCAATTAGAGACATGTTGAGTGCGTGAACACAATGGCCAATTAGAGACATATATGTTGAGTGCATGAACACAATGGCCAATTAGAGACATATATGTTGAGCGTGTGAACACAATGGCCAATTAGAGACATATATGTTGAGTGCGTGAACACAATGGCCAATGTCACGACTACCTGGCTCACAGTAGCAATGACATAGGGGAGACCACACCGTTTGTTAAGTTAAATCAAAAACAATTTATTTAAACATTAAATTATACGATGAAATCATAAATGAAATCAACAAAAGTATAAAGTCAGTAAATGAGAAACAAAAACAACCTAATCAAAAGTGTAGTGTAAATCAGTTAAGTGTAAACTATGTGTAATGCCAACAAAACAAAAGGGAGTAGAATTGATGCTGGAGCTGCCGCCAGAGCAATGCCGAGACGCTCAGCCCAGAGCATACCAAACAACTGGCAGGAGATGTTTTTAAAGCGTCCCGCCAATCAGCTGCTGTCGGGTGGACCGAAAACAAACAGCTCCCCCTTCAGGTTGGAGGGAGAGAAACAGCCATCACATTTTCTATACATGGTGGAGTGAGCACACCCCGCACGGCAAAGCCGGGCGTGACATCACTCCCCCCACAAAACAGAGACCCATGCGGGACTCTGTAAAACTACATTCTACTCATTACACCATTTCCCATAATCAATACTAAAATAAAAACAAACCCAAAAACTCAACTAGACCCCAAAGACAATAAAATGTCTAAACCCATTACCCTTTTTAACCAGAACCCCGGAAGACTAATGTTAGATTAAACCAAACTCTCATCCCCATTCCCCCACCCCTTCAATACCACAGCCACTACAAAAAAACAATAAACTCACCCCCCAACCCCTCCTTCCCACCCAGCAAATCCTGGCGCCTGGATAGCAATTTAAGAATGGAAAGACCGGAGACAAGAGAGAAGAAATAGGCACCCCTTAACCATCATCAAGAGCCCGCGACAAGGCATCAGCCATGACGTTCTCGGACCCCTTGATGTGTCTAATAGATAAATTATAAGGCTGTAGAAAAAGAGCCCAGTGCATAAGGCGCTGGTTAGTATTTTGAAGAGAAGAGAGGAAAGTCAGAGGATTGTGATCAGAAAAGACCACCACAGGGTGTAACCCACCACCAACATAAACATCAAAATGTTGGAGTGCCCAAATCAGGGCCAGTGCCTCCTTTTCAATGGTTGAATAGTTAAATTGGTGGCGATTAAACTTCCGAGAAAAATAGGAAACTGGTCTATCTATTCCATTTTCATCCTTTTGAAGGAGAACGGCACCTGCCCCCACCTGGCTGGCATCCACTTGCATCTGGAAGGCTTCCTCCAACCTAGGAGCAGCCAAGACAGGAGCAGAACTCAAAAGAGACTTGGCGTTTTCGAATGCCTGTTGACAATCATCAGACCAATTGAATTTAACTGAACCCTTCAACAGGTTAGTTATTGGAGCAACGACAGATGAAAAATTACAGCAAAAGTTCCTGTAATACCCTATCATACCAAGGAAACGCATAAATTCTTTCTTAGTGACAGGACGTGGGAATTTGTCAATGGCCAGGACCTTCGCTCTCACAGGCCGAACGTTCCCCTTTCCGACCACCTTTCCCAGATACACCACTGTAGCCTGAGCAAACTCACACTTTGCTAAGTTTACAGTGAGATTTGCAGCCGCAAACCGTTCAAATAATGATCGTATACGGGCAAGGTGGTCCGTCCAAGTGTCTGCATAACAGACCACATCATCAATATACACAGCGCACCCCTCCAGTCCCGCAACAACTTGATTCATGAGCCGCTGGAAAATGGATGGGGCGTTTCGCAACCCAAAAGCCATTCTCGTATAAGAATAGAGACCCGACGGCGTAATAAAAGCAGAAATCTCTTGTGCCCTAGGAGTCAGAGGAACTTGGTAATAACCTTTAAGCAAGTCTAATTTGCTCACATAACGAGCCACACCGACTTGATCAACACAATCTTCTATCCTAGGCAATGGATTCGAGTCTGGTTTGGTTACGCTATTTACTTTTCTGTAATCTGTGCAAAATCTATACGTACTATCAGGTTTTTTTACTAACAAACAGGGCGAAGCCCAGCTAGAGTACGACTGTACGGCAAGACCATTTTCCAGAAGATATTGGACATTATCATCCAGACTTTTACGCTTCTCAGGACCAGTGCGGTAAAACCTTTGACGGATTGGTTTTGCATCACCGACTTCTATGTCATGCTCAATTAAAGTTGTACAGGTCGGAGTATCTGAAAACAGACATGGAAATTCAAAGATTAAATCTTTCAATTCTAATTGCTGTTGCAATTCCAAATGATCCAACACTTCCTCTAATTTTCCCAATGTCTCTGAATTATTCAGATGAGCATGCAACGTCAGAGCCCTGCACATCATTGTCTAACTCTGAAGAGACCACAGACGTGCCTGCCACGACCAGGACAGACGATTCACCCTTAATACTAGGCGACTGTGACGATGCATAATATGGCTTAAGTAAATTGGTATGACATAACTGTCGCCCGCCTACGATCAGGCGTAGCAACCACATAATTAGTCTCTGACACTTGACGAACCACACTGTAAGGCCCTGAATACTTTGCCCCAAAAGGAGAACCAGGTATAGGCAACAATGCCACCACTTGATCCCCTGGACTAAAGACACGAGCTTCTGCTTTGCGATCATAATTACGCTTCATTTTACTTTGGGCATCAGTCAAATTTTCGGTTGCCATTTTACATGCTAAAAGTAACCTGCGTCGAAAACCATAGACATAACTGGACAAACTCTTGGGTGGTTCACTTGTATCCAGGTCACTTGACAACACCGACAATGGGCTACGAACCTTGTGACCAAATACCAATTCATTTGGACTAAAACCTGTACTTTCTTGCACCACAGTTCTAGCCGCCAACAACAACCAAGGTAAACCATCCTCCCACTCCCGTTTCATCTCTATGCAGTATGCACGCAAAAGAGACTTAAGAGTGGCATGGAAACGCTCCAATACCCCTTGACTCTGTGCATGGTACGCAGTACTCAAGTTGTGCTGTATACTCAGCTGTTTCATAGCTGCTGCAAACGGTTTTGACGTAAAATTTGAACCCCAATCACTTTGAATGACTCTGGGAATACCAAATATTGAAATAAATTGCGACAATGATTTCAACACAGATCTTGTAGTAATGGTCCTCAAAGCATACGCAACAGGATAACGAGTCGCCTGGCACATGATGGTAAACAAAAAAACACAGCCTGATTTTGACTGGGGTAAGGGGCCCACACAATCAATGATCAAATGCTCGAAAGGCTTACCAACAGACGGAATGGGCTGTAAAGGCACAGGCTTAATGACAGCATTTTGCTTCCCTGCCACCTGGCAGACATGACACGTTTGAACAAACCGTGCAACGTCCCTCTTTATCCGTGGCCAGTAGCAATGTTTTAACAATTGATTGTAGGTTTTCTTTACCCCAAAATGACCCGCTATTTCCCCATGAGCTGTTTTTAGTGCCAGTTCACGAAACTTTTCAGGCATCACCACCTGCAAAACCTGATCTCTCACATCAACTCCCGCAGTGGGTACCCACCTTCTTAGCAACAAACCATCCTTCACAAAATAACAGCGATCTAAACTGTCATCTGCAGTCAACTCAAAATATTTCTGTAAGCTCTGATCACTCTTTTGAGCCTCAGCAACGTCAAATTGAGACAAAGGTACTGGTAATTGCGGAATAAATACTTGGGCAGACGTGTGCTTAGATACAACAGAAGAGTTTACATCCTGCTTATTCACCATAGCGCGCGTCACAGCGCACGCCGTGAAAACCTCTTGAAAATCTTTTTGACACCTATCTGACTCATCCACTAAAGAAGCTCCATTCTTAACCACAGGAGGTGGTGAGACCTGATCAAGAAAAACACGGTCATGAGCTAAATTATTACCCACAATCAGATCAACTCCCTCAATAGGTAAAGAAGGACGCACCGCAATGGTTACTTCCCCGTTCACAAAACCAGAAAACAATTGAATTTTGTGCAGCGGCACTGGAAATGACTGGAGACCAATTCCCCGTATTAACACACAATTTCCTCTATCAGATTCAGACGAAAAAGGCAAGACAGATTGACAAATGAAACTTTCTGATGCACCCGTATCACGCAGAATTTTCACTGGAACGCGACGTGCGTCTCCAACCAATGCCACAAAACCCTCCGTGACAAACGGTGCATAATCCGTTATAATAGATGCAGAAGATTCAAGCTCATCACATTGTACATTACCTTTATCAACTGACGCTGTACATTGTGCACGATCCAATGTCTTTTCTGGAATTTTCTTATCTTTACTCCCTGAGCGCACACCAGGAACAGATGAGGAGCAAAGACCAACTTTTCCTCCATCAACCTTCCCCCGATTTCGCTCCAATAACACCGGGCAATTTCTTTTCCAATGATTTTTTCCAAAACAGTAATTACAGTCTGTTTTAATATCGAAATCCGATGGTTTACCACCTGCAATTGAATTTGAAAACACAGATTTATCCGTATTAACACGACTATAGCGACGTTCTTTGTAATTAATGTTATTACGCGGACTAAAATCACGAGCTGGTGTCTTGTGTATGAGAGAAAAATTATCAGCAAGAACAGCGGCATCTGCTGCTGTTTTCACATGATGTTCGCTAATATAAGTGGCTATGCGATCAGGTAAAGTATTCTTAAGTTGTTCTAATATCATAAGATCACACAACTCCTCAAAAGAATCAACCTCTTCAGCTGTAAGCCAACGATGAAAGAAACTGGTTAATTTCCTAGCCCATTCAGCGTAAGTTTGCTTGTCTGACTTTTTCCATGAACGAAAACGCTGTCTATAAGCCTCGGGGATTAACTCACAACACTTTAACACAGCTGTCTTAACGCATCGATAAACCCTTTTTTCAGAAGACGGTAAAGCCACAAATGCCTTCTGAGCACGGCCAGTTAACGTAGTTTGTAACAATACAATTTTATCCTCATCACTCCAATTTTGATCCGTAGCAATATTCTCAAATAATGAAAAAAACACATCTGGATCATGCTCATTAAATTTAGGCAGGAATTTGATCATCCCGGCCAGGCTAGACTGCTGCGATTTTCCAAGTTTGCCTTCAGCTACTAACTGCAGCCTAGTACGCTCAATCTCCCGTTCCTGCTCTAAATTCTTAAGCCTTTCCCACTCAAACTCACGGTCCTTGTCTTTCTGTGCAGCTTCTAACCTTTTACGGTCCATTTCGTTATCAAGCCTTCTTTGAGCCAAATCGTCATCTAATTTTTTCCTTGCTAATTCTTGTTCACACTCCAATATCTTTTGTTTCACTTGCAAATCATGTTGTAGTTTTAACATTTCGACTTGCTGTTCAAATGTTAATACACTGAATTTTTGCTGTGAACCAACAAAACTACTCGGAGCGGGCTCACTACTTTGATTGGACTCACTATCTGAAGCCGACGCTCCCTGACTACAGCGCTCCGGTAATTTCTCGTCGAGTAACACGTTCTTATCAATTAAACACGCACGAATGAAATCAAGCAGCTCATGCTTCTTAACTCCCCTCAGCAATGTTACATCAATTTTATAGTGTTTGGCCACACTATGCAATTGTTTAATATTCAACGCTGCAAGCAACACCACTGAAGGAGCAGCCAAAAACGCCTCAAATGTACTCATTACTACAACTTAAATTACACGTCACCCATCAACATTCAAACCAGACTATGGTCTAAATACCCAATATCAATACATCTAGCCAAATCAACAAAACCTAGGTCTATACCTCAACGTCTTTCGGGTTACTAACAAATTTCAACCAAAAAATTAACTCTGGCGAAGCGGAATGCAGCTTACATTACAGGACAACTACGGAGTTTCCCCCTAAACATTTACCCCCCTACTATTCTGACCTATCTTCACACTAAGTCCAAGAACAAGGCTCATTTACTCACCAATACCGATGGAATCGTACTGTCCCGACACAAGTCAATTCAGCCGGTGCTCCACGGCGGTGCCCTCGTTCAGACTTCAGTGACCAGCAACCTAAACCCACAACGCCTTAGCGCACTAATTGGGGATAAAACAGACTCCGTAAAATGCCATCCTGCAACATAAATAATCATACAAACACACTTCGCCTCTCAAACTCAGCAAACAAACTAAGTTTGGCCAAATTGCTCTAATCTACACAAATACTCCCAATTTTTTCCAAAATCAACAAACTAACTTTAACGACCAATGTGCTAAAGTAACATCCAATTCATTAACTAAACACCCGATGCGGAACTCCCCAACAAACAAACATACCGCGTGCCAGCTGATTAGACTATTACTATCAGCCGATCACCGGCACGTTTCATTCAGAAAATGTGAACCACTGACGCAGCACTACTCACGCAACTAGGCCTGCACTATTTTGCGAATTATAGTCTACTTACAATTCGGGATCCAAATGGCTAGACGAGCCCCCATATGTCACGACTACCTGGCTCACAGTAGCAATGACATAGGGGAGACCACACCGTTTGTTAAGTTAAATCAAAAACAATTTATTTAAACATTAAATTATACGATGAAATCATAAATGAAATCAACAAAAGTATAAAGTCAGTAAATGAGAAACAAAAACAACCTAATCAAAAGTGTAGTGTAAATCAGTTAAGTGTAAACTATGTGTAATGCCAACAAAACAAAAGGGAGTAGAATTGATGCTGGAGCTGCCGCCAGAGCAATGCCGAGACGCTCAGCCCAGAGCATACCAAACAACTGGCAGGAGATGTTTTTAAAGCGTCCCGCCAATCAGCTGCTGTCGGGTGGACCGAAAACAAACAGCTCCCCCTTCAGGTTGGAGGGAGAGAAACAGCCCACACATTTTCTATACATGGTGGAGTGAGCACACCCCGCACGGCAAAGCCGGGCGTGACACCAATCAGAGACATATATGTTGAGTGCTGAATACAATGGCCAATCAGAGACATATATGTTGAGCGTGTGAACACAATGGCCAATTAGAGACATGTTGAGTGCGTGAACACAATGGCCAATTAGAGACATATATGTTGAGTGCGTGAACACAATGGCCAATTAGAGACATGTATGTTGAGTGCGTGAACACAATGGCCAATTAGAGACATATATGTTGAGCGTGTGAACACAATGGCCAATTAGAGACATATATGTTGAGTGCGTGAACACAATGGCCAATCAGAGACATATATGTTGAGTGCGTGAACTCAATGGCCAATTAGAGACATATATGTTGAGTGCGTGAACACAATGGCCAATTAGAGACATATATGTTTAGCACGTGAACACAATGGCCAATTAGAGACATATATGTTGAGCGTGTGAACACAATGGTCAATCAGAGACATATATGTTGAGCGAGTGAACACAATGGCCAATTAGAGACATATATGTTGAGCGTGTGAACACAATGGTCAATCAGAGACATATATGTTGAGCGTGTGAACACAATGGCCAATTAGAGACATATACACTCACCTAAAGGATTATTAGGAACACCTGTTCAATTTCTCATTAATGCAATTATCTAATCAACCAATCACATGGCAGTTGCTTCAATGCATTTAGGGGTGTGGTCCTGGTCAAGACAATCTCCTGAACTCCAAACTGAATGTCAGAATGGGAAAGAAAGGTGATTTAAGCAATTTTGAGCGTGGCATGGTTGTTGGTGCCAGACTGGCCGGTCTGAGTATTTCACAATCTGCTCAGTTACTGGGATTTTCACGCACAACCATTTCTAGGGTTTACAAAGAATGGTGTGAAAAGGGAAAAACATCCAGAATGCGGCAGTTCTGTGGGCGAAAATGCCTTGTTGATGCTAGAGGTCAGAGGAGAATGGGCCGACTGATTCAAGCTGATAGAAGAGCAACTTTGACTGAAATAACCACTCATTACAACCGAGGTATGCAGCAAAGCATTTGTGAAGCCACAACATGCACAACCTTGAGGCGGATGGGCTACAACAGCAGAAAACCCCACCGGGTACCACTCATCTCCACTACAAATAGGAAAAAGAGGCTACAATTTGCAAGAGCTCACCAAAATTGGACAGTTGAAGACTGGAAAAATGTTGCCTGGTCTGATGAGTCTCGATTTCTGTTGAGACATTCAGATGGTAGAGTCAGAATTTGGCGTAAACAGAATGAGAACATGGATCCATCATGCCTTGTTACCACTGTGCAGGCTGGTGGTGGTGGTGTAATGGTGTGGGGGATGTTTTCTTGGCACACTTTAGGCCCCTTAGTGCCAATTGGGCATCGTTTAAATGCCACGGCCTACCTGAGCATTGTTTCTGACCATGTCCATCCCTTTATGGCCACCATGTACCCATCCTCTGATGGCTACTTCCAGCAGGATAATGCACCATGTCACAAAGCTCGAATCATTTCAAATTGGTTTCTTGAACATGACAATGAGTTCACTGTACTAAAATGGCCCCCACAGTCACCAGATCTCAACCCAATAGAGCATCTTTGGGATGTGGTGGAATGGGAGCTTCGTGCGCTGGATGTGCATCCCACAAATCTCCATCAACTGCAAGATGCTATCCTATCAATATGGGCCAACATTTCTAAAGAATGCTTTCAGCACCTTGTTGAATCAATGCCACGTAGAATTAAGGCAGTTCTGAAGGCGAAAGGGGGTCAAACACAGTATTAGTATGGTGTTCCTAAGAATCCTTTAGGTGAGTGTATGTTGAGTGCGTGAACACAATGGTCAATCAGAGACATATATGTTGAGTGCGTGAACACAATGGCCAATTAGAGACATATATGTTGAGCGTGTGAACACAATGGTCAATCAGAGACATATATGTTGGGCGTGTGAACACAATGGCCAATTAGAGACATCTATGTTAAGTGCGTGAATACAATGGCCAATTAGAGACATATATGTTGAGTGCGTGAACACAATGGCCAATTAGAGACATATATTTTAAGCGTGTGAACACAATGGTCAATCAGAGACATATATGTTGAGCGTGTGAACACAATGGCCAATGAGAGACATATATGTTGAGTGCGTGAACACAATGGCCAATTAGAGACATATATGTTGAGTGCGTGAACACAATGGCCAATTAGAGACATATATGTTAGCGCGTGAACACAATGGCCAATTAGAGACATATATGTTGAGTGCGTGAACACAATGGTCAATCAGAGACATATATGTTGAGCGTGTGAACACAATGGTCAATCAGAGACATATATGTTGAGCGTGTGAACACAATGGCCAATTAGAGACATATATGTTGAGTGCGTGAACACAATGGTCAATCAGAGACATATATGTTGAGTGCGTGAACACAATGGCCAATCAGAGACATATATGTTGAGCGTGTGAACACAATGGTCAATCAGAGACATATATGTTGAGCGTGTGAACACAATGGCCAATTAGAGACATATATGTTGAGCGTGTGAACACAATGGCCAATCAGAGCCATATATGTTGAGCGTGTGAACACAATGGTCAATCAGAGACATATATGTTGAGCGTGTGAACACAATGGTCAATCAGAGACATATATGTTGAGCGTGTGAACACAATGGCCAATTAGAGACATATATGTTGAGTGCGTGAACACAATGGTCAATCAGAGACATATATGTTGAGCGTGTGAACACAATGGTCAATCAGAGACATATATGTTGAGCGTGTGAACACAATGGCCAATTAGAGACATATATGTTGAGTGCGTGAACACAATGGTCAATCAGAGACATATATGTTGAGTGCGTGAACACAATGGCCAATCAGAGACATATATGTTGAGTGCGTGAACACAATGGCCAATTAGAGACATATATGTTGAGCGTGTGAACACAATGGCCAATTAGAGACATATATGTTGAGCGTGTGAACACAATGGCCAATCAGAGACATATATGTTGAGTGCGTGAACACAATGGTCAATCAGAGACATATATGTTGAGCATGTGAACACAATGGCCAATCAGAGACATATATGTTGAGCGTGTGAACACAATGGCCAATTAGAGACATATATGTTGAGCGTGTGAACACAATGGCCAATTAGAGACATATATGTTGAGTGCGTGAACACAATGGTCAATCAGAGACATATATGTTGAGCGTGTGAACACAATGGTCAATCAGAGACATATATGTTGAGCGTGTGAACACAATGACCAATTAGAGACATATATGTTGAGCGTGTGAACACAATGGCCAATCAGAGACATATATGTTTAGCGTGTGAACACAATGGCCAATTAGAGACATATATGTTGAGTGCGTGAACACAATGGTCAATCAGAGACATATATGTTTAGCGTGTGAACACAATGGCCAATTAGAGACATATATGTTGAGTGCGTGAACACAATGGCCAATCAGAGACATATATGTTGAGCGTGTGAACACAATGGTCAATCAGAGACATATATGTTGAGCGTGTGAACACAATGGCCAATTAGAGACATATATGTTGAGTGCGTGAACACAATGGTCAATCAGAGACATATATGTTGAGTGCGTGAACACAATGGCCAATCAGAGACATATATGTTGAGTGCGTGAACACAATGGCCAATTAGAGACATATATGTTGAGCGTGTGAACACAATGGCCAATTAGAGACATATATGTTGAGCGTGTGAACACAATGGCCAATTAGAGACATATATGTTGAGTGCGTGAACACAATGGCCAATTAGAGACATATATGTTGAGCGTGTGAACACAATGGTCAATCAGAGTCATATATGTTGAGCATGTGAACACAATGGCCAATCAGAGACATATATGTTGAGTGCGTGAACACAATGGCCAATCAGAGACATATATGTTGAGCGTGTGAACACAATGGCCAATTAGAGACATATATGTTGAGCGTGTGAACACAATGGCCAATTAGAGACATATATGTTGAGTGCGTGAACACAATGGTCAATCAGAGACATATATGTTGAGCGTGTGAACACAATGGTCAATCAGAGACATATATGTTGAGCGTGTGAACACAATGGCCAATTAGAGACATATATGTTGAGCGTGTGAACACAATGGCCAATTAGAGACATATATGTTGAGTGCGTGAACACAATGGTCAATCAGAGACATATATGTTGAGCGTGTGAACACAATGGTCAATCAGAGTCATATATGTTGAGCATGTGAACACAATGGCCAATCAGAGACATATATGTTGAGTGCGTGAACACAATGGTCAATCAGAGACATATATGTTGAGCGTGTGAACACAATGGTCAATCAGAGACATATATGTTGAGTGCGTGAACACAATGGCCAATTAGAGACATATATGTTGAGCGTGTGAACACAATGGCCAATTAGAGACATATATGTTGAGCGTGTGAACACAATGGTCAATCAGAGTCATATATGTTGAGCATGTGAACACAATGGCCAATCAGAGACATATATGTTGAGTGCGTGAACACAATGGTCAATCAGAGACATATATGTTGAGCATGTGAACACAATGGCCAATCAGAGACATATATGTTGAGCGTGTGAACACAATGGCCAATTAGAGACATATATGTTGAGCGTGTGAACACAATGGCCAATTAGAGACATATATGTTGAGTGCGTGAACACAATGGTCAATCAGAGACATATATGTTGAGCGTGTGAACACAATGGTCAATCAGAGACATATATGTTGAGCGTGTGAACACAATGGCCAATTAGAGACATATATGTTGAGCGTGTGAACACAATGGCCAATCAGAGACATATATGTTTAGCGTGTGAACACAATGGCCAATTAGAGACATATATGTTGAGTGCGTGAACACAATGGTCAATCAGAGACATATATGTTTAGCGTGTGAACACAATGGCCAATTAGAGACATATATGTTGAGTGCGTGAACACAATGGCCAATCAGAGACATATATGTTGAGCGTGTGAACACAATGGTCAATCAGAGACATATATGTTGAGCGTGTGAACACAATGGCCAATTAGAGACATATATGTTGAGCGTGTGAACACAATGGCCAATTAGAGACATATATGTTGAGTGCGTGAACACAATGGTCAATCAGAGACATATATGTTGAGCGTGTGAACACAATGGTCAATCAGAGTCATATATGTTGAGCATGTGAACACAATGGCCAATCAGAGACATATATGTTGAGTGCGTGAACACAATGGCCAATCAGAGACATATATGTTGAGTGCGTGAACACAATGGCCAATTAGAGACATATATGTTGAGTGCGTGAACACAATGGCCAATCAGAGACATATATGTTGAGCGTGTGAACACAATGGCCAATCAGAGACATATATGTTGAGCGTGTGAACACTATGGCCAATCAGAGACATATATGTTGAGCGTGTGAACACAATGGCCAATTAGAGACATATATGTTGAGTGCGTGAACACAATGGTCAATCAGAGACATATATGTTGAGTGCGTGAACACAATGGCCAATCAGAGACATATATGTTGAGTGCGTGAACACAATGGCCAATTAGAGACATATATGTTGAGCGTGTGAACACAATGGCCAATTAGAGACATATATGTTGAGCGTGTGAACACAATGGCCAATTAGAGACATATATGTTGAGTGCGTGAACACAATGGCCAATTAGAGACATATATGTTGAGCGTGTGAACACAATGGTCAATCAGAGTCATATATGTTGAGCATGTGAACACAATGGCCAATCAGAGACATATATGTTGAGTGCGTGAACACAATGGCCAATCAGAGACATATATGTTGAGCGTGTGAACACAATGGCCAATTAGAGACATATATGTTGAGCGTGTGAACACAATGGCCAATTAGAGACATATATGTTGAGTGCGTGAACACAATGGTCAATCAGAGACATATATGTTGAGCGTGTGAACACAATGGTCAATCAGAGACATATATGTTGAGCGTGTGAACACAATGGCCAATTAGAGACATATATGTTGAGCGTGTGAACACAATGGCCAATTAGAGACATATATGTTGAGTGCGTGAACACAATGGTCAATCAGAGACATATATGTTGAGCGTGTGAACACAATGGTCAATCAGAGTCATATATGTTGAGCATGTGAACACAATGGCCAATCAGAGACATATATGTTGAGTGCGTGAACACAATGGCCAATCAGAGACATATATGTTGAGTGCGTGAACACAATGGCCAATCAGAGACATATATGTTGAGCGTGTGAACACAATGGCCAATCAGAGACATATATGTTGAGCGTGTGAACACAATGGCCAATCAGAGACATATATGTTGAGTGCGTGAACACAATGGCCAATCAGAGACATATATGTTGAGTGCGTGAACACAATGGCCAATTAGAGACATATATGTTGAGTGCGTGAACACAATGGCCAATCAGAGACATATATGTTGAGCGTGTGAACACAATGGCCAATCAGAGACATATATGTTGAGCGTGTGAACACTATGGCCAATCAGAGACATATATGTTGAGCGTGTGAACACAATGGCCAATTAGAGACATATATGTTGAGTGCGTGAACACAATGGTCAATCAGAGACATATATGTTGAGTGCGTGAACACAATGGCCAATCAGAGACATATATGTTGAGTGCGTGAACACAATGGCCAATTAGAGACATATATGTTGAGCGTGTGAACACAATGGCCAATTAGAGACATATATGTTGAGCGTGTGAACACAATGGCCAATTAGAGACATATATGTTGAGTGCGTGAACACAATGGCCAATTAGAGACATATATGTTGAGCGTGTGAACACAATGGTCAATCAGAGTCATATATGTTGAGCATGTGAACACAATGGCCAATCAGAGACATATATGTTGAGTGCGTGAACACAATGGCCAATCAGAGACATATATGTTGAGCGTGTGAACACAATGGCCAATTAGAGACATATATGTTGAGCGTGTGAACACAATGGCCAATTAGAGACATATATGTTGAGTGCGTGAACACAATGGTCAATCAGAGACATATATGTTGAGCGTGTGAACACAATGGTCAATCAGAGACATATATGTTGAGCGTGTGAACACAATGGCCAATTAGAGACATATATGTTGAGCGTGTGAACACAATGGCCAATTAGAGACATATATGTTGAGTGCGTGAACACAATGGTCAATCAGAGACATATATGTTGAGCGTGTGAACACAATGGTCAATCAGAGTCATATATGTTGAGCATGTGAACACAATGGCCAATCAGAGACATATATGTTGAGTGCGTGAACACAATGGCCAATCAGAGACATATATGTTGAGTGCGTGAACACAATGGCCAATCAGAGACATATATGTTGAGCGTGTGAACACAATGGCCAATCAGAGACATATATGTTGAGCGTGTGAACACAATGGCCAATCAGAGACATATATGTTGAGTGCGTGAACACAATGGCCAATTAGAGACATATATGTTGAGTGCGTGAACACAATGGCCAATCAGAGACATATATGTTGAGTGCGTGAACACAATGGCCAATCAGAGTTGTTTAAGAATCCATTCAACATCGCTCACAATGGTAGAGAGAAATGCTGGTATTTGTAAAATTTGGTACAGAAGTCGGTACTTTTGACAACACTATTTGAAACAATGTTAGGAAGATTGTGTAATATTTACTAGTTTGCTATTTGCTATAGTTATTTTCTACTGATAATATGCATGTATGGTGAGAATCTTTTGAGATAACATTTTTAAAACACCATTGAACATACTAGAAGAGGTCTGCCGTAGGAAGCAAGGGAGACGGAGGCTTCAAAATGTATTTTAATTAAATTAAAACATAATAATAATAAAAAAACTATTTCTTTCATACACAAGAGCTCAAGCCAGTTTTAATCATGCATGATTGTTAGAGGAGGCTGACAGCATAAAGGCTTCTCTCATTACTAAACTGACCAATCAGAAAGGATATTGAAATGATGCAACATTCTTTGTTTTCATTCAAAGCATGGCCGGACAGACGTAAATGAAGTTTGCTTCCTATACGCTCTATGCACGAACGCTGCTGACGTATTTCCGGTAGGATCTCAGCCAGCGTCTTTACTTCCGCATAGCGCGTTCTATAGCGAAGTGTATAGCGGCAAAACTTTAATAAAATTCATTTTCTCAGAAACGGAGACAATGATTTTAGAAACTGATTCGCTAGTCGGATTTCGCACGATAGGAGAGAATACTCACCCTCAAAGTCATCGATGTAGGTCGAAATATATAATTTAAAGCCCTTCTCTTTCTTACTCTTACACAGCAAAAACTCCAGTGTTAAATTAACTCTCCTGGGAGTTTATATGGCTCCAGACTCAAGAGTGTAAAGTGTTAAAATATGAGTGTTAAATTAACACTCAAGAGTGTTAAAGTTAATGAGATAATTACGTGATTAATTGAGGGATGATTGAGCATTATTGAAGACACCTGATGTTAATAAGCAGAATCACTGAAGGAGAAAATCACAAATTATACGTCACCATTATGGAGATCAGTGTGTGCTTTAGTTGGGCTTTTGACCCTTATATTATTAACTGTAGATTTTGTTTGTCTGTTGTTATTTAGTTGTAACAGCCAGATGAACAAAGGAAAAAAGTGATTTGATGTTGTTGATTATGTTATGATGTAATCATCATATGAACTTGATCATTGAACTTATTAAGAATCTTGTGACATAGATACATGTTGTTAGTTACAACATCATTGATTATGTGTCAAAGATCTAGAATTTTCTATATAATACAAAGGATTTCTTAAAAGTTAATTTCAAAAATAAAAAAGTCTTTTATAGGCACACACAGACATCAAGATTCAATCTATGCATCTCAACAATGGTGGCGAGCAGAATATTCAATTAGGAAAAGTAAATTATATAGAAAATTCAGATCATAATTTATTCATACCGCAATGCATGATGGGAGCCATTAATGAGTTGTGATTGGTGGCAGCCACTGCACCATGCTTTATTATTGTCACCATTGTTGAGATTCACAGTCTGATTATTGATGTCTGTGTTTCTAAATAAAATTATGTTTTTTTTAGATATTTTTGATTATATTAAAAGCACTGAAAGTCCTACGCTGTAGAATCACAGAGCAGTTGTAATTAACAAGTTAAACTATCTCAGTAAATTTAGATTTTCAAATCACAACATGTTTATGTCAAATCATAACCAACACCAGCCAATCACTTTTTGTCTTTGCTCATCTGGCTGCTATAACTCAATAACAGCAGTCAAACAAAATCTCAAGAAAAAACATAAAAGGGTCAAGAACCCAACTAAAGCAAACACTGATCTATATAATGGTGACGTACAATTTGTGATTTTCTCCTTCAGTGATTCTGCTTATTAACATCAGGTGTCTTCAATAATGCTCAATTATCACTCAAGTAATCACTTAATTATCTAATTAACTTTAACACTCTTGAGTGTTAATTTAACACTCATATTTTAACACTTTACACTCTTGAGTCTGGAGCCATATAAACTCCCAGGAGAGTTCATTTAACACTGGAGTTTTTGCTGTGTATGTGTGACAGCTAACTGCCTCACAGTGATGTTAACATCATTCACGTTAACCGCAGGAAGTTTTTGTAAACAGCGAGTGTAATTTGCCATTATCTCCACCTAATGCAAAATCGGCTTCTGATGCAGCACCGGATGTAACTGGGCGGGCTGAGACAAAACGCGGAAGCGATCGTGCATAGAGCCTATTGCATATAAAACAATAATAATTATCAGAGATAGCCATATGAGCCCATCAGCTTTCAGAATCACATTTGTGAGTCTTCAGAACCGCTAGTTGTTAACACAACAGATGAAGACACAAAGAGATACGGTGAAACATGTATATTTTTTTTTCTGAAACTTTTTCTTTTTTTCATGGACAACTGGTTTAATAGAGGCATTTTTAAGGGGTGGAAAACCCTACGTTATGGGAACAAAATGCCCCTAAAAAGATTGCAAAATCCAAAATCCTTGTGGGGACATATTTTTGGCTAGCATGAGGAAAACAGCTTATAATTGTCCTGTGTTGTTTTTTTAAAATGTTAAAATACAGAAAGTTTTGTGTTTATGTCTATAAAGTTCCCATAAAACATGTATGTATGTGTGTGTGTGTGTGTGTGTGTGTGTGTGTGTGTGTGTGTGTGTGTGTGTGTGTGTGTGTGTGTGTGTGTGTATGTGTGTGTGTGTGTGTGTGTGTGTGTGTGTGTGTGTGTGTGTGTGTGTGTGTGTGTGTGTGTGTGTGTGTGTGCGTGTGTGTGTGTGTGTGTGTGTGTGTGGTAAAGCCAGGTAATAAGGCATGCGGACACATGATTTCCAACAAAAAATAGTTTTTATTGTGACCAACCAATCAAAAAATGTCACTATTAAGAAATACAAACTTAATCCAAAAGTAATGTAACAAATAATAGCTAGACTTAAAATAAACTTCAACCTTTACCTCAGAAAACTGAACAGAACAAAAACTGACCCAGAGACAACAGACAGGTATTTAAGATAAACCATGAGCCCACTTAAACAAGACATGCTATACTTACAATTCCTCTAATCAAAGTAAATATAGTAAGAACCAAAACTGAATAATAATACAAAACAATGTTGATAATATATATTCGTTCCCTTCACCCCCATCCCCCCAAAACGTTTCTTCTACTTAGTATCGGTGGACAGAATCAGGCATTAAATATCTTTTTTCTGCCAGGCTTTTATCAGTCAAGATTACTACAACGGATAAACACACATGCAGCGGCCGACGCCATTCATCTCGGCTCCACCTCACGGTAACTTAAACTCAATAGAAACAAGCATAAGGGAAAAAGAAATAGCACAATGCGAGTAAGTGTGAACTCCAAACCAACGAAGGAAGTACTTAAAACAACTAAATAAAGCATTGCAATAGTGCCAACCAAAATCTGTGTTATGTTTTTATCACATGCATCATAAACCTTAAATATATAGAGTATTATAAACTAAATTAAAGTGTAGAGGAAGAATATGAATTGGTGGTCTCAGCTCAGTACCCTCCGCTAATCACTGTGTGAATGAATGTATAGTGAAACGTATGCGTAATGAATGAATGAGTGCAAAGTTACATTAATGTGTGGCCACAGGTTCGGCCATCACAATACAGAGCACAGAGAGACCCCCATCCCCCCCAACGCCCTTTTGGTCTCTGACTTAATACGATTTTTTTATTCAATTATTATTTTATTTTTTGTTTAAATTTAGCCTGTGGCATCAATTCTAAATCAATTCTCAGCATGTGGCCAACAACTAATTCTTAATCATTGTAAATGCAGTCACATCGACATTGTCATCACATCCCCCACAGCGCTCTGCAGAGCAGGTGAGCAGCATCCACGTTTCTAGACCTGCTTTATTGATCGTGTTTGCCCTACACTTCGGAAATGTTTTGTCACCGCTGTAAAATTAAACCACCTTTAAAACATTTCAATACAGCCAGCCTAACTTATGCAATCGCCCTCCATTAAGTTTAACAACAAGCAACCTAGTCTGGCATTGACGTAAATTAGCAGCATGCAAGGTTGGAAATGCCACCAAAATGAATAAAATTGACCCCAAAATGTAGGATATAAATTGCCAAATTCTTGTATTTTGTTTTTAGATAAAATAAGCAATATCACATGAGCACGAATGTTATTTTCTCGAATATCAGCACAATTGTAAAATGTGAAATTCATTTTATATAGCAGTTCAATAAACAGTTGATTATATGAATTTACTATTTTTAGACACACCATTGTCAAATTTGACTCTTTTTGCTCAATTTTGTCAGATGAAAACAGTTCGAAACAAAGTAGAAAAGTAATTCTTGTGTTATTCATCGTTTTTCAATAATTCAATAACCCATTCATAAAGTCAGTGGACACTTGGGCTGAATCTGAAATCGCCCCCAGTACCTGAATGAGGGTTTAGTTGGCGAATTCGGATTCAAACTTGATCTTTCATTAATGAATCAGCCTGTTTGAACAAATTGGTTGAATTAATGATTATATGATTCACGTATTACGACTTATTTTCTCAACATTTAATTTTTCTATATCCAAAATGTTATAATTAGAACATTAATCTCATTACATTATTTAGGCATTTGTATTTGCAGTGTAAATGGATATTGATAAATGGTAAGATGGATTCTGTTGATACTTATGTAATTTAATTGGTATAACAGCCCATAGTGTTCAATTGAGTAATTAATTAAAATATTATCAACAATATGTAACTTTACTTTTTAAGAGGGATATTATTTTTTCACTTGAGAT
The DNA here is from genome assembly GCA_026230005.1 of Gila orcuttii. Taxonomy (NCBI): domain Eukaryota; kingdom Metazoa; phylum Chordata; class Actinopteri; order Cypriniformes; family Leuciscidae; genus Gila; species Gila orcuttii. The sequence goes on from JAPDVR010000003.1 coordinate 10,106,960, forward strand.
CCTGTCTGAATCTTTGTGTTTTTCCCATGAATTCTTGCGTATTAAACTCAATATAAACTTTATATTAACTTCTTATATTAAAATGTAGTATTGTGGGATATCTCAAGTATAAGACATCAACATGGAATCCAAAGCTTCCCAAGCACAGACAGAAACACAATAATAGCGATTATGTAAAGAACCAAGAAGGTCACATCTATGATTCTTGCCACTTCTACCTCAACTATGGATGTTATTTGGTACCAACTTGTTGGGTAAATGATTTCTAGAAATTTTATATAAAGTAGATTTGTGTAGGATGCACCATATTTAAACTATAAATGTTGGCTTATTAAAGTATTTAACTAAACTCTTAAGCAAACGAACTAAGGTTGAATTGGTAGTATATTGATTCTCTCAGGTTGCGGTCAAGAAATAGTGTCTAACGCTAGACATTTGGGACTCCATTCATACTCCTTAATAACATCACTTTCCTCTGTCACTGTTGAATGAATGTTGTGTGTTTTCGTTAGATTAGTTTGTGTGTATTAGAGTAGTTCAATAAAGTCTTGGCTGATTTTACATATATACAAGTGTCTTGTGCTGTGTGATTACAAGTTACTGCCTTAAACTGTAGATTGTGTTACCTTGCTCATAATCAGTGATCATAATTTTATATTAGCGTAGGCCATGGGATAATATTCTGTCCAGTATTGATAAAATACCCTAATCTCAATTTATCGGTGGACGAATAGTTGATGAAGTGTTGAATATTAATTCTGAATCATTTGCATATTAATTTGGTTCTTATTCACTGATTCAATCCCCTTTGAGTTATATTGATCCTAGTTCTCTTACAGCATCCAGCCCCAGTGAGCCCATGTCTTTGCTCAGTGAGAACCATTGTGGGCATTGCGTTGACTGACTGTTCGCAAATATATCCACGTCTGCTGCCCCAATTGTTACAAATCAATTGAGTTACATCTGGATGGAGTTGCCACTCTCCTGACAGACGTACACTCTGAGATAATGCATCTGCCAGCTGATAAGTGCGCCCTGGTATGCGTAATGCTCTTAGAAACAATAAATGAGTGTCTGTCCATAACCAAAGATTGTGCGCAGCCCAAAGGAGCTTCAATGACCTTGTGCCGCCCTGGTGATTTATGTTGTATACTACGGACACATTGTCTGACCGTATCAACACATGTTTGTGAGTCAATTTATATATACATATTTATGTGTGTACATATATACCGTATAATTATGTTAGACCTACAGTGGCTGTCTGATATACTTTAAAAAAAAAAAAAAGATTATTTAAAGCTCATACATGATGATGTCCGGCACACTTATTTATAAGGGAGGGAGGAAGGAAGGGAGGGAGGGAGGAAGGGAGGGAGGGAGGGAGAGAGGGAGAGAGGGAGAGAAGGAGGGAGGAGCCAGAATTGTTGCTGCATACCCCTCTAACACTGGGTAGTTGCGCCCCTGAGTGCAAGCACAGAGTCAACGAGTACGGAATCCCTATGTGCAAGAATGTGAACAAGGCGGAAGTAAACAGCACATAAATGCCAGAATGTAAAATTAGTTATTTTATGGATTTAAAAATGATACATTTTTGTTTTTCCTTTACAATTAACGCAAAATTACCGCCTATCTTCTAGTAGCCTAAATGCACAGTGCTCACATTTATTTGAACACTAAAAAAAAATCACATAGCCTATCAGTTTGTGCCTTAAATTGTGATCTCACATGGCAGAATATTTTAGTCGAGACATATGTGACGCATATATAACAAATACATGCATGCAGTTTTGACATAGATTTTATCGCCTTTTTGATTATTTCATAAGTTAATTGACGACAGAATTACTGCTACAGTACGCCACATTGCGCGTGATGTGCAAGTACAGTACAACCGCTGTCAGTACAGGAAAGTAAGTTTTACTGACATTTGTTGACCTTACAACATCTCATCTTACCGCAGATAGCCTACTGATTCAAGACAACGCGCTTCTCCGCATCTGACAGAAGTGTCACAAGCTTTCACACAGATTTTTCAAAATAAAAGTAGAATCAGAAAAAAAGAGAATTACGTTGTTGTTTCTTTGACTGGACATATGCGACTCACTCAAAACGGTCTTGCAACCCACCAGTTGAACATCGAATCTATATTTACTATGCTTCGATCACTGCTCAAGTTCATTCAGCACCATAGACAGTAAGTTCAGCACTCGTACATTTCCGCACTCGTTTGACTTGCGCCTGGCGCTGAGGTGAAAGTTGGAGTGAGCGTCTGAAAAGTCTCACGTTTTTTGTGGTCTTAAAGCAACGGTTCTGTGTTTTAAAAACAAAATTCTTGTAAAAATATGAGCGAGACAGAAACAGCAGTTGTGAGAGGGGTGGCCAAGCTTAAGCCAAGGGTGGCCATGGCCACCCCTGGCCACCCCCTGGCTCCGCCACTGCTGGTAGACGTCTACAGAAGTTCTTAATGAAAATGAACAGAGGTTAAGATGTTGATTATTTATTGAAAATAATAGTTTGGTTTGATGTCACCATTGTGGTGATCAGTGTTTGCTTTAGTTGGGCTCTTGACTTTTTAGCATTAGATTTTCTCTGCTCAGATGTATCTGATTGTTATGTTGAGACCAGCAAGAGAAAATGCAGTCAGATGCTGTAAACTGATTGATGATTAGAAAATAATCATCATGTAGTGGTGTGTGATATTGTGTGTGAGTTTTATACTGTTATTCGTTTTGTTTTATTGTTGTGATTCTACAGCAAGAGATCCAGCACATCTTTATCAGAACATCAAATGATTTTAAAAACCCCATTTACACATTTTTTACTCACACACAGACATCTAGAATCAGCATATGAATCGCTACAATGGTGACATGCTTCATGGTGCAATGCATTCTGGGAGCCATGGATAAGTTTTGTATGATGCACCCAGAATGCATTGCACCATGAAGCATGTCACCATTGTTGAGATTCATATGCTGATTCTTGATGTGTGTGTGTGAGTAAAAATAACAGAAGTACAAATTGTGTAAATGGTGTTTAAAAAATCAATTGATGTTCTGATAAAAATGTGCTGGATCTCTTACTGTAGAATCACAACAATAAAACAAAATGAATAACATATCACCCATATAAAACTCACACACAATATTAGTAAGTTAAGCCACTACATGATGATTATGTTCTAATCATCAATCAGTTTATAGCATCTGATTACATTTTCTCTTGCTGTTTTCAACATAACAATCAGATACAACTGAGCAGAGAAAAACTAATTTTAAAAAGTCAAGAGCCCAACTAAAGCAAACACTGATCACCATAATGGTGACATCAAACCAAACTACTATTTTCAATAAATAATCAACATCTTAACCTCTGTTCATTTTCAATAAGAACTTCTGTAGACGTCTACCAGAAATAAAGTAAACCTGGCTAGTAATAAGTGAAGCTGGTAATGCTGTTTGTGGAGTTGTTTAATCAGATCTTGAGAGATTTCGTGTATTTTATCTTCAGTTGATTTCATCTAAGGCTGTGACTGGAAGCAGCTCTTGTGTTTCTCTTTTCTTCAGTGATTCTGCTTGTTAACAGCAGGTGTTCATCAATAATGCTCAATCATTTTTCAATCAATTAATTATCTCATTAACTCCAACACTGATATGTGTTACATTTAACAGCCTGTAGGTTGCACATTCATTTCATCTGGGCAAACCCATGTTGGGCCCACATGAAAACCATGGACAAAACTGGCTGGGTCCCAGTTAGATAGCCCAGGTCAAACCCCACATGGTTGTGCTGGCTGGGAACGTCCTCACGTAATAACCTAGAATACTGTCTAACACTTGATGGCTGCTCTGTCAAGTCCTCGTCGTCGGTTAAGAACCTGGGTGTGCTCTTTGATACCAATCTTTCAGTTGAAAGTCACATGTCTAGTATCTGTAAAATCACATTTTTTCATCCTAAAATTATATCTAAATTACGTCATACAGTGGGGCCAAAAAGTATTTAGTCAGCCACTGATTGTGCAAGTTCTCCTACTTAGAATGATGAGAGAGGTCTGTAATTTTCATCAGGTACACTTCAACTATGAGAGACAAAATGAGAAAAATAAATCCAGGAAATCACATTGTAGGATTTTTAAAGAATTTATTTGTAAATTATGGTGGAAAATAACCCAGACAGCACGTTCAGTCTTACCAACGTTGGCAATTGGAGGGCACCAGCGGCAAAGTATCGGAAGGGTTTTTCTCCTGCACACCAAAAAAAACTTAGGTGGGCAAACCATCGGCGGGATGAGTCTACAGCCGCTCCAATTCATGCACACTCCGGAGATCGGCGGAGGAACCACGAGGAACCATTTTGCCGATCCCGCTTCTTTTTTTCCACAAATGCTGCTGCCTAGCAACCGTGGTCCACATCAAGCCGGCGTTGTAAGCGCGAAGGTATGTTGAGCTTGTGTAGATCCGTATGCCACAATTTATTTTATATGATGATAATACCCAACAAACAGACAAAAGTAAATATTGCCTTTTTTTAACCAAGGGGGCGTTTAGTTTTTAGGGCGTGCACGTTTTTATGCGCGTGATCAAATCTACACAGAAGCATCGCCTCCAACGGACTCTTGTGATCAGTAAGTTATGTTTATCCATTTCAAACACACAATTTTCAGGCCAGTATGTGATTATTTTGTTCAGTGTAACTTGTTATTATTTTTTTATTGAAAAATATTATTTTGTTAGTCGAGTTTTCTGAGAAATGTTTTGGATAAACGACAGGAATTGGCCCCGGAGGATTAACGTTAACGTTACGTGTTTTTAGACTTGGTTAGTTATTAACTTGTTGACTTTAGTTACTGACTGTTAATATGTTCGCGTATTAAATATTTTCAGTGAGTTATTTTAGACAGTATGTTTAGACATAAGGGGAACTCGTTTTTCTCTTTCAGTCTGAGGAGAGGTACGTAGACTCACTGTATTCCGGACACTTTGCACAGTAAAAGTCCCGTAAGATATCAATCCGCGGAAAAATAAACCTGATTGGCTCGTCTGTCTCTGGGGACATGCCTTCCACATGTTCCAAAGTTTGATTGACACATTTTAAACTAATCATTTTGGAGAAATCTTGAAAAAACTGCCGGGAGACGCAGTGTCCGGATTACAGTGAGGACTCACGGTGTTCCGAACGGCTGAAAATTTCTACTCACTGTGTTTCGGACAGGTATAAGGAGGAGTCATTTCTAATATAAAACATACATTTTAACAACTATAAGCTGGTGAAATAATGATTTTAATCTTTCTTTATATGTTGTATATTTATTATTTATAGCCTAAGTGTCTATACACTCTTTTTATCGACGATTGCTTATGGCTTATAAGTAACTTAAATATAACTTAATGGCTTGAAATGTTGTTAAATTGCATGTAATATTGCAATTCCAGGTAACATGAAATTACACAGATGTGTTGAAATGACCTTTAAAACAGCATTTAACATTAACATTAATTTAACTTGAGGTGTTTTAAAGAGGGTGCAGTGATGCGCCGCAGCCTTTCAAATTCATGTCGGGAAAAAAGTGCCTCATTGAACGTGTATATCCCTTAAAAAAGTACAATTATTAGCAAATTGTAACTCATAATTATTTTATAAGACAATAAGAATGTTTTTTGTAATTTTCTGGTGGGTGATCATGTTTTAAGAGCCGTTTTCTGCGGAGGTATGCTTCTCCCCTCTTCCTTTTGTCCTGCCGGAAAACCCTCCCCCCGCCATTTTCTGAACAGTCATTGGTGTACGTTAGAAACTCACGTTGATTTCTTTGAAACGACTGGCTCTGGAAACATAGGGTTGGTCTAAGTCGATAGAGGAGGATGCAAAGATGACACGGATATATATAGTTGCCATAACCTGGAAGTGTTTATTTATAGAATTTGCGGAAAAGTTCAAGTGTCCGGAATACCGTGATGTCCGGAATACAGTGAGTCTACGTTAACGTTAAACAGCCAGGTTAACAGTTAAACTAATAAACGGTCATAAAATTGACGACTGTCTTTTTTCCTCACAAAAATGACATCTGTCCTTTTATAATAATAACCCCTTACACTCTGAAGGCATTTTTAATGATTTTGTCTAAGTGACATTGAAATTAAAGCTTTTAAGCTCTAGCTTAAAATTAAAGGCAGCTTTTGTTGTGCGTCTCTATGGTAACGTTAAAAGTAGACTTGTCAATCAAAGAGCTCAGTTTAGTAAGTTAGGCCTACAAGCCCATCTATAGACTGTAGACAGTCAGACAAAGTAGTAAAGTGATAGTAAGTGAAGTAAGTGTTTTTGGACACACACCTATTCATCAAATATAGCCTTTATTAACCTTTGTAATTTAAACAAAATAGAATAATTGTCTTTTCTGTTTTTTCACTGGTCGATTTTCATCTGATTTTTGTAAGTGACCAATCTAGAAGTCATCCTACAGTTCTGATTTGCCATGTTCTTAACATACTAGTTTAGTCAATAAAGATTAATTAAAACAGAGTGCATAATAATTAAAGGCATTTGCAATATATTTTACTCCTTTTTATGTTTCTTCTTTTTCTCAACAGGAGCTACATACACCCCAAAGTCTCTTTTCAGAGCCATCTTACACATCGGCTTTGCCTTTGTACAGTAAGTATGTGTTTTAATTAACCTCAAAGACAACTAAAGACTTCTCAAAGACTTCTTTTAATGATGTAAATTCCCAATTGTCGATTTTTGAGCACTATATCGGACATTTTTCAATCGTTATTGATAAAGATGTATCATTGATATGCAAGGAAAGCAGAAACCGAACTGTGTGTAACCAGCATTAATGTGTTTTTCCATTTAAGTGATTACATCAGTGAATGAGGACCTTCTTCTTACTGAATGTAAGTTTCCGTTAAATATGTGATGCATTGGGTCTTTAAACTTGTGGCTGTAAGCGCACTTGAAAAGTTTGAGAACAAAAAGCCTACTTCCTGTTTGGCAGTTTCACCATCTAATTTTATAATTTCATAGTGACAACCGTTAATTGGCAGCAGGAAGCCGAATATGAAGGTCTGGGCTCTCCTGAACGTAAGCTATTTAGCATGCAGATGGAGAACACACTGAGACAGGCACACGCACACACACACACACACACACACAAAATACACAGCACAGTCCTATACAAAATAGGGAATGACAAAAATGACAGAAAAAGTTTGAGAACCACTGCTGTGGGGTCACTGGTTTAGCTCTGTTAGTTGGACCTGGGTGATGATGTGTGTAACGGGCCTTTTTCTGTATTTCCTAGTGCCACAAGATGATTGGCAGCAAGACACACCCAGTGATGAAGGGATGTGCTCTCCTGAATGTAAGTTAATTAACACACAGACGCAGGACAGGGTCTGTTAAACAAATTTGTAAGCAATTAAAGCTGTGTCACACACAGACACTCAGTGCGGTTACATGACCAGTCCAGTCTAGTCTAGTCATCTAGTTTGTGCTCCTGCAATCAGACTAGCTGTCTTAGTCTAAAACTTCATAGAGTCAAGTTAGTTTGACCCGAGAGCATGGTGGCTAGCTAGCTCTCTCTCTCTCTCTCTCTCTATCACAGTTGACGCTGGTTCTTTGGTGTAGGCTAGGCTGTGCAGACTGCAAAAAGGCTGCCCTTATTCATACGGTCATTCTGACTGAATCCGATATGATCTGACACTGATTACCTGAAAGAATCATTAATCTTTGTTTTAACCTTTTTAATCTTTGTGTTTCAAGTGTCTGTGAACACAAACATGCCACAGTGTCGTGAAACCCTCTATCCCGTCCAAGCCTTCCACACAGGACCCCTCAAAGTGAGACATATTTTAGTGTATGATGTGTTTTATGTGTCTGTACTTCTTACTCTGTGTTATGCTAGGCTAGAGGCTGAGACAGAGTAGCTGGCTGCCTGGGTAGGAATTTGGGTAGGAAGTCTCTGTCTCTCTCTCTCACAGTTTAATTAAAAAACAAGACACATTTCATACTTTGTATTTTTGTTAACACCTATATTTTTTCTGTTTTCCACAGGTCAAAGATTTGCCAGATCAGCTCCTGCTGGATGCACAGGTATTTTGGGCAGGTTCTCTCTGCTGTTATCAGTAAACTACTGTATTATGAGCATTGCTTGTTCATTGTTTTTTGTATAATTTTGTATATTTTCTTCCTGTACTTTCCCCAGCTGTTGAAAGGCTCCTTTTGGAAGACAGGCCTTAAATCACGGCGTATTCATCAGGCACTCCTGAGTAAGTCCTACAATGTGTTGAAGCAACATTCTGTCACTATTCAACCCATATGTGGTGTCTGTATTTATATCAGTTGTTCTCGATATTTATATACTGTCCTCACACTATTCTCAACCAAATGTCTTAAGTTTTTTTTTTTTTTTGTAAAATGCTCTGACTTTTCTGAATTGTCTTTATAGAAACAATCAAACGAACAGGAATGGGGGGCGGCAAAGGCGGGACGAGCAAGCATCTTAAGTGAAATAATTGATTGGACTGATTTTTCATTTAAACTGACTAACTATTTTGGAGGGAATTTCTTATTTTTGTTGTACAGGTGAAACTCGAAAAATTTGAATATTGTGCAAAAGTTATAATTTTAATGATTATGGCTTACAGCTTATAAAAAACAGAATTCAAAATCTCAGAAAATTAGAATATTACATGAAATCAATAAAAAAAAAAAGGATTTTAAATACAGAAATGTCGGCCCTCTGAAAAGTATAATCATGCATATGTATATAGTTATATACTAAATATATTAGTTTCACCTTTTAATTTGAATTACTGAAATACATGAACTGTTGCACGGTATTCTAATTTTTTGAGTTTCACTTGTAGTTTTCTATGTGTGATTTGTGGAGTGTTAAAATAAATGATACTGCTTTTGCAAAAACAAAGTAAAAAAAAAATTTTCAAGGTCATCTCCCAGTGCCCTCCTGTTTTGTTATTTCTCCCGGAAAACTCCTGTAGCCTAATTTGCATGACCATCAAACTTAATTTTAAAATCACTGATTTATTATTTTTTTTCTGTTAGACTGATTTTTCCCAGGTTGTCAGATAAGGACGCATCCAAGTGGTCTAGTTGCCTACTTCTCAACATGTCAAATTGTTAGGGAAGAAATGTTATGATTAACACATCACATAAACTGTTATTGAGTGTTGTTGTTCTTGGAACACGATCTGACAGCAGTTAGCCTAAACAAATCAAAAAGACATAACGGTGGGATCCTACTAGAGCGGCGAAAAGCATTCAGACGCCTCGCTCCCTTTGACTTAATGCTGGAACAGCTGATTTTCAAGCATGCTGTGGCGTTTTCAGCGATGCAGCCGAAAATCAATGGAGCGATGCGACCAAATGCTTTCCTTGCTCTTGTGGGATCGCGCCGCATATAGGTCATAATTATATCGGGTTTCCGTTGGCTCACGGTCGGCGATCATTTCGGGTTTACGTTGGCTCACGGTCGGCGATCATTCTAATGCCACCATCTTCCCGACATCTTGCCGATTAGCTACCGATCTCCATAAGACATCTTACCGAGGCACATTATGTCGGGCAGGTACACGCGCCCCAACGTCGGCAAGACCTAAATTGTTGTCTGGGAAGTATTTGGTCACCCACAAACCAGCAAGATTTCTGGCTCTCACAGACCTGTAACTTCTTCTTTAAGAAGCTCTTTTGTCCTCCACTCGTTACCTGTATTAATGGCACCTGTTTGAACCCGTTATCTGTATAAAAGACATCTGTCCACAGCCTCAAACAGTCACACTCCAAACTCAACCATGGCCAAGACCAAAGAGCTGTCGAAGGACACCAGGAAGAAAATTGTAGACCTGCACCAGGCTGGGAAGAATGAATCTACAATATGCAAGCAGCTTGGTGTGAAAAAATCAACTGTTGGAGCAATTGTAAGAAAATGGAAGACATACAAGACCATTGATAATCTCCCTCGATCTGGGGCTCCACGCAAGTCCCGTGGGATCAAAATGATCATGAGAACGGTGAGCAAAAATCCCAGAACTACACGGAGGGACCTGATGAATGACCTGCAGAGAGCTGGGATCAAAGTAACAAAGGCTACCATAAGACAACTTTACGTAGTGCCGCGCCATAAAGCGCCGTACTCAGCGGGTCCCCGAGCCTTCTCCCCGAAACTTTTCGCTCGTTCAGTTCCAAGAAAATGCGACTGTTCCAATGTATTTTGCAGTAAACAAGCTAGTACCATGGCCCACTTGCCTGCACACAAATGCCGTTCCCACGGCGACCCAGAAAAATCCTATAAGCAGTGTATTTTCTGGTATTATGAGTGTAATAAAAATGCCCACAGCCCAGTGTTCATTTCTACACACAAACACAGCCCGCCACAGTGCAGGGCTCGCACAAATGAGATCGACTGTGCATTAAATGTAGTGAATGTGCCCACAACCCAGTGCCCACAAACACTACACACTATATGTGCCACGTTTTCTGTAAAACGAAACCAACACACATACAGCTAAGGCCCACGGTGTTTAAGTCTCGACGCGGCCAGACTCCACCGAAACTTCTCGCTCGTTCAGTTCCAAACAATGTGACTGTTCCAGTGTATTTTGCAGTAAACAAGCCGATACCACAGCCCGCTTGCCTGCACACAAACGCCATTTTTACGGCGACCCAGATAAATCCCAAAAAGAGTGTATGTTCTGGTATTCCGGCCACGGCCGATGGTGTTATGAGTGTTGTAAGAATGACTCATGTCGATTGTGCAAAAAATGTAGTGAATGTGCCCACGACACAGTGCCCACAAACACTACTCGATGTGTGTCCCACGGTTTCTGTACAAACGAAACCAACACACATTCAGTCAGCGCAAGCCGACGATGTTCTCAGTGCAGTGAGTGTGCCCGCTGTCCTGCGCCCACATTCCCTCACAGACACGCTCAACCCCCACGGGGTTTGTCCCGCTCGCTCTCTCTCCACAATCTGTCATAGAGAAATCGAGCGCGACCAGGCTGCCCGCCGTGATCGGCGCGCCCCCTGCCTCGCACACTGTAAACACAGTGTTTATGTCTCAGCACACCGAAGCTCTGCGGCCGCCGCTATGCCGCGGCCAGAGCCCGGTTTTTATTCTGCCTCTAGCTATTCACGCAGATGCGTGGGCAAAGCTTCCCGGGGTATCAGAATGGGTGTTGAACACTATAAAAAGAGGCTATTCGCTACAGTTCGCTCGACGTCCCCGCCGTTACACGGCGCGAGTCGAAACTACGGTAAACAACGAAGTATCTCATCTACTTCGAGCCGAAATAGCGAAACTGCTGAGCAAAGGGGCCATAGAACCTTTATCTCAGGCTCAGAGCGAAGGGGGGGTATACAGCAGATATTTTCTGGTACCGAAAAAAGACGGGGGTCTCAGACCCATTCTAGATCTACGGCAGCTGAACAAAGTGCTTGTGAAGCGCCAGTTCAGAATGCTGACAACCAGGAAAATCCTCGCGCAAGTTTGCCAGGGAGACTGGTTTATGTCAATAGATCTGAAAGACGCCTATTTCCAAATACAAATAGCGTCACGTCACAGGCAATTCTTGAGATTCGCCTTCGAGGGCCAGGCATATCAATACACAGTCCTGCCGTTCGGCCTGTCCCTAGCACCCCGTACATTTACGAAGTGCATGGACCCAGGGACTTCCAGAGACTTTAGGGCATGCAAGTCTTGAACTACTTGGACGATTGGCTGATTCTAGCTCGATCACACTCAGAGCTCATAGAACACAGAAACACATTACTCGAGCGTCTCGAGAATCTGGGTCTCACAGTCAATTGGGCGAAGAGTTCTCTGTTTCCCAGCCAGAAAATTTATTTTCTGGGAACAGTGCTGGACTCGCTGTCTATGACAGCACGTCCGTCGACGGAGCGCGGACTGGACATTCAGCGCGCCGCGAAATCCTTCCGCCGCGGCTCTATAGTCCCGCTCAACTGCTTTGCATGCGCCCACTGCAGTTATGGCTGAAAGCGCGAGTTCCACCCCGGGCATGGACATTGGTCTGTTTCGCCTCAAGGTCGACATGGAATGCGTTTCGGCCCTGGAATCTTGGAAAATAGCCGACTGGTATCAGTCAGGCGTGAGTCTGGGGACTCCCTCGAGTGTGAAGGTGGTGTCCACGGACGCCTCCACCTCGGGATGGGGAGCGCTGCTCGAGGGCAGACCGTTCTTTGGCCAGTGGTCAGAACGGGAGAAGCTTCTACACATAAACTGTCTAGAACTGTTGGCAGTCGACAACGCGCTACGGCGCTTTTGTCCTCAGTTAAAAGGCCACCACGTCTTGGTCCGGTCGGACAACATGTCAGTGGTGGCATACAAAAATCGCCAGGGCGGCGTCAGGTCCCGAAACCTTTACAGGCTGACGGAACGCCTCCTGGTCTGGGCTCAGCATAACCTGCTTTCACTGAAAGCAGCGCATGTGCCTGGTCGCCTGAATCTGGGACCAGACAGTCTGTCCAGAAACAATGTCCCAGCAGGGGAATGGTCGCTGCACCCACAGACGATCCAACTGCTGTGGGAGACCTTCGGCAAAGCGCAAGTGGACCTGTTCGCGTCCCAAGAGAACGCTCACTGTCCAAACTTTTTCTCCAAGAGCAGGGATGCGCTGGCCCACGTATGGCCCCGCTGCCCCCTCTATGCTTTTCCACCCGTCTCTGTCCTGCCTCAAGTGCTGTAATGAATCAGGGAAAATGGATGCTAAGTGCTGCTTGTGGCTCCGCTCTGGACGAACCAGATTTGGTTCCCAGTCCTAATGCTGCTGACCAGCACTCCCCCGTGGCCTATACCGGTGAGGAGAGACCTCCTCTCTCAGGCAAAGGGCTCGATTTGGCATCCTCGCCCAGAATTATGGTCCCTACATGCATGGACCATCAACGGGTACCCGCTAACCTCCCGGAGGGAGGTCTACTAGACGGCTCTATTCCTCGAAATGGTCAGTGTTCTCTGCCTGGTGTCAAGGTCAGGGCTTTTCACCCGTAGACTGCGGGGTCACGGAAGTGCTCTCCTTCCTTCAGGAGCTGTTGGATAAGGGCAGAGCCCCATCCATGCTCAAAGTATACGTGGCGGCCATAGTGGCGTTTGCAAAACTGACGTCTGGCCAGTCACTGGGGAAAAACGACCTGGTCGTGTGATTCCTCAGGGGAGCTCGGAGGCTGAATCCTCCCAGACCCCCCTCAGTCCCTGAGTGGGACCTTTCTACGGTTTTGGAAGCCATGAAAGGTGCCCCATTCGAGCCAATCCATTTGTCAGACATGAAACATCTGTCTTTCAAAACGGTGTTTCTTATGGCTCTCCCTTCAGTGAAGCGCATAGGGGACTTACAAGCGCTCTCAGTAAGCGCGTCATGTATGGAGTTTGGGCCTAATGACTCAAAAGTCATACTCAAACCAAGGCACGGGTACGTGCCCAAATCCCTCAACACACCGTTCAGGGCCCAGGTTATTTCCCTGTGCGCCCTCCTAGTTCATGATGAGTAGGAGGATGCGAGTCTCCTTTGCCCTGTCAGGGCACTGAGAGCTTATGTATCCCGCTCGTCTGTCTTCAGACAGACCGAGCAGCTCTTTGTTTTGTTCGGCGGACGATCCAAGGGACTGGCCGCATCAAAACAGAGCCTATCCAGATGGATAGTCGATGCCATAGCGCTGGCTTACACTTCTTAGGGCCTGCAGTGTCCTTTGGGTGTCAGAGCACACTCCACGAGAGGCGTGGCCTCGTCGTGGGCGTGGTCTAGCGGGATTACCTTGCAAGATATCTGTATGTCGGCAGGCTGGGCCTCGCCATCTACATTTATAAGGTTTTATAACCTAGAGGTTCCCGCCTTACAGGCCAAGCTGCTGTCGGTCTAGAATTCAGTACTATCTGCCCCGCTGCGCCGGCGCAGAATGCTGAGTTTTGCTTGTGCATCGCTCACTGATCGATAGAACAGCTCCATGGGTGTTGAATAACCCGTACTTATACCCAGTTCAGGCTGAACACGTTCACCCTGTCTGCGTGAAACACTGTTAACATAACTAGCTCCTGTGGGATGCTATTTCATGGGGAATGATGCTTGTAGACTCTCTTCTCCGACTCTCTGTGAGTCTACGTGATTATGCACTATATGAGCTCTGGGCTACTGCCCTTGGGACTTTGGTGTCGGATCCCAGTACGCGTGTTGCATTGTGTTCCCCTAAGCGTAAGATATTCCCAGCCAGCACAGCCATGTGGGGCCCACATGGGTTTGACCTGGGCTATCTAACTGGGACCCAGACAGTTTTGTCCATGGTTTCCATGTGGGCCCCACATGGGTTTGCCCAGATGAAATGAACACTGCTCAGTGTGCACACTACAGGCTGTTAAATGTAACACATATCAGTGTTGGAGTTAATGAGATGTTTAATTGATTGAATAATGATTGAGCATTATTGATGAACACCTGCTGTTAACAAGCAGAATTACTGAAGAAAAGAGAAACACAAGAACTTCTTCCAGTCACAGCCTTAGATGAAATCAACTGAAGATAAAATACACGAAATCTCTCAAGATCTGATTAAACAACTCCATAAACAGTATTACCAGCTTCACTTATTACTAACCAGGTTTACTTAATGTCTGGTAGACGTCTACAGAAGTTCTTAATGAAAATGAACAAAGGTGAAGATGTTGATTATTTATTGAAAATAATAGTTTGGTTTGATGTCACCATTGTGGTGATAAGTGTTTGCTTTAGTTGGGCTCTTGACTTTTTAATGTTAGTTTTTCTCTGCTCAGTTGTATCTGATTGTTATGTTGAAACCAGCAAGAGAAAATGCAGTCAGATGCTATAAACTGATTGATGATTAGAATATAATCATTATGTAGTGGCTTAACTCACAAATATTGTGTGTGAAGCGCCCCCATTGGGTATCACGTCACGCAGGGCCTCTCTCGATAGGCTGCTGCTGTTGCCGCAGGGCAGCCAATAGGCGCGCGAGCCGTCTTGCCTATGTCTGCATGCTGCCGCACAGCGTTTTACATTAATTCAAAACTTAAGGATAATTTTTGGCTTCAATATCTCGTGGAAAAGAGGTTTTCCCCCATAGCACAAGATATTACGCAGTACTCGTTCCCTCTCTAGAGAGAACCGAGGTTACGTTAGTAACCGACTACGTTTTAATCTCATAAATTGTCGTGTATTGATGGTGTGCTAAGCTAACATGCTAGCTAGCCCTCAGATGCACCTGCCACCTAACTGTTATTTTTATTAATTTTTCTAAATAGGAATGCTAACTGAAATGTTTCTTTTTTCAAGAAGGTCATTTGATACAGTTTCAAATGTGAACTGAGAACTTTGAAAAAAGAAATTAGGGATTGAAACAGTGTGAATAGCCAGTCGTTAGTAATTATAATGAAGACAAAAGAAAAACATATTTAGAGCCATAACCAGGCCGGAGAGGTGTGAATGTGTGCAGGGGAGACTGACACTGAATGGGGCTCGTTTGCACCTCAAAACAATAGAGACAATAGACTGAAAAGATGCATAGAACATGACAATAAACATCAGTTTGCATTTTAGAGTCTAATCAAAATAAAGTCATATGACATGATCTTGAAAAACATTTAACTAAATACAGAGTTTTAGACTTGTCATCTTCAGATTTTAAATATAACATGGTCAGACATGTGGCTTCAGCTGCAGTGCATTCATAGATTGATACAATGGCAACTTCAATATTATTTTTCTGAAGATATTTCATAAAAATAAATTTCTAATAACTTTGCAAAACTTTGAAGCTATTTATAACTATGATTTCATTATGACAATGATTAATTCTACATTTACAATAAACTGCCAGGTGTCAGCTTTCAAATGAGATCATACTTGTGCTTTTAGTACAAAGGGTTCATGAACTGTATCTGTTTTAGTTTGGGTATGCCATTTCAGGGGATTTATCGGAAGTGGTGTTGCAGCTTAACAGGTTAAACTGACTTTTTCGTGCTCATGTTTGTTAAAATCTTCTAACTGACAACACATTCATTAAATTCCATAGACATCAGTGAAACAGGTTTAATTCATGATGATTATAAATTTGTCAACGGGTAACCATCATCACCTGATCTCGTTTCCCTTTAGCTTTCTTTGCTGCTGCAGATGTGATTAACAAACACACTGTCACAACTGCCAAAATACACAAGTGACATAATAAGAGTTAAGATCCCAACTAATGGGAAACACTAATCACTGTTATGGTGACTTCAAATGAAACAAATTAGAGTTAATCCTCTGTTAATTCTTATCAAAAACTTCTGTAGACATCTGAAAAAATAAAGTCAGTCTGGTTAGTAATAAGTGAAGCTGGTAATGCTGTTTGTGGAGTTGTTTAATCCTCCTCTGCTGAGATATTCACAGATTTAATGTCTTCTTTTCTCTTCAGTTGATTTCATCTAAGGCTGTGGCTGAAGTCAGTTGTAGTTCTTGTGTTTCTGCTCGTCTCTTTTCTGTTCTCTTCTTTCCTTCAGTGATTCTGCTTATTAACAGGCTTAATAAGGATGAGACTTTGTGGCTCAGATAAGGTCCAGTTCTGGTTTATTTCTTTGCTCTTGGCTGACATGTGGCATTGCTACCCAGCGGGCACCTTGACATCAATTTAACATCAATATAACATCAAACCTTATGTCAAAATGACGTCACGAAATAGGTCAAAAATGAAAGTCATATTGACGTCAAAGTGTCAATGTCAATTTGATGTCAAGACTTTGACCCCTGCTGATGTGATTATTGAAGACACCTGATGTTAACAAGCAGAATCACCAAAGGAGAAAATAAAAATTTTAAGCCACCATTTTGGTGATCAGTGTTTGCTTTAGTTGGGCTCTTGACCCCTAAGCTATTAATGTTTCAATTTAGTTTGGCTGATTTAAATGTCACTGCCAGATGAACACTGAGAAAAGTTTGACAGGTGGTGTTGGTAATGTTTTGACAAAATCATCACTTGGCCTAAATCACCCAAGTCACATAGAGTGTCTTTACCTTGCACTAGGGGTGGGCGATACCACTTATTTTGTTTTCGATACGATACCGATACTTTCAAGGCCAGTATCGCCGATATCAATACCGATACCGATACTTCTAAACTGAACTTTTAAATTTGAAAATTTATTAAATTATTGAATTACAAAGATTAAAATGGGTAATGATACCGACTTAACATTCTATTTTAAAGGCATTTTAACAATCAATACGCCTTAATTGGAATTTATTAGATTATATTTTTATTTACACGTGGTTACAATGTTTACTTGTAGTGGTAACCATGGAAATCTACAAAATATTATAGGCCTAGTTGAACTATGATAATTTTAATGTTAATTTTCATAGGGGACTACCAGTGACTGGCTGTTGCACCGATAAAATGCAACCTTTTTATTCTGACAGTGTATGATTTATATTAAAATTAGTTACAGAATAGAACTATGAACTTTAAACATTCAAAAAATAATTTATTTGCACAAACTATGTAGGCTACAATTTAAATTAGTTTATTGTGAAATAGCTCAAACATATGATGTTTTTTTGTCTTCTGTTAAGCATTGTTCTGGGCTGCGTTTCCCAAAGCATCAATGGTTTCTTGTGATACTTTTGGGAAACGCAGCCCTGTTTGAATGCATTGTCGGCAGTGTGTGAACGCTCTCTGTGATTGATTGCTTCTGACTTGCAGCATTTGCGTTTGATCAGATAAGCAGGAAAATAGTTATACTACACAATTATTTACTAAACAGGTTATTCATCCAATTCAATGAATATTGTACGCATTAAACTTCTTGTCAAATAAACAAAATCACTGGTAAAAAAGAAAAACTGTAGTATCGATATTTTTATTTGAGTATCGATACTTTCGATACTCGCTGTCAGTATCGATATATCGATACTTTGTATCGATACGCCCATCCCTACCTTGCACTGTGATTCTATTGCAAACAATTATCAGCATTTTCAATATAATCCAAAACATTTCTTAAAAGCTGTTCTGATCAGAAGACTTTAATAAATTATTTTATTTAGACACACTGACATCAATAATCAGCATGTGAATCTCAACAAGGGTGACAATAATAAGTTGCAGTGCATTCTGGGTGCCACCAATCAAAACTCATAAATGCTCAAAAAAACTGGGAGCCACCATGCTTTGCGGTATGAATAAATTATAATCTGATTTGTTTTAGTAATTTCCTTTTCCTAATTGAATATTCTGTTTGTCACCATTGTTGAGATTCATACACTGATTCTAGATGTCTGTGTGTGCCTAAAACACATAATTATTATAGCAGAACAACTTTCAGGAAATCCTTTGGATTAAATTAAAAAGTCAGGATTTTATGCTGAAGAATACCATGATGCTGTAATTACCAAGATAAATATAAATCAGAGATTAAACTTTAAATGAGTACAGTGACAAAATGATGTTTGTCAAAACATAAGCAACACCATCAGATCACCTTTACTTTTGTTCATCTGACTGCTCACCACTCAGTTTCAGAAGCCAAACAAACTCTAAAGTTAAAAACTTTAGGGTCAAGACCCCAACTAAAGCAAACATTGATCACCAAAATGGTGGCTTAAAATTGTGATTTTCTCCTTCAGAGATTCTGCTTGTTAACATCAGGTGTCTTCAATATTGGCCAATCATCACTCAATTAATCACATCAGCACAGGTCAAAATCTTGACATCAAATGACACTTTGACGTCAATATGACTTTCATTTTTGACCTATTTCGTGACGTCATTTTGACATAATGTTTGATGTCATGTTGATGTTATATTGACGTCAAGGTGCCCGCTGGGTATGGCCTGCTTGTGGCCCAGATCTGGCAAACAGGAGACACCAGCCACCATAGTCACATGTTTGCCGTGTTTGTTGACTGATCCTACTCACCTAAGGTTTGATGAACCTGTAAAAGGTGTGAGTGCGCGAGAGAAAAATAAATAAAGAGCGCACAGATGGCACGCTAACAGGCGGAATTACTAGCGTGTTGTGCTGGCAATAATGATTTAGATTGAAGCTAGTGATGTCAGGTTAATGTGTGATGTTGAGTAAGCTATATTTAGCAGTATAAACAACAAGGAATGTTAGTAAATAATGATTCAAAACAGAAAGATATATACGAAGCTTACAGACGCAAGCCAACTCAGCAGCAGCAACGAGGCAGGCAGGAGCAATCGATCAGACAGCAATTCCTAAAAACTACTAAATATCTGTTAATTCTCAACCAGAACTTTTGTACATGTTTGAAATAAATAATGTTAAACTGGTTTGTAAACTGTTTCCACACTCTTGCTGGAAGTCAGTTGTAGTTCTTGTGTTTCTCTTTTTACTATTTTTGTTTCTCTCAGTAATTCTGCTTATCAGGTGTTCATCAGTGTCTCAATTCACTCTCTTCTTTTCATTCAAGTGGACTATATTAGTGAACTAATGTAGGGAATAGTGAATGAGGGTATAGGTTGTGATTTGTAAAACAGACTCTGAGTGTCAGGGTACACTTTTAACCCTTGCTGTAAAAAAAGGCCAAATTCTCAGTAGTATGTTCCTGCACAACCGGAGGCTGCAGTTTCAGGACCCCAGTTTTAGGACCGCCCTTCGCAAAGTCCCGCCCCCCTTAGTTACTGTCGCAATGTCCGACAGGCTACGCCGCTCTCACGCACACACTATGTTCTCACACAGTGAAAAATACATCGCGGATCAGAGAGGAGACTGACAATACGCTGACAGACAGGACAGACCAGGTTACTTTTCGGTTACTTTTGATATTAAACATATTAAACAAAGTCTCATCTTTCAAATTTGGTCATTTTTAAAAAGAAATTTAAACAATAAATACCGTTTTGTGGCTCTTTAATGTGTCGTGACAGATCGCTGTAGAGCCTCAGTTAAAGCTGCTCGTGAACCGATCATCTCTTCCTTCTAGTTCATTTATAGCATCAAATAAACATGAATGAACATAAGAAGGAATGTTGTTTTAACCGCGGAAAGGCGTCAGTATATTCAGTTTTTCAAGTTCAAATCCTCCCATGTTAATCTACTAACTCTCCTGACTGCTTTGTCGGACAAAATGGGGGATGGCGAAGTATGATTGGTCAGATCACCTGTCAATCAAGCTCCCTGCGAAGGGTCAATTCCAATCAATGGGTGTTAGACAAGGAAATTCAGTAATTAGATTAGGAAGGAATGGATATTGGGCTGAGGGTGAAACACCAATGATTTGAGGAACATGAGTGGGTAATTTGCTCACGCTCTACAATGTTTAGTCTATCTCTTAATGGATCTGCAGTTTGGGAAGTAAATCCTTCAGATCAAGCCACGAGTGCATGGCAGGTGTCAGAAGCACAGTGGTGTATATTACATGAGTGAAAATATGATATATAGAGGGAAGTTGTGTCCAATTCTTCCTGATCCATTTTGTGTTGAGATACTCTATCCTCTTTAATTGGGTGGACTGCATGTTCCACATGTGCAATTGTTGCAGTTAGATCCACAGTGGTGGAATAATGATTTGGTAGATAATGATTATGAACTCTTTGAAATGGTTAAGAGAGTTAAAGGAAGTGTTAAGGCAGCTCAAGAGGAGGGAATTCAAGCAATGGGTCATGTAATCGTAGCAAATGGAGTAGCTAAATTGATGTCCGAGAGGAAATTAGCACGAATTCCAGGGAATTTATCATGGTATATATAATAAAATTCATTATATGTATTACTAGAAAGAAAAGTACCAAACCTGTCAAATTGGTTATTACTAACCAAATGGATAGCACAAAGAATAGGATATACGGAGTGAAATGGGAGATTTTACACATGCTGCATTACTTACAAAACACAACCTCACAAACATTTAACACCTGCTTACTGATTTTCAACCTCAAGGGATAGGATCCTTTAACATCAACGTTTATTTTAGGTTGTTATTTTGGCCAGGAACTGAAGGAGTTAAGAACTAAACGAGTTCAGGCACTGGCAGAATCAATATTAGTTTTTCTTTTCTTAGATGATTATGGTTTATTTTAAATGCTTACACATAGACATTAAATGACACATGTTATGCGGGAACATAGCATGGGTTGAGGTTATTTGTTCTTTGTTTTGTTTTCTTTGTTTTTGTTCTCGTTTCTGTTTCTATTCTTCTGTCCTTTATGTTTATTTCTTGGTCTGCTTGTCACTCACTATCGCTTCATTAGGTGGCCACTGGTGGAGTGACGGTGTGGAACTGACGGAAGCCTAAAATTTCATCTTTTAATATTGTTTTATTATTATTATTACTTTTTATTAATATTCATAATCAGTAGTATTATGTATCTATTCATAATCATTTGTAATCATTGTATTTTGTGAATCACAGTGTTCTTGAATGCATATGTGGGGGAGAGAGACTTTGGGTAACTTTGAGTGTGTGCAGAAAGAGTTAGAGACTTAAATGTATATGAAGTGTTTTCCACTAGAGCATAGTATATACTAGGGTGACCATATTTTGATTACCAAAAACCAGGACACTCGGCCGGCAAACAGATACTCAAATGATACTCGAAGTTTACGCAAAGATGCCTTATTAATTTCAATACATTTAAAGTAGGCTATGCCTCCTCTGTGTGGATAGAAAATTGTTATATTACAAGACACAAATTCAGATAGGCTTCTCAGAGATTACTCAACATGTTTTATTATGACAGGTTTCAAAAACAATGAAAGAAATAATGTCTCTTCTGTATTAGAAAAATAAATATCTAAATAATAAATAACTAAAAGAAATACCTCCAAATTGAACAAAAATAGCTCTCACAAACTTACAAAAACGAACTAACAAAATATATTTATATCTTTAGTTTTCTTCCTCTTTATCCTGTTTTTCTTCCTCATCCTCCTTGTTTGCCGATCTATATTTTGCTGTAGAGCTGATCTTTCCCAGCAGTTTTTTGAAAACCAGGACATTTTCATCACTTTATAAAAAACAGCCAGGACGGCCAGGACAGGACGTGAAAACAGGACATGTCCTGGGAAAACAGGACTGTTGGTCACCCTAGTATATACATTCCCATGTAAATGGGAACCACATGTTTCTCTAGAAATGTATGTGTTTCTATGGTACTGCAGTTTTTTTTTAGTCAGCATATAAAAACTGAAAACTCTTTCACTGTCACTCCCTCCTATGTCTTATATCAAATGGTAAAATAAATACGAGAGATCTCTTGACAAAATAAATGGTGTCTGTTTTCATGAAATTAAACAACAGGGGAAAAGCAAGATTTTTAAATCTACACAGCAAAAACTTGTGTTAAATTAACTCTCCTGGGAGTTTAGTTGGCTTCACACTCAAGAGTAGTTGTGGGCAGATCGAGGCTTTGTGAAACAATGAAACAGTTGAAGCAAATGTGCCATATTGTGTCGAGGCTTCGAAACAATCGAGAAGGGTATTCCTGCACAACCGGAGGCTGCAGTTTCAGGACCCCAGTTTTAGGACCGCAGTTTCAGGACCCTAGTTTTCTGTTACAGTGCCACCTACTGAACTGGATCACCGAAAACACTCATCATTTAACCCCTTTCGTGGCAAAGATCACAGACGGCCCCAGATTATTGTTCAACATTCATTATTCGTTAAAACATCACACTCTTACTTATTTGATCTGGACAAACTGAGCATCATTAGAAATATTTAAAACTCCAGCTTCGATAGTTGACCACTGTTTATGATAAAACTGGTTTGCAGTGACATTAATTTCTTAATTTATGACAGGATTGCAAAATTATTAATCTGTAACGTTCGTTATTTTTAATAGAAATCATCACTCATAAAGCAGTCATTCACGTCTTCTCCGGTTTATTTGTGTTCACATACATACAGCATCCACCAGCCCAGGGCTCTTAGTCCATGGTGCACATATTTGGAGAAATAATGATTTTCATGTTCCACTAAATTATGCGATCTGAAGCTCAAACAGCGAACACAGTGAGATATGCCTATGCATCTATCTCTCCTCTTCCTGATTTGCGTCAGTTCTCTGCGCTCTCTTATTCGTTACAGAGCTGTCAATCATCTCACATGGTTGAACGTGACAATAATACTGCCCTTCTGCATGACCCGCTGCTGTGTACACTTCCTCATTCTGACCTCCGTGATAACAAAGCTAAGACACATCTCTTCACCTGAAACAAGAAGCTATTAAATGCACGATTTCGAGTATATGTGGTTTGTGTGTGATTTTCGATATTTTCATATGAATAAAGAATGTTTACAGTATTGCTAAGCAAGGTGTAGCCATTAGCTGCATATAAAATGCTATATAACATATTTCAACATCTTTTTTTTAACTTAAAACCATTTTAAACCGCGATCGGAATATGATACAAATACTCGATGGTGGTTTAAAGTGAGCTTTAAGTAAAAGTGTAATATTAATATTTTAAATTGTGTCATGTAGCTTAATGCTACTTGCTCTAATCCACCTGCTGTAGGAGCTTTTCTAATCCATAATCGTCTTTGTTAATATATTTATATATATATATATATATATATATATATTTTTTTTTTTTTTTTTTTTCTAACAAGACTTAAGATAATAGGTGGATCTTGATACTATGTACAAACTAAACCACCTGGATCCTAGAACTGCGGTCCTGAAACCGCTGCCGCCGCTATATCACCCAGTTCGGTAGGTGGCGCTGTCACAAAAAACTAGGGTCCTGAATCTGCGGTCCTAAAACTGGGGTCCTGAAACTGCAGCCTCCGGTTGTGCAGGAACATACTACTGGTCAATTGTCTAACTGTCATAATATTGCGCTTCCCATATTGAGGCCATATCATTATTAAAGGTAATGTTCCAGAACCTGACAACGAATTTTCATTAATGACGATTTTAACTAATGGAACATGTTTAGCAGAAGTCAAATTAAGTTGATTACCGAAAACCAAAAACAAAGATTCCCGCTATTCGCTCAGAAACTTGACCCATTCAATAACTTGAATATCCTCTACACAGGATTGCTTCACAGGATTGCATAACACTGCTTCAGTGTTAAAGTTAATGAGATAATTAAGTGAATAATTGAGTGATGACTGTGCATTATTGAAGACACCTGCTGTTTAACCAGCAGAATCACTTAAGAAGAAAAATCACAATTTTAAGTCACCATTAAGGAGAACAGTGTTTGCTTTAGTTGTGCAGTTGACCCTGACATTTTTAACTTCAAAATATTGTTTGACAGTTGTAAATGGATTACCTTTATTTGACTTTTATACCTCAGAATATAGGTGATCTGCTGCTGTTGGTCATCTTGTAATATTAAGATATTTATTTTCCATGCACTGATCTCTTATTTTTATTGTTTACAGCATCACTATAATTAGCATAAGATCTGAATAAAAAAAATCGAAGAAAAAAAAGTTATTTTAGGCTCACACAGATAATAAGATTCAGTGTATGAATATCCTCAATGGTGAGATTAGTTAAGAATTTTTGTTTATGCTTCTGGAAACTATATCACCAGATCATTTATCTTCCTGTCTTTCTTTGCAACAAATTATATAAAGACTGTTACAAAGATCACAAACTCGAATAAAAAGTTATCAAACTACCCAACTGAAACAAACACTGATCAACATAATAGTGACCAAACATTTTCTATAAAAAATCGGTATCTAATTCTCCGCTGTGTGTGAGTCTATCATTGAGTGCGTCTTCTGTCTGCATCTTTGTGTTTTGCCAATGTATTCTTTTGTGTTAAAATCTGTAAACTGTATATAAACTCTGAATAAAAAGTTAGTATTGTGTGATATCTCAAGTATAAGACATCACTATGCATTGTAAAACCGAACAGTTGTTCTAACTAACACTTTTTAGTTAACTTTACTTAAAGTCGAATAATTAGTTGAACTTACTTAAAACAATTTAGTAATCTGTAATGTTTGCATGCTATGCCTTCTTTACTCAGAAAACCCAAGTACACATTACTTGACTGGTTTGAGTACCATTTTGCAAAAGCAAAAAAAACAACAACAAAAAACAGGCGGGGCAAATGGTTTTTGAGGCGGGGTAAATCTTAATAGACTTTTCACTCATTTCTTCGACTTCTGCAGTCATCGTTCTTCTTAGTTGCATTTGCTCATTTTCCAGTCATCTTGAATGTTATTGTCAAAACAACTAACAATTTTGGGAGAATGTCACATAAGTTGACTTCATAAATTCATGTTGATTTCCCAAAATTTCTCACCATTATTGTGATTAGTGTTCCCTTTGGTTGGGCACTTGGAACTTCATTTTATATTATTGTAATTTTCTTCCAATTGATGCAGTGATGCAACATGAAATCAGTTGTTAGATTTCAAAGGAAGTGAAGTAATAAATTATATATATATATATATATATATAAATAATTTCCATGTTTTGAATGAATGTATAATTGATGTGTATCATAACTAAATCTAATGATCTTATAACATTTTATTGTTAACACTTATGGCATAAACATTTAATTGGGTTGATATATATCCCCTCTTTAGTTGTGACAATATCTTGCACTTTTGTTTGAGTCACACACAGACTTCAACATTCAGCATGCAAACCACAACAATGGTAACAATTTTTTTTAATTAATTTAATTAATTAGATCATTACAATTTTTTTACTGTCTCTTGTCAGTATAACCCCAATAACGATAGCAAATACAATTTAATGGTAAAATAAAGCCAAAAATAGTAAAACAAAGCAATTAATTTATTAATGCCGCAATGCACTCTGGGAGTACACTTCCTCAGATCACAGATAGAATTAAGTTGACAAAACTTAAATGGATTAAGTAAGAAGAACTCGATGCAATTAAGTTATGCTTACTTAATTAAATTAAGGCAACGAGTTGCCTTGGTTTTTTTAAGTAGATTCTACTTTTCCGGGTTTACAGTGTGGAATCCAAAGCTTCCCAAGCGCAGACAGTAACACAATAATAGTGATTATGTAAAGAATCAAGAACACTTTTTCTATGATTATTGCCCCACTGGTCCAGGACGGAAATGTCTTTTCTCGACACTCAGTGAGGATCTGGTTCAGACTGTCGGGGGTATAAGAATGTTTTTTATTCTGATCTCCAACTGAGGCTCGAGGGTTCGGCTGGTCTCCTACCCCGCCTGTGAGAGGAAAACAGCAAAGCACGGCTCTGGATAAACACTTTTGTCTGAATAATCTCATATGTGTACGACTTTTTGTTGTGGAATCTTTGTTGTTACTCCATTATAGAAAAACAAATTAACTTCACATGTGGTTTTGGGGTGGCTTGTTTCATATGGAATTACATGGTTTTACATGTGCTATTTTCATCCATCCACCCATTATCCAAACTGTTACTGGAACAAGTTTGCTTGTTTTTCATGGAGTCTAATTTACCCAAAGATTAATTTTATTTGCTATTCTTTGTATATGTACCAAAGTAACAAAGCAAATAAACCTTAATTTGTGAAGTAAAAGTATAAACTACAGGAAAATGTTCCTCATAATCAGATGCGGTGTCGACTCTTACCATCTTGGTCAGTAACAGTAGATGTTGTTTCCACTGATCTCCTCTTAGCTCCTTTAGCCTTCAGATAATTCACAATGATGGTCTCCACGATGCTGATGCCAATGAGACAGAAAACCGCTACGCAGAAAATCCCTGTGAAAGCATCAAAACACACAGCAAAAAGTTAAGCAAAAAGTTAAGTTAAATTAACTCTTCTGGGAGTTTATTTGAATCCAAGACTCAAGAGCTAGTGTAAAAGTGTTAAAAATAGCTTTTCTCTTTTGGTGATTCTGCTTGTTTACATCCGGTGTCTTCAATAATGCTCAATCATCTCTTAATGAATCACTTAATCATCTCATTATCTTTAACACTCTTGACTGTTAATTTAACACTCATATTTTAAGTCACCATTATGGTGATCGGTAACCACCGATTGATTTGACTGGTCACCACCATTATGTTGACCAAGCAAAACTCATTCATAGGTCCCATCATGCATTGCGGTATGAATAAATTATAATCTGAATTGTTTTAGTAATTTCCTATTCCTAATTGAATATTCTTTTTGTCACCATTGTTTAAATTCATACACTGATTCCTGATGTCTGTGTGTGCCAAAGATAAAAAACATTTTTTAGTTTTCATCAGATGTACATTTCAGAAATTCGTATGGTTATATTGAAAATTGTTGATCTTATGCTGTATAATTACATTGATGCTGTAATCAAAAATATAAATTTAAGTCAGAGATCAGGCTTTACATGAGTTCAGTGCTTCAAATAAAATATGATTTTGTTAAAACAAAACCAATACCAGCAGGTCACCTTTTCTCTTTGTTCATCTTACTGTTATAATTCAATTCCAGTAATTCAATAAACTCCTAGGAGAGTTAATTTAACACTGGAGTTTTTGCTGTGTGCGCCACACGTGCCACTGCCTAAACTGAAATGGACTGGTCTTCTTTTTATTAGTGGAATAGAAAATGGGCAAACAGCTCTCAGAGAGGTTGTCATGTCCACACATGCATTTATTTATTTCATAAAATTGCAGCATTTTGCGTCATATAATCGCATAGGCTTGACATCGTGATTGTGATATGATTAATCGTGTAGCACTAAGAAGCATTGACTGTTCTGTATTAAATCCCTAAATTCTCAACTTTTAAAGAGAATACTCTAAGTTAATTAATATTTTTTGATTGTTGTGATTTAATTTGTGTTTAAAAAAATAAGCGATATGATATTAAATAATCTGGTCAAAGTTAGACTCACCTATCAGAGGCATTTTTTTAGACATAGAGGGCAGTGTGTTACTAAGAATCAGCAGCATCACAGAAATAGACAGCAGTAAAGACACTTTAAAGCTCAGCTTGTCTTCTCCGACAATGAAGAAGGAGGCCAGATCCAGC
This sequence comes from Gila orcuttii, assembly GCA_026230005.1. Classification (NCBI taxonomy): domain Eukaryota; kingdom Metazoa; phylum Chordata; class Actinopteri; order Cypriniformes; family Leuciscidae; genus Gila; species Gila orcuttii. The sequence continues at coordinate 10,134,901 of JAPDVR010000003.1, forward strand.
ATGAGGAAGAAAAATACAGGTACTATAATGTTTATGACATACAGTAGAGGTCTCCTTTTTATCTCGATCTGTCATAGAGAGAGAGAGAGAGAGAGAGAGAGAGAGAGAGAGAGAGAGAGAGAGAGAGAGAGAGAGAGAGAGAGAGAGAGAGAGAGAGAGAGAGAGAGAGAGAGAGAGAGAGAGAGAGAGAGATTATGAGTAACATTAGTATCACAATGGACTTGATGTTGGCTATGATAGTAACATTAGGTGAATAAATAAATTAAATAAGGGTGGGCAGTATAGACCCCTTTTGCGCCGACGTCACAATTACGTCACGGCGCTAGCTGGAGGCAAAACAAAGGGGAAACTGGAGGCGGCAAATACAAACCAGCACAGATTCGTCTACATAATAAGGAGCTTAAATTAGTATTAGTGTTATTAAATGTCATCTTGTTGTGTTGTTGGGTGCTAGAATCAATGAAAAATGAATATGCTGTATCTGGAATTTTTATTTCTAGAAAATATTCACATCATTAAAATTGCACCTTAAAGGTATTGTAGGTAGAAATCCCCAAAAATACTTTTTTCCAATTTTTTTCAAACTGTATTTATATATCAATGCATAATTAAAATGTAAGTACTCTGGAAAAGAAATTATAAAAATCGAGTGTCTGTAGTTCTCTCAGGACTGTAATAAACACAGCTCATTATTCCATTCGGGACGAAAGAAATGATTGGCTGGGGCGACTGTCACTCTCCCTCGCTACCATGGATACCACCTCTGCTGATACAGGAGCAGCCCAAATGCGCGCACCCGTTTGAAGAGGCACGGAAGCTAGTAATAACAATTATGGCAGAGAAAGAACAGTCAAAATTCTCAGTAACGTTACCTGCATATAGAGGCAGCGAAGTCAAACAAGTTAAAAAAGAAAGACAGTATTTGAAAAGGCTATGAACAAAAAGTCTTTGGATAAATAAAGAAATCATACGAGAGTCAATATCGGTGTGGCTTTCCAGCGGTGGCGACAACTGAGGGATCTCAAGGGGCTGAAAAGTGACTCCATGATGGCTTTATTTCTGCTGGACAGGTAATCTTGCTGTTTTCATTTTGATGGCATTTATTTTTTCATGAAGCATGTATCACTAGCACACGTAGCTACCTAATATAGCTACCTAACGTTACGTTTTTAAAGCTGTTTTGTTTAATTTCGCCAAATCTAACTAGGTTAAAAAGTTTAGGGGATCTATTTTTATACTTAGCTTTACCCTCTGCCTAAACTTTGTTCCTATGTTCACGTGAACTCTTCCTGCTCCGTTTTTTCACGTTTGGTTTGTTGTTATATGCTCTACATATGTTTACCTATGTCTTTATGTTGTATCTGTATGTGCTATACAATATATTTTGTGTGTGTGTGTTATATTATCTTGTGTCTGCAATGCAGTTATGAGAAGGTGTTTGAGTGTATGTTACTCAGTTTATCTGTAAACAATCTTATGTTATGAATCTTACAAATTCACCTTCATCACAGTGTAACTCAGTGCTTCTCAAATAGTGGGGCGCGCCCCCCTGAGGGGGCTCGAAGCGATGCCAGGGGGGGCGCGTGTGACCTCAGGGAACATGCTTTTTTTGCAACGAAGAAGAACACACAGCACAGAGTAGGAGATATGAAGTGCAGATAACAAACCCGTGAGACACCATGGAAAAATATTTAACAGGGATGAAAAGAAAGGCGGAGAAAGACGGAGATAATGAGACAAACGTAACTCTCCCGAAAGCTAAGACGAGGAAATATGACGAAGCGTACGTAGCGCTTGGCTTCACTGTGACTACGGTGGGAGACGAGGAAAGACCGGTATGTTTACTGTGTCTAAAAATGTTGGCAGCGGACAGCATGAAGCCAAATAAATTAAGGCGTCACTTAAAGACATTACACCCCAATCAGGCTGATAAGCCGCTTGAGTTTTTTCAGCGAAAACGTGCCGAATATTGTCAACAATCGTCCCGCTTTGTGAATGCTACTTCAGCAAACCAGCGAGCACTGTTAGCGTCATATAAGGTGGCGTACCAAATTGCTCGGTGCAAAAAACCCCACTCCATAGCAGAGGAGCTGATACTGCCTGCAGCATTAGAAATGGTCTCTGTCATGCTGGATGACGCAAGTGCTGCAAAAATAAAAACTATCCCTCTGTCCAATGACACTGTCGCCAGACGTATAAATGACATTGCTAACGATCTTAAAGAACAGCTGGTAGATAAACTCAAAGACAAACGTTTTGCCTTGCAGTTCGATGAAGCAACTGACAGCAACAAAGACTGTTTGTTTATTGCTTATGTGCGTTTTGACATGACAAACTCCCTGTGTGAGGATCTACTTTTTTGTAAATATGTCAGAGACAGAGCCACAGCTGAAGAGCTATTCAAAATGCTGGACTGCTTCCTGACTGAGAATGGGCTAAAGTGGGAGAACTGCATTGGTGTTTGCAGTGATGGTGCACAGACCATGGCAGGGATGAGAAAAGGACTTCGGGCACTTATCAAGAAGGAATCACCTAATGCTGAGTGGACACACTGTGTTATACACAGAGAAGCACTGGCATCAAGACACCTTTCCTCTGAATTAAGTGAGGTCATGACTGACATTGTAGGTGTAGTGAATTTTATAAAGACCAGACCACTAAAAACAAGAGTCTTCTCTGCTATCTGTGAGGAGATGGGAGCTGAACATCAAGCTCTGCTGTTTCACAGTGAAGCAAGGTGGCTGTCACGAGGAAAAGTCTTGTCCCGAGTTTTTGAGCTCAGAGAGCAGATACGAATATTTTTGGAGCAGGAGAACAAGTATGACCTCGCAGAAAAATTTAGTGCTGAGAACTTCCTGGCAAAACTGGCCTACCTGAGTGACATATTTGGAAAGCTAAATGAACTAAATTTACAGCTTCAAGGGAAAGATAAACACCTCCCTCAGGTCACAGACAAGATCAGTTCTTTCACTCGAAAGCTTGCAATGTGGGGCAGGCGACTCGATGAAGGAAATACTGATTCATTCGAGAACCTGCATGAATTTGTTGACACTACTGACTATGATGCCACCTCAGTGATTCCATATATTAAGGAGCATATTTCATCACTGATGGGATTCTTTAAAAAGTACTTCCCTGAAAACAGTTCCCAATATGACTGGGTGAGAGATCCTTTCAATGCACCAGCTCCAACTGGTTTCAGCTCTGCAGAGGAGGACCAGTTCATTGATATGACGTCTGACTCCACATTGAGACTGAGGTTCACATCACAGACACTGAGTGAATTCTGGCTGACTGTAGAGAGGCAGTATCCACTCTTAGGGCAGAGGGCCATGGCCATTCTTCTTCCGTTTGCAACATCTTATCTTTGTGAGATTGGCTTCTCTGCTGTTGCTGCACTGAAGACCAAGTACAGGTCCCAGCTAAACATTGAGCAGGAGCTGAGAGTTGCAGTATCATGCCTCAAACCCCGCTTCGAAAAGCTGTGCACTGCAAAACGTGCTCATAGTAGCCATTAATCCTGACTTCCTCATTTTGATAAAAAGAAAAAATCAGCACAAATTGTTTTATTCATTTTTGTTTTATAGGTCAAAGTGTTTTATATATTGTGCTCCTGAGTTAATGTTGCTGATCAATTTGAATTTATTATTATTTATTGATTATATTTAAAAAAAAAATGTAGTATCAAATGGTCAAAAAATGTTTACAGTTTAAATAAGAATTGCTTTTTTTTTCAGGCAAATTGATGCACTTTAAGTCTTTTCTGTTACAGACTAAAAAACAAGTATTTTCTGTTACAGACTAAAAAACAAGTATTTTCTGTTACAGACTAAAAAACAAGTCTTTTCTGTTACAGAATAAAAAACAAGTCTTTTCTGTTACAGAATAAAAAACAAGACTTTTATGTTACAGACTAAAAAACAAGTATTTTCTGTTACAGACTAAAAAACAAGTATTTTCTGTTACAGACTAAAAAACAATGTTAATAAAGTTATTCTTTGGTGTAAGTTGATCTATATGTCTTTTTTATGTTAATAAGGATACAACATTATGCAGAGGTGTACTTATAACCATTTTATAGACAAATGATACTATTTACAGTCGCGGCGGAGAGTTGTTTACTTAGAAGAGTTAGAAGAGTTGTTTAGAAAAATGTTTACTTCTTCCTAGGGGGGGCATAACAGAAAATAATTGAGAAGCACTGGTGTAACTGATAGTAACGGCAAACGTGTATCAATGAAGCTATTTATAGCTTTGCCTTATATTGAGTTTGATTCCGTTACGAGCTAGTAAAATATTTTCAACTTTACCAGTATCGATATGCGAGCTTGATAGTGAGTACTAACAGCCATGTTTATTGTTTATATTCATACTGATAAAGTTAGTTATTTTATTACTTGTGATTCTGACATGATGTCACTACATCTGGTAAAGCTGGTAAACGCGTCCGACTCTTCCAGCTGAGCGAACGGCCGGGATCGCGCGTTCATGTGTTTTGGGGGCGTGGCTTTGGAAGGAGCCGAGAAGGGAGGGGGTGGGAGTCAATGGAATAATGAGCTGTGTTTATTGCAGTCCTGAGAGGACTACAGACACTCGATTTTTATAAAAAAATTTCCAGAGTACTTACATTTTAATTATGCATTGATATATAAAGACAGTTTAAACAAATTTGGACAAAAAGTATTTTTGTGGATTTCTTCCTACAATACCTTTAATGTCACTCTTTACATTGTCGTCTTCTTGGCGCTGGCTAGGCAGAACTGCAGATCGTACCACACAAGTCTTGTACATGACCATTCAGCACATAGTTCTAGGCATCTAAATATGTATATGCCCTCAGTTTCTCTTTACGCTTTACGTTTCTCTATCGGATAGTAGAAGTCAGGCCACTCAACCGGAGGTAGCCTAGCGTTAACGTTAATCCTGTCAGATCGTCCATCCATTGAGTGAGCATGTATGGGTCGGCCAATCTGGTTCCGTCCGTTAAAATTAACGAAATGAAAGAATTAAAACAAATATGTGGTTCCCACACTAGAGAGACAAACTTTGTGCAGAGGTTACAGAGAAGAGTTCACAGTGTTAATGCTCATCACAATGAGAGTGAGTATTGTACACAATGAGAGATGTAAACTTAAATGCAGGATATGTTGTGTATATTTTCAAAATTGCTGCCTTAATCAACACAATGGGCCCTATCATAAAATCGGAGCAATGCGGCGCCAGGCGTGACGCAAGTGTGTTTTAGTTGCAGCCCAACGCAGTTTTAATTTTCACGTCCTGCGCCACGTTGTTTAAATAGCAAATGCATTTGTGCTCATCTGTTCACCCATGGGTGCCTGGTCTGAGAACCAGGTGTGTGTTAGTTGTTGGAGTGTTGCTATTTTGAGGAACTGAAATGGACTGAGCCACTGATCAACTGAAACCTGGTCTGACTAAAGTCAATGGCACAGTATTTTTTATTTATTTATTTAAAGAGCGTGTTAGTGATGTGAGCCTATAGGCGGGTCCACAACGTACTACACTTTGTCCCGTAGATGTTCTCGCTTTAACCATTAACCTCACACACACATAGCTTTAACCTTAATTTTCTCTCACTCTCACACACACACACACACACACACACACACACACACACACACACACACACACACACACACACACACACACACACACACACACAAAAGAAAAAAACACACACATACACACACACACACACACACACAGTAAACTTACTCTAGTAAATATTATAGTGTTTTTGGTTATGGTTCAAAAACACTATAATATTTACTAGAGTCACCACAAAATTTGATCCAGGTGCAGCTCACATGTAGGGGAACTTCACAGAAAAATTTTCCTCCTTGCTTATTTCCTTTCTGAGTTATAACCTGTCATAAGTTTATGAAGCGACAACGCGCAACGCGTCTGTGTTGTACATCACACTCATCACACGCATGATCAGCATCGGCCAGTGACGTACAACACAGAAGCACTACGCTATTACACTATGTGAACTCACTCGAGGCCCACAGAGAAGGAAATTAATAGTTGAAATAAAGAATTTTGTGCTCAAAAAGTATTCTCGTCGCTTGATAAACTTAAGATTGAGCCACTGTAGTCACTTGGACTATTTTAACGATGTCTTTAATAACTTTTCTGGGTCGGCAAGTCTCAATCCCTTAGAAGCCTATGGAGGAGTGATCCAGCTCTCAGATTTAATCACAAATATCTTCATTTGTGTTCCGAAGATGAACGAAAGTCTTGAACAACATGAGGGAGAGTAAATACTGACAGAATTTAAATTTATGGGTGAACTATCCCTTTAAGAGGAATATCATTGGATCACAACATAGAGAGAGGAATTGGGCTCTTTTGACAGATTGGTAAGTAGTCTTTATATATTATCTTGGCAACTGTCTAGGGTGTGGCCCAAACAACCATTTAGAGCACCCTAGAAAATGATCACTCGTAAGTTTAATTAGAAACAAATTCTGGGTTTACAGTGCATGTATTGAAATGAATAAATAATAAAATAATAATGAGGTATGAGGCCCCTGCCTTTTTATGGGTTAAAATTCATTTTTTTTTTATAATTGTATTTATATATTTACTATTAGCTTACATCCATACCCTGTGCTCTGTACCTGATATATCAGCAGATCCATTTCATTCCATATAACGATGGTATCGCTAATGTTGTTTACACTTTGAAGCTCCCACTCTCCCTCGGCCTGAAAGGTCTCCTTCGACTCTTGTGTTATAAAACGTTTATCTGTTATTACATCAATTCGAATCTCCTTAACTGTGGGAACAGACATTAACATTTTATTATTTTATATTGAAGTAAAAAAATATTGTGTTTGTTTGTCAAAACTGATTCATGTGTTTCAGATGTACCTGAATATGCTGTAGACTGAAATGTTATATTGCAGATTTGGCTGTCAAAGGGAAACTTGTAGAGATCCATCTTACAGGCCGTGGTCAGAGATAAAAAGTCAGTTGATAACGTATAGCCGCCACTGAACAACAGCACATTTGGAGAGTCCTTTGTTCCAAACTCAGTCTTGAGGCTAGATGGATCAAATATAATTTAATAATGATTATTAAAGACATGATGATTGGAGACAGCAGGTATTCAAATCAAATCAAAAGTAACTTGCACTCAAAAAAAAAAAAATGATATGTTGCTTTAATTAACTTTTTTTATGTCAACAGGTTCCACATAACTGGGTTATGTTAAACAAACATAATTTGTTCATGTAACTTCAACACACTCAAATAAATGATATGTTGGCTTTAATTAACTTTTTTATGCCATCAGGTTCTGATATGTTGGCTTTAATTAACTTTTGTATGTCAACAGGTTCTGATATGTTGGCTTTAATTAACTTTTTTATGTCAACAGGTTCCACATAACTGGGTTACGTTAAACAAACATAATTTGTTCATGTAACTTCAACATCATGGAAGTAAGTCATTTTAAGCGATCCAATTAAACTCTGAGCTGAGTGTTAAATGAACACTGAAGCAGTGTTAAAGTTAATGAGATAATTAAGTGAATAATTGAGTGCTGATTGAGCATTTTTGAAGACACCTGATGTTAACAAGCAGAATCACTGAAGGAGAAAACCGGAATTTTAAGTCACCATTATGTAGATCAGTGTTTGTTTTAGTTGGGCTCTTGACCCCCACATCATTAACTTTAGATTTCATTTGGCTGCTGTACATGGGTTACAATAGCCAGATGATCAATTAGAAAAGGTGATCTGATGATGTTGGTTGCGTTTTAACATAATCATTATTTCACAATCATTTGACCTGAATCACTGAACTCATTTAGAACCCAATTTCTGATTTAAATTTACCTTATGGATTATTGCAGCACTATTATAGAGCATACCAATTATAGCCTTTTCAATGAAATCCAAATGATCAAATCAATAAAAATGAAACTTCAGGAAAAAAAGTAAGTTAATGTAGACACACAGACATCAAGATTCACACTGTGAATATCAACAATGGTGACAATTATAAAGCATTTTGCAGTGCATTCTGGGTGCCACCAATCAAAACTCATTCATGGCTCCAATCATGCATTGCTGCATGAATAAATAATATGCTTATGTTCAGAGGTAATATCTGTTTGTCACCATTGCTGAGATTCATGCTGTACATGAGTTATAATAACCAGATGATCAAGTAAAAAATGTGATTTGATGGTGTTTGTTGTGTTGTAACAAAAACATTATTTCACAATCAATTGACCTGAACTCATATAGAACCAATTTCTGAGTTAAGAATACCTTAGCATATCATTTTTAGCCGTTCAATGAAATAAAAAAAAAGAAACAAAATCTAAAGTTAATGTTGTGAGGGTCAAGAGCCCAACTAAAACACACACTGATCACCATAATGCTCAATCATCACTCAATTAATCACTTAATTATCTCATTAACTCCAACACTGATTCAGTGTTACATTTAACAATCTGTAGTGTGCACACTGAGCAGTGTTCATTTCATCTGGGCTAACCCAAGTGGGGCCTACATGGAAACCAAGGACAAAACTAACTGGGCCCCACATTGATAGCCCAGGTCAAACCCATAGGCAAAATAAAAGTTCCAATGGAAGAAATTTGCATACCTCTCTTTTACACTAATGTCTGGAGTCCAAAACATATTTTTGGGGGCAATAAATGAATCAATTCCACAAAATGTCTGGTCATCCCACGTCATATTCGAATTGGGCCAAAGCTAGAAAGTTGATGTACAAAATGATTAGAAGACATAAAACAGTATGCTTGAAAATCAAATAAAGCCTCTGATCATAAGTGACAAAATTATGTAAATTGAGTAAAACTTATATTCTGTTTAAAAACACTTACAGTTTCTAGTTTGACCAGTGTTGAGATGCTCTGGGCTTTTTCATTCTGTAGATAAAACAATGTATTAAAAGATGATACTACAGCTTGACATCCCATAATGACCTGAACAAGAAGATAAATCATGCTGGACACATACCACTGTGATGGAGGTCACATACATGTCCACAGAAATGGTGGCAGGGATGACCTCAGTGGCGTCGGCAGGGATGTCGTTGAATATCAAGGGCCACATTTTGGGAATCTGAGGGTCATTTTTGTCCAAGCCGAGATGTACAAAAAGATCCTTTTTAGCTTCAGCATATTCTGTAACACTGCAGTTTTCAGGCTTCCACCCTGTGCATTCACTGTTAAAAAATTCTGTAAAAAAAGGTCAGTTTTAACAGTAACATACTGTTCCCTTTCGATACAGTTCACTCGCATTTCGTCAGTTTTAGTGGACTAAAGTGACAATTAACATTGCATATGGTAAATGATGACTACACTGTTAAACCTTACCAGGCTTTTTTACAGTAAAATACTAGTAACATTGTTGCCAGTAATTTACTGTTAATTGTACAGTTCTTTACGGTAATCTACAGTATGTTACTGTAAAGATATCATGCACTAAATTAAAACTCAAGCTAACTAACTTCATTTGCAGAAACTGACTGCCTTAAATTGACCAACTGTGGTTTAAATTTATTAACTAATTTTTATATTGCACGCATAATGTGAGTAAAGCATTTGTGTGAACTACATTCATTCAAGATCACTAAAACAAATATTTTAAATAAAGAGATTTCCCCTGGACAAGAAACTACACAATCACCACCTCTCAAACAAAGCAACATACAGGTGCTGGTCATATAATTAGAATATCATCAAAAAGTTGATTTATTTTAGTAATTCCATTCAAAATGTGAAATATGGATATTATATTCATTCGTTACACACAGACTGATATATTTCAAATGTTTATTTAATTTAATAGTGATTAAAATCCCAAATTCAGTATCTCCGAAAATTAGAATATTACTTAAGACCAATACCAAAAAAGGTTTTTTAGAAATGTTGGCCAACTGAAAAGTATGAACATGAAAAGTATGAGCATCCCAGCGGGCACCTTAACGTCAATATAACATCAATGTGACATCAAACATTATGTCAAAATGACGTCACGAAATAGGTCAAAAATGAAAGTCATATTGACGTCAAAGTGTCTATGTCAATTTGATGTCAAGATTTTGACCTGTGCTGATGTGATTAATTGAGTGATGATTGGCCAATATTGAAGACACCTGATGTTAACAGGCAGAATCTCTGAAGGAGAAAATCACAATTTTAAGCCACCATTTTGGTGATCAATGTTTGCTTTAGTTGGGCTCTTGACCCTAATGTTTTTAAGTTTAGAGTTTGTTTGGCTTCTGAAACTGAGTGGTAAGCAGCTAGATGAACAAAGAGTAAAGGTGAGCTGATGGTGTTGTTTGTGATATGACAGTCATCAGTTGATTTGAGTCGCTGAACTCATCTGAAGTTTAGTCTCTGATTTATATTGGTAATTACAACGTCATGATATTCCACAGCATGAAATCCTGAATTTTTAATGTAATCCAAAGGATTTCCTAAAAGTTGTTCTAAGAAACATGTGTTTTAGGCACACACAGACATCTAGAATCAGTGTATGAATCTCAACAAACAGAATATTCAATTAGGAAAAGGAAATTACTAAAACAAATCAGATTATAATTTATTCATACCGCATAGCATGATGGGAGCCATTTATGAGTTTTGATTGGTGGCACCCAGAATGCACTGCAACTTATTATTGTCACCCTTGTTGAGATTCACAGGCTGATTATTGATCTCAGTGTGTCTATATACAGTTTTTTAAAGTCTTCTGATCAGAACTGCTTTCAAGAAATGTTTTGGATTGTATTGACAATGCTGATAATTGTTTGCTATAGGATCACAGAGCAAGGTAAAGACACTCTATGTGACTTTGGTGATTTAGGCCAAGTGATGATTTTGTCAAAACATAACCAACACCACCTGTCAAACTTTTCTCAGTGTTCATCTGGCAGTGACATTTAAATCAACCACACATAATTGAAATGTCAATAGTTTAGGGGTCAAGAGCCCAACTAAAGCAAACACTGATCACCAAAATGGTGGCTTAAAATTTTTATTTCCTCCTTTGGTGATTCTGCTTGTTAACATCAGGTGTCTTCAATAATCACATCAGCAGAGGTCAAAATCTTGACATCAAATTGACATTGACACTTTGACATAATGTTTGATGTTATATTGATGTTAAATTGATGTCAAGGTGCCCGCTGGGATGTACAGCACTCAATACTTAGTTGGGGCTCCTTTTGCCTTAATTACTGCAGCAATCCTACTTGAGCAGGAAACAAAAAGGTTTTATAATGTAGCTCTCGGCTCCTCTACATGTTTACTATCAAAGACACTGCTTATAATGCTGAAGCAACTCCATTGGTTGTTTGGTGGGAAACCTTACAACTGACCAAACGTATAGGACAACAATTGACTTCATCATCATCAAACTTTATAACTCTGCTCATCTACAGATTAAACTGTTTTTCTCAATTTCATGAACTATTCATGCTCTCAACCAGTAGTGGAATGAGCTAGACATTTAAATTTACCACATATACATGCACATGGCGAAATCATTGAATGGTATATATGTATATATTTGTATCTGAATTGCAATATATGGGAGTGGAGTCTAACATATGGGTAAATAGTTTGAATACATGCTGAAAGAAACATCCCTCTTGTTTGTTCATTGATAGACCTCTCTCACATTAGATACATTTTGGTATTTGCAAAGTAAAATCGATCCCCCTCCCCTTCGATTTCCTGTAGCTTTACCTGTGCTAATTAACTGGGACGGTTATATATGACCAAACAGCATTGGTTATATTACTAACAGACATGAATAAACAATATCTATAAATTAACATATCTAGATCAGTGTTTCCCAACCCTGTTCCTGAAAGCACACCATCACAACAAGTTTTTGAACTATTCTTAATCAAACACACCTGTTGTAACTCATCAGCTCATTAGTAGAGACTACAAGACCAGACATACATGGGTCAGATAAGACATCGAAAAAACTTATTGTTAGTAAGCCTCCTGGAGCAGGGTTGGGAAAAGCTGATCTATATTAACAAGTGTAGTAAAACAATTTTTTATTTGTTGTCATTTGTGATGCCTAATGCATGAACTAATGTTAACAAATTGAGCCTTATTGTAAAGTGTTATCATTAAACAATATTTACTTACCCAATAAGAACAGAACAAATATTAGCCAGTGTAGGTGCATGTTCAACAGTGAAAAAAAATATTTGTCTGAGATACTTCTGCCGTAGGATGAGGCTTCACTCTTGAACAGATGTCAGTCATTTGGTCATATTTATACACTGTGAGTGAGACACACATTCTCACTCCCACTCGCAATTAGTGACGGAACCAGTATATTTTTATTTTTGCCTTTTTCCTCATGTCACAAGACTTTTATTGCATAAGCAGTTTTCTTCAACATTAAACAATATTTTTTTTGTTCTTTTTTTTTCTCACCAGAAAAATAAATAAATTGATGAAATATGTAAATACAGACACCATGAATAACATAAATGTAAAAGCAGAAGAAAGTAATAATAATGTAAATAAAATGAGAAGAGAAAAACTGGGCATTTCGCAACACCACACACTCAAAAAGAGATGTGTTAAAAAACAACACACAGCATGTGTTGATGGTACTTTGACACGTTTGACAATGTGTGTTAAAATGTAAATCTGGATAGAATAGCACTGGGTGGAGGGCAGTTTGTGTTTAGGAAAAAATGATACGTACATTTTATTAGGTATTCCATAAAATACCTAAAAAATACATTAAAATAAAATTAATAATGTGTTAATTCCTGAAAAAAAAGTTTAATGGGTGTTTTTTGGCAGCCAATCACATCATGCCTCTTTTTCAATGGCTTTTTCAAATGCTGCTTTCACGTGTTATTACTAACCAGATTGACTTTATTTCTGTCAGACGTCTACAGAAGCTCTTATTGAGAATTAACAGGTTTTGGTGTTTTATTGATAATAAAATCCATAAATTTTTTTGTTTTATCGATTCATTGAATGTTTCATTTGAAGTCACCAGAATCATGATTAATGGCACCTTTATTTGACATCTTGACCCTTAAGTACGGATGGGCGATACCACATATTTTGGTTTCGATACGATACCGATACTTTCAAGGCCAGTATCGCTGATATCGATATCGATACCGATACGATACCGATACGATACTTCTACTGAACTTTTACATTTGAAAATTTCTTAAATTATTGAATTACTAAGATTAAAATGGGTAATGATACCGACTTAACATTTTATTTTAAAGGCATTTTAACAATCAATACGCCTTAATTGGAATTTATTAGATTATATTTTTATTTACACATGGTTACAATGTTTACTTGTAGTGGTAACCATGGAAATCTACAAAATATTATAGGCCTAGTTGAACTATGATCATTTTAATGTTAATTTTCATAAGGGACTACCAGTGACCGGCTGTTGCACCCATAAAATGCAACCTTTTTATTCTGACAGTGTATGATTTATATTAAAATTAGTTACAGAATAGAACTATGAACTTTTAACATTCAAAAAATAATTTATTTGCACAAACTATGTAGGCTACAATTTAAATTAGTTTATTGTGAAATAGCTCAAACATATGATGTTTTTCTGTCTTCTGTTAAGCATTGTTCTGGGCTGCATTTCCCAAAGCATCAATGGTTTCTTGTGATACTTTTGGGAAACGCAGCCCTGTTTGAATGCATTGTCGGCAGTGTGTGAACGCTCTCTGTGATTGATTGCTTCTGACTTGCAGCAATTGCGTGTGTTCAGATAAGCAGGAAAATAGTTATACTACACAATTATTTACTAAACAGGTTATTCATCCAATTCAATGAATATTGTACGCATTAAACTTCTTGTCAAATAAACAAAATCACTGGTAAAAAAAAAAAACTGTAGTATCGATATTTTTATTTGAGTATCGATACTTTCGATACTCGCCGTCAGTATCGATATATCGATACTTTGTATCGATACGCCCATCCCTACCCTTAACTATTTAAAGGGGTAATGACATGCTTTTGTTATTTGTTTTATTACGTTCCCTTAGGTGCAATTACAGTATTACTATAGTTTTTTAGACAAAAACCTTTTAAAATTGAGTGATTTATGACCTTTTCCCACCCTGTTTCACATCCTCTGATTCAAACAGTCTGTTTTGGGGGTGTTTCCCCTTTAAGAGTTCAGTGTTAACACCCACTGTTATGATTGGCTAACGTCAGTGCTTATGCGTAAATTATTAATGCCCCCTAAAAAGAACATGTGCGGATCATAGACTGTAAAAAAATAGGTGCGGATTCTGCGGAACTGTTTACATTAGTAGCGGGTGTTGCCGATTGCTGCGCGCGAGGCGATGGCTCTTGCAATGATACAACCCTATACGTTTGAGCCGGAATCAGAAGAAAATGAACCATCACCACAACAACTAAGAATGGATCAGCCTGTGTCCACATGGAAAGTGTGAAACTATTTTGAATTAATATGTCATTTGTAACCTGAGACACCTGAAAACGGGTTATTGTTGCGTAATCATCCTATAATTTGCTAAAAGGTGAACATTATTTGTCTGAGTGGGTCGGTCATTTTGACATCCTACATCTTTTAATACGGGGCCTGAACATGACGAACAAAACAATATGCAAGTAAACTAAGTAAAAACACTGTGATTATTCATAATGAATGAAACTGCAATTAACGTTTTAAAAAGTAATTTTAAGATGAAATACATTACTTACAGTGTGCGGCGCAATGTGGGCCCAATAGAGGGAATGCATTAACGTCACTTTGCCGCCGGAACACGCCACCTCAGCCGGACTGAGTGGCAGAAGAGCAGCTGCGTGACTGGATTTATTAGGGGAAACTGCGAAAACGCAAGTAAAACAAACGATTATCAGTTTTAACTAAAGATTGGACTCAATGTAGTGTTCCTTACAACTTAGTAAAGATCCAGTGATCCATGGATATTGACATGCAGCCAGAAATCGTGTTTCCTGACATTTATATGTGCCTGATTTCGACACCGGGTAAATACATACAGCAAATTTGCCTGTGAACGCTTTATATAAATACAATATAGGCAGGTCTAAATCCAGGTGATCACTTATATCAATGTTATATATATCATCATATCGTCTAGACTTAAAACTTGTATAGTTTTTTGTCAGTGTTTATTTAAAAATGTCAAATTATACAGAATATACAGTGGTAAATATTTGATTGATGAGTTGTCACTGCAATATATAACAATACAATATATAGAGAATGATTTTACCACTAAATTCAGCATATTGACACAAAAATGATAACTGCAAACATTATCATATCAACGTTCGCAAAATGTTTTAAGGATATCATTGAGGCCTGAGATGACGGAGTGTTTTTTATAAAACGTTCTTGTAATGTGACGTGTTAACAAAGCAAGAACATTTTATATGTAACATTTTCAGGATGTTGTTGAGGTAAAAGTTTGTAGAATGATCTTTTATAAAACATTGACACAATGTCCCATAATAACAGAGGAGGAACATTATTAAATTAACGTTCGTAAAATGTTTTTGACACAAAAATGATAACTGCAAATCCACCTTTCGCTGCCTGGAGTCCAGTTGTTTCTATGAATTGCAACGATCTATTTGCTTCTCTGTTCTGTAGCTTTAGGTAGTCTGTAAAAATATACCTCATATTTCTTGTCAAATCTAGTTGTACAGTCAGTCTCAAAGCTCTTTCCCGTTTTAGACGCGTTTTGTGTGTTTTTCCGCAGCATTCACACTGAAAACCAATGCTGCCGCTCAGTCTTTCTGCCACTCAGTGAGCGGAACAGCAGCGACTTCCGCTTACTGTGACGTCATGCGCATTCCCTCTATAGTCGGCACGGTCTGATCTTTAAGCAAAAGTTTTCTGGCAAAGCCAGCATCATACTGCGATTTGTTCTCAAAACAGTCATCCTTGAAATGTAGAGAACACACGCTTAAATTAAAACTGCCGTGACTGAGGCGTTCGCAAATAATAAACTGCATCCATTTTCCCCTGACGTCTGGATCTTTCGGCAGCGTATTCAAACATGTTGTTTGTCCACAGGAACAGCACGTCTGCGTGGCATCGCGATATCCTTGTAAACAGACCCACTCGCTGCCTTTACTGTCTATGCTCCCTGCACGTCGACTGAACACCTGTGGGCGCGACACCGATGTGATGATGCGGGATGAGGCATAGTCATCTTGCGCTTGAGGCGGTCATATGCAAACGACTGGTACGTCACTTCGTACCGTGACGTCACTTCATACCGTGGATCCACAACGAGCTGTATTCAGAGCTTGATTAAATAAATTGTTTGTTTATTATGGGGAGGACGTCTTAAGCTATGAAACTTGCAGGAAGTTTTAATGGTACAAAGACCTCTTATATACCAAAAGATCAAGGCAAATTTGGTTTCTCATGTCATGACCCCTTTACCATGAGTATGTTTCTGTTTGCTTTGATCTGTACTTTTGAAAAGGCAGGAATAACCATGATATGAATATTATTAAATCCTATTATTTCAATCATGTCGTTCTATTAACTTCAGCAAGATTTTAATATCTGAAAGATGACTCTTAAACAGGTTTAGCAAGATTAGCATGTTACAATTAGCTTAAAATTTGTTTTTAAATACGGAGTTCAACAAAGTATTATTCTCCACAGCATCTAACAAACATCAAGAATCAGCACATGGAATCTCAACAACGGTGACAAACTTAAAACTTCATGTCGCAATGCATGCTTGGTGCCACCATGAAGTACTCCCAGTGCAGACTGTAGCACGGTGACGTCACGTATTCACGTCACGTATGTACGTCATTTATGTGTTACCATGCATGTGCCATATCGCAGTGACAGCACATGCGCGTTACGTGGTGCCATCAATTGTTTTGACGTCACATGTCTTTAAAACGCATGCACATATTTGACATAATGTTTTTAAAGAATGTCAATGTATTAAAAAAACTCTAAAGTAATAATGAAAGCATCAAAAATGAGTACAGCGCACATCCATAGTTTAACTATGCCTGATCTAAGGTAAACTTATAAGGAATTTTAATAAGTATATATTGTTTAATATCTGTGTAGTATTTTATTTAAAGTTCATTTTCACATTCTGTTGCACTTCACTGTGTAAATTTCTGTAAATGTTAATGGCACCTTATATATTTCTTATTTTAATCATTCCTCTGTAATAGTTAATAATTGTTTATTTTTGTGCATTATATAAGGCTATTATAAAACATTTATTCAAATAAAGTGGTTTGAAGTTAAACTCTGAAAAAACAAATCAACCGAGCCATAGCCCTCAACCTCCTTATCGGAATAAAATCCATGCAGGACTCTGCTTCTGCCATCACCTACAGACCCAGGACTCCGCTTCTGCCATCACCTACAACCCCGGGACTCCGCTTCTGCCATCACCTACAGACCCAGGACTCCGCTTCTACCATCACCTACAGACCCAGGACTCCGCTTCTGCCATCACCTACAGACCCAGGACTCCGCTTCTGCCATCGCCTACAGACCCAGGACTCGGCTTCTGCCATCACCTACAGACCCAGGACTCGGCTTCTGCCATCACCTAATGACCCAGGACTCCGCTTCTGCTATCACCTACAGACCCAGGACTCCGCTTCTGCCATCACCTAATGACCCAGGACTCTGCTTCTGCCATCACCTACAGACCCAGGACTCCGCTTCTGCCATCACCTAATGACCCAGAACTCCGCTTCTGCCATCACCTACAGACCCAGGACTCCGCTTCTGCCATCACCTACAGACCCAGGACTCCGCTTCTGCCATCACCTAATGACCCAGGACTCCGCTTCTGCCATCACCTACAGACCCAGGACTCCGCTTCTGCCATCACCTACAGACCCAGGACTCGGCTTCTGCCATCACCTACAGACCCAGGACTCGGCTTCTGCCATCACCTACAGACCCAGGACTCGGCTTCTGCCATCACCTAATGACCCAGGACTCTGCTTCTGCCATCACCTAATGACCCAGGACTCTGCTTCTGCCATCACCTACAGACCCAGGACTCCGCTTCTGCCATCACCTACAGACCCAGGACTCGGCTTCTGCCATCACCTAGAGACCCAGGACTCCGCTTCTGCCATCACCTACAGACCCAGGACTCCGCTTCTGCCATCACCTAATGACCCAAGACTCCGCTTCTGCCATCACCTACAGACCCAGGACTCCGCTTCTGCCATCACCTACAGACCCAGGACTCCGCTTCTGCCATCACCTACAGACCCAGGACTCCGCTTCTGCCATCACCTACCCAGCCAGCACAGCCACGTGGGGCCCACGTGGGATTGACCTGGGCTATCTAACTGGGACCCGGCCAGTTTTGTCCATGGTTTCCATGTAGGCCCCACATGGGTTTGCCCAGATGAAATGAACACTGCTCAGTGTGCACACTACATGCTGTTAAATGCAACACATATCAGTGTTGGAGTTAATGAGATAATTAATTGATTAAATAATGATTGAGCATTATTTATGAACACCTGCTGTTAACAAGCAGAATCACTGAAGTAAAGAGAAACACAAGAATTACTTCCAGTCACAGCCTTAGATGAAATCAACTGAAGATAAAATGCACGAAATCTCTCAAGATCTGATTAAACAACTCCACAAACAGCATTACCAGCTTCACTTATTCCTAGCCAGGTTTACTTTATTTCTGGTAGACGTCTACAGAAGTTCTTATTGAAAATGAACAGAGGTTAAGATGTTGATTACTTATTGAAAATAATAGTTTGGTTTGATGTCACCATTATGGTGATCAGTGTTTGCTTTAGTTGGGATATTGACTTTTTAAGATAATTTTTTCTCTGCTCAGTTGTATCTGATTGTTATGTTGAGAACAGGAAGAGAAAATGCAATCAGATGCTATAAACTGTTTGATAAGAATAAAATCATTGTGTGTGAGCTTTATATGGGTGATGTGTTATTTATTTTGTTTTTATTGTTGTGATTCTACAGCAAAAGGCCCAGCACATTTTTATCAGAACATCAAATTATTTTTAAAACATCATTTACACATTTTGGTAGTGATGTGTCGTTCATGAACGATTCGTTCATTTTGAACGAATCTTAAATATGACTCGGGACTACCGAGTTGTCTCAGAGAGTGATTCGTTCATTTTGACCGCGCATGCGCATTGCGCAACATATGGGTTCTGAATCTGTACTGGAAACAGAATTGATTAGTTCATCTCTCTCGAGTCTTTGGGTTCGGGACGGGTCCGAGTCTTTCGTTCTTCCTGTCAGTCCATAGAGACTATGCTGTCCGTACCGGAAAGAGAATTGATTAGTTCATCTTTCGAGTCTCGAGTTCGGGTTCGGCCGGGTCCGAGTCTTTCGTTCTTCCTCTCAGTCCCATGGAGACTATGCTGTCCGTACCGGAGAGAGAATTGATTAGTTCATCTTTCGAGTCTCGAGTTCGGGTTCGGCCGGGTCCGAGTCTTTCGTTCTTCCTGTCAGTCCAATAGAGGCTATGCTGTCCGTACCGGAAAAAGAAATGATTAGTTCATTTTTTCGAGTCTTCGGGTTTGAGTCCTTCGTTCTTTTGTCACGTGACTTGTCACCGTATTGAATAGCCTACTAATTCACAACCTTTTTTACAAACAAGCACATAGTTAAGGTATTAAATATAATAGTAATTAATTAATGTATAGCCTAATATATAATAAAACACACCACAGATGCACAATAAAAATTTAGAAAGGAACAATAGGCTAATAAGATGGAACTTTTATTTTACAGATAATGTTTTGCACATATTTTGTATTTTAATTCCTAAATATAAAACAATATACATTCAGACGCAGTCAATAATACGAATATAATGTTGTATTTGATGCAAGATACCAGCGGTCACGTGACAAAAGAACGAAGGATTTAAAACCCGAACTCGAGACTCAAAGAAAATGAACGAATCACTTCTGTGTCCGGTACAGACAGCATAGCCTCTATGGACTGACAGGAAGAACGAAAGACTCGAACCCGAACTCGAGACTCGAAAGATGAACTAATCATTTCTATTTCCGGCCCTGCTGCATCACACACGGCACGGTCGGCCCAGCAGACAGATCAGAGTCAGACACTGAGTCGACATAACGTCTCGAGACACGAGCTAACCTGATAAATATGAAGTTGCAAAGGAAAGAACGTCTCGGATCAGGAGGTGAGGTGAACTAACAGAATCAGACTGCATTGCAATTGCCTGAACTTAAGACCTAACAACTAATCAATTAATAAAACATTTCAGTTTCTTATAATTTGGCTTTGGCTGCATTACCCTATGGTTTATTTTTATTCTTTTTACAAATGTAATCAACATTTTCGTAAGTACTAGATGTGTTGGGATATTTTACATGCCATTTTAATTATATTATGCTGCAATGAACGAAATGACTCTAAAAAATATTCGTTTTTTTTGCTGAACGAGACTCAAAGATCCGAGTCAACCAAATGATCCGAACGTCCCACTACTACATTTTGGACTTCAGCAATTTTTACTCACACACAGACATCAATAATCAGCATATGAATCTCAACAATGGTGACATGCTTCATGGTGCAATGCATTCTGGGTGCATCATACAAAACTTGTCAATGGCTCCCAGACTGCATTGCACCATGAAGCATGTCACCATTGTAGCGATTCATATGCTGATTCTTGATGTGTGTGTGTGAGTAGAAATTGCAGAAGTCCAAAATGTGTAAATGATGTTTTAAAAATCATTTGATGCTCTGATAAAAATGTGCTGTATCTTTTGCTGTAGAATCACAACAAAAAAACAAATGAATAATATATCACCTGTATAAAACTCACACAAAATATTAGTGAGTTAAGCCACTACATGATGATTATATTCTAATCATCAATTAGTTTGTAGCATCTGATTGCATTTT
Source organism: Gila orcuttii (assembly GCA_026230005.1). Lineage (NCBI taxonomy): Eukaryota > Metazoa > Chordata > Actinopteri > Cypriniformes > Leuciscidae > Gila > Gila orcuttii. Next base: position 10,155,885 of record JAPDVR010000003.1, read on the forward strand.
TCTCTTGCTGTTTTCAACATAACAATCAAATACAACTGAGCAGAGGAAAACTAATGTTAAAAGGTCAAGAGCCCAACTAAAGCAAACACTGATCACCACAATGGTGACATCAAACCAAACTATTATTTTCAATAAATAATCAACATCTCAACCTCTGTTAATTCTCAATAAGAACTTCTGTAGACGTCTACCAGAAATAAAGTCAACCTGGTTAGTAATAAGTGAAGCTGGTAATGCTTGTGGAGTTGTTTAATCAGATCTTGAGAGATTTCGTGTATTTTATCTTCAGTTGATTTAATCTAAGGCTGTGGCTGGAAGTAGTTCTTGTGTTTCTCTTTTCTTCAGTGATTCTGCTTGTTAACAGCAGGTGTTCATCAATAAAGCTCAATCATTATTCAATCAATTAATTATCTCATTAACTCCAACACTGATATGTGTTACATTTAACAGCCTGTAGTGTGCACACTGAGCAGTGTTCATTTCATCTGGGCAAACCCATGTGGGGCCTACATGGAAACCATGGACAAAACTGGCTGGGTCCCAGTTAGATAGCCCAGGTCAATCCCATGTGGGCCCCACATGGCTGTGCTGGCTGGGTAATGACCCAGGACTCCGCTTCTGCCATCACCTACAGACCCAGGACTCCGCTTCTGCCATCACCTACAGACCCAGGACTCCGCTTCTGCCATCACCTACAGACCCAGGACTCGGCTTCTGCCATCACCTACAGACCCAGGACTCCGCTTCTGCCATCACCTACAGACCCAGGACTCCGCTTCTGCCATCACCTGCAGACCCAGTTGGACAGTCCTTGTATATTGCAGTGCAAGCACTGAGTCATCGAGTACGGCACCCGGAACTCTTGCTTATATTTTCTGGAAAATGCACTCCAGTTCACAACATCTAATTTAGATAGAATACAGAAGAAACAATATTGAATAATTTTTAAGAAATGCATTAACATACAGAGTCATACAAGGAATTTCTTTTTTAAATATTTTAAACCTATTACAGGAAGATATTAGACAAAGATAATAATAATAATAATACTAATACGTTTTATTTATAATGCGCTTTTCTAAAACCCAAAGCGCTACAAACAATAAAACAAGTAAAATACAGAAGTACAAGAGTAATACAAAATAATCATTACAGTACACATCATTAAAATACTGATCATAACTGTCTATGTAAGAAATTTTAAAAAGGTGTGTTTTTAACAACTTCTTGAACCTGGCTAATGTAGGAGCATTTCTAACAGTAAGAGGAAGTGATATATTGACGTCATATCGACGTCAAAGTGTCGATGTCAATTTGATGTCAAGATTTTGACCTCTGCTGATGTGAGTGATCGAGTGATGATTGGCCAATATTGAAGACACCTGATGTTAACAAGCAGAATCACTGAAGGACAAAAACACAATTTTAAGCCACCATTTTGGTGTTCAGTGTTTGCTTTAGTTGGGCTCTTGACCCTAAAGTTTTTAACTTTATATTTTGTTTAGCTGCTGAAAGTGAGTGCTGAACAGCCAGATGAACAAAGAATAAAGGTGAGCTGATGATGATGGTTAAGTTTTGACACAATCATCACTTGCACTGAGTCACTGAACTCATTTAGAGTGTAATCTCAGATTTATATTGGTAATTACAGCATCATGGTATTCTACAGCATATAATCCTGAATTTTCAAATTTAATCAAAAGAATACCCTAAAGTTTTTTTTTCTGATAAAACAAATATGAATGCTAGGCACACACAGACATCTAGAATCAGTGTATGAATCTCAACAATGGTGACAAACAAATCAGCTCATAATTTATTCATACCGCAAAGCATGATGGGAGCCATGAGTGAGTTTTGATTGGTGGCACCCAGAATGCACTGCAACTTATGATTGTCACCCTTGTTGAGATTCACAGGCTGATTATGGATGTCAGTGTGTCTAAATGAAAGGTCTCCTGATCAAAACAGCTTTTAAGATATGTTTTTGGATTACATTGAAAGTGCTGATAATTGTTTCCCAAGACAACAAACTGGGAAAGATCAGTGAAGTAAGATTTGAGCCAATTTAATACAGAGCCAGTGATACCAAGCCTGCTCTCCAGCCTGTTTAGCAGGATAGAATGGCACACTGTGTCAAAAGCTGCAATCAGATCCAACAAGATCAAGATGATAGAGGCTCCAGAATCAGCTGAGACAAGCAGGTCATTCACAATATGAACCAAAGCTGTCTCTGTAAGAGGAAGTGCATTCCATAACCTGGGTGCGGCGACAGAGAAATCTCTCTCCCCCATAGATTTTAATCTACAGGTAGGTTGCTGAAGAGTAAGAGAATCCGTAGCCCGAAGGGAACGAGAAGGCACGTACAGGCTGACTAAGTCACAGATGTAAGAAGGAGCTATTTCGTGCATAGCTTTGTATGTTAGTGTGAGAGTTTTAAAAGCAATGTGTGACTGGACAGGTAGCCAATGCAAACTATAAAGCACACCTGTAATGTGCTGACGTGGTGAAGTGTATGTCAGCACACGTGCTGCTGAATTCTGGATGTACTGCAGGCGTTTTATAGATTTAACAGGTAAACCAACAAAAAGTGCAATACAGTAATCAATCCTGGAAGTAACAAATGCATGAACAAGCCTTTCAGCATCTGGTAGAGTAAGATATGGCCTAATTCTTGCAATGTTTCTTAGGTGATGGAATGCAGATTTCGTAATACTCTCTATGAGACTAGTGTTAGGTGGGCGTCAAAAATCACACCAAGGCTTCTGAGAAATTAAAGAGGAAAATACCCCTAGAGTCTGCGAGAGCGGGGGCGGAAGATGACTCAATGTTGGACAACATGGTTAACGACTTTGGAATGGAAACGGATATGAGTATGGAGAGTACTTCACAAAAGACTAGTTCAGGTTCTGCAGTTAGCAAAGTCATTGAACTCCAAGCTTGTGTCTGTGGCTGGAGCAAGGCGACAACGGTCAGGGGTTTGAAGATTCATCAAGGGAAAATTAAATGCTTGAGGGAGAAGGGACAAGGGCCTCGCATTGATCAGTACTTCTTACAAAGTCAGTCAAGTCAGTCGAATGAAATCCAGCGACAGGAAGCAAACCACAGTTCGCAGGATATCAGCACCCCTGTCATAGAGGAGAGGAGGGTTTGCACAGTTAGTGATGAACACATTGATACTTGTGAACCCGGTCAGACTAACCAGCATAAGAGAGAAAAGAACCTCAACAGGTATAGGCCTGGAGTTAGATGGCCAAGAGCTTGTGAGAAAACTGCATGGGACACAGTAAACACAGATCTATGCTTTGCAATGGAAAGATTAACTGGTACAGTTGAAAAGAAGCTGGATAAATTTGGGGAAATCATTTATGCATATGGAAGTGAGAGGTTTGGTGTGGAAAAAAGGAAGGAAAAAGTACAAACTACTCCTGGAATGTCTAGACGGCAGCAGAAAATTGAAGGGTTAGTTAGAGAAAGGAGGCTGATGAGGAAGCAATGGAAAAGAGCAGAACAAGGTCAGAATGAGGGACTCAATCTCTTACAAACGCCCATAAAAGATAAGCTTGCAACATTACGCAGAGCTGAGCGCCTACGGAAGCGCTACAAAAAGAAGGAGCGTGCGAGGGCTAATTTCTATAAAGACCCATTCAAATTCGTAAAGAAGTTATTCACCAGTGAGAAGAATGGCACTTTAAAAGCATCTAGGGTTGAGCTAGAGAGATATTTGGAGGAAATGCATACAGATGCAAGAAGGCATGAGCCTATGTCAATTCCGTCAGACATCCCACCTATCAATCCACCAGAATACCAAATGGAGGTCTGTGCACCTAAGTGGAAAGAGATAGAGCAGGCTGTGAGAAAGTCAAGGGCTTCATCATCTCCAGGGCCTAATGGAGTTCCGTACAGAGTGTACAAGAGTGCTTCAGGAGTTCTACGAATTCTGTGGAAATTGATAAAAGTGGCATGGGAAAAGCAGGTTGTACCTAGAGCATGGCACCGAGCAGGGGGAGTCTTTATACCTAAAGAAAAAGATGCTACAAGCATCAGTCACTTTCGCCCTATTTCACTATTAAACGTCGAAGGCAAGATTTTCTTCAGTATTATTGCTCAGAGATTGTCAACCTACCTATTAAAGAATGGCTTCATTGACACTTCAGTTCAAAAAGCGGGCATTCCAGGGTTCTCAGGATGCTTAGAACACATCAATGTTATCTGGCAACGAATTCAATCAGCTAAAAAGGAGAGGAACCCAGCCAGCACAGCCATGTGGGGCCCACATGGGTTTGACCTGGGCTATCTAACTGGGACCCAGCCAGTTTTGTCCATGGTTTCCATGTGGGCCCCACATGGGTTTGCCCAGATGAAATGAACACTGCTCAGTGTGCACACTACAGGCTGTTAAATGTAACACATATCAGTGTTGGAGTTAATGAGATAATTAATTGATTGAAAAATGATTGAGCAGTATTGATGAACACCTGCTGTTAACAAGCAGAATCACTGAAGAAAAGAGAAACACAAGAACTACTTCCAGTCACAGCCTTAGATGAAATCAACTGAAGATAAAATACACGAAATCTCTCAAGATCTGATTAAACAACTCCACAAACAGCATTACCAGCTTCACTTATTACTAACCAGGTTTACTTTATTTCTGGAAGATGTCTACAGAAGTTCTTATTGAAAATAAACAGAGGTTAAGATGTTGATTATTTATTGAAAATAATAGTTTGGTTTGATGTCACCATTGTGATGATCAGTGTTTGCTTTAGTTGGGCTCTTGACTTTTTAAAATTAGTTTTTCTCTGCTCAGTTGTATCTGATTGTTATGTTGAAAACAGCAAGAGAAAATGTAATCAGATGCTATAAACTGATTGATGATTAGAACATAATCATCATGTAGTGGCTTAACTTACTAATATTGTGTGAGAGTTTTATATGGGTGATATGTTATTCATTTTGTTTTATTGTGATTCTACAGCAAGAGATCCAGCACATTTTTATCAGAACATCAAATGATTTTTTAAACACCATTTACACATTTTGGACTTCTGTTATTTTTACTCACACACAGACATCAAGAATCAGCATATGAATCTCAACAATGGTGACATGCTTCATGGTGCAATGCATTCTGGGTGCATCATACAAAACTTATCCATGGCTCCCAGAATGCATTGCACCATGAAGCATGTCACCATTGTAGCGATTCATATGCTGATTCTAGATGTCTGTGTGTGAGTAAAAATCACAGAAGTCTAAACTGTGTAAATGGGGCTTTTTAAATCATTTGATGTTCAGATAAAGATGTGCTGATCTTTTGCTGTAGAATCACAACAATAAAACAAAATGAATAACAGTATAAAACTCACACACAATATTTGTGAGTTAAGCCACTACATGATGATTATTTTCTAATCATCAATCAGTTTACAGCATCTGACTGCATTTTCTCTTGCTCAACATAACAATCAGATACAACTGAGCAGAGAAAATCTAATGTTAAAAAGTCATGAGCCCAACTAAAGCAAACACTGATCACCACAATGGTGACATCAAACCAAACTATTATTTTCAATAAATAATCAACATCTTCACCTTTGTTCATTTTCATTAAGAACTTCTGTAGACGTCTACCCAGGGGTGTCACTAGGATTTTCATTTTAGGGGGGCTAAGCCCCCAATAAGGGTATGATTTTTTTTTTAAATTATAAAAAAAGTTAACACTTTAGTTTAGGATCTAATGCTCACTATTAACCAGTTTCATTACCATGCAAAGGCAGGGGTCACTGTGGTCCCAAATGTGAGGTAGGGCAGATATAGGGGGGTTCTGGGTTTCCCTCAGAAAATTTTGATTTCCCTGATCTACATATTTTAAGATGTTTTGAAGGCCAAAAAAAATGGATAACAGCTTTAAAACCATGTCAGTGGGCAGCTGATTATTTTTCTCTCCTCATCAGCATCACACTCTTTTTCTCTTTCTTTTTATCTTGCCCTGTCTCTTCCCCTCCTAAAGCTGAGCTTTGACTGATATAGGCTTTTCATTTTTGTCTGTCAGTGAAGAAAGTAAACATTGGGTCAACTGATAGGTTGATTTTGCCTATGAATCATTTTCTCAAATGCATTTATTTACTGAAAGCTAATAAAGCTAGGTAATTAAGTTTATTAAATGCATTCACAATATGTAGGCTACACATTCATTATTGATCTTATGCCTAATACAGGGCCGTAGACAGGGCTTTAAAATCAAAGAGGTCCTAAATTTGAGGTTGGTAGGGCGTTCAAATTTTTTATTTCTCTGATATGTGCATTTCAAGACGTTTTTAAGACCAAAAAAGGATAAGAAATAGCTTTAAAACCATGTCAGTGGGCAGTAGATTATTTGTCAATACCTGCTCTCTCCTCATCTCCATCACTCTTTCTCAGTCTCTTCATCCCTTTCTCTTCCCCTCCTAAAGCTGAGCTTTTTTAATTTACCAAAGGCTACAATTTGTATTATATTCTCAATATGTACACATTCATTATTAATCTTGTGCCTACCAGGATGAAAACGGCTTTGTTAATGTTTCTTTTCCCCTCACAATGACAGTAAACTAATTACATTACATAAGTCACGTTACATAGGCCTATTTTCAGTTCAAAATGGCGAAATTAGACAAAACTATATTAGCTTTCCTGATTATTTTTTGTCATTCGTTTAACATTTACAACCTAAAAAAATGTCACATATGAAATGTTAAGTTTATCTCGCACTTGACCGTACGCGTCGAGTCGCACTGTTAAAATCATAGTTAAAATTTGCGCTCAGCAGCGTCTGTGAACATAAAGCCCTCCTACTTTGATTTGATTGGCCATCTCAAATATTCTGACATTGACGAGCAGTGACAGACCAATGAGGCTCAGATGAACATACACACACACACACACACACACACACACACACACACACACACACACACACACACACACACACACCCTGTCCTCTATTTCTGACGTACTCTGCTCGGCGCCGCTGCGGATGGAAGATGAAGAACTCGCTGAATCTGATTATAACAAGACTGAAGCGAACACGAATTTGTGTAGCCTACATTAATCACACATTTTTAGGGGGACTAGGCATAAGTTTAAGGGGGCTGAAGCCCCTCTAAAAAGGGCCTAGCGACGCCCCTGCGTCTACCAGAAATAAAGTAAACCTGGTTAGTAATAAGTGAAGCTGGTAATGCTGTTTGTGGAGTTGTTTAATCAGATCTTGAGAGATTTCGTGTATTTTATCTTCAGTTGATTTCATCTAAGGCTGTGGCTGGAAGAAGTTCTTGTGTTTCTCTTTTCTTCAGTGATTCTGCTTGTTAACAGCAGGTGTTCATATATAATGCTCAATCATTATTCAATCAATTAATTATCTCATTAACTCCAACACTGATATGTGTTACATTTGACAGCCTGTAGGTTGCACACTGAGCAGTGTTCATTTCATCTGGGCAAACCCATGTGGGGCCCACATGGAAACCATGGACAAAACTGGCTGGGTCCCAGTTAGATAGCCCAGGTCAAACCCATGTGGGCCCCACATGGCTGTGCTGGCTGGGTGAAAGCCAGATCAAGGGACAGTGACTTTTGGGGACTTGTCAACAGAGAGAAGTTTCCTCGCCTCACTTGCATGTGCACTAAAAGTGAGTGCCTACTTTGGATCAACTTACCTCTGTGAAATGGCATTTTCACAGATGAAAATAATCAAATCAAAATACAGGAGCCGCCTTACTGACAGACACCTCACAGATTGCCTCAAACTGGCTGTCTCTAGCTATGAGCCAGACTTCAGAGGACTCACAGACAGTATTCAGTCACAGCCATCACACTGACTTGAGTGAGTAACATTACTACAGAGGTTTTGCCTTCTGGTGGCATTATGAAAAGTGATGTTGCATAAGATGGGACATAAGTGCACTTAGCTTAATTGAGATTGTTGAGAATTTTGTTAGTACCGTTAATTTATAAAATGTTAAGAGTACCTTCAGAAACTTCAGTGAATAAGCACTTTATAGGCATTTTTTTTTTAGTTCAGTGCCATATGATCTGATCATATGATGGTTGCATCCAGTTTAAAGTTAAAACAAAGAGAAAAGAACATTTAATGAATATTAAATTCAAATACAATTAAAATACTAAATAAAAGGCCTCAAGTTGGAGGCTGCCTTTTTCCTATCTATTCTTCGATAGGTAGATCTTGCCTTTCATTAACCCTCTGGGGTCTGAGGTGTTTTCTGGGTCCTGGAGGTGTTCTGACATGCTCTGACATTTGTGCTTTTTTCAGTTATTTATAAACATGTTAATGGCAAAGGTGTAAATTCACTCTATATAGCACAAACGGGGTTACCGTAATATGTGAGCAACATGTATGTACATGTTTGTATTTTTAAGAGAATAATGTTTTGCGTGGTTATTGAAAAAACTAAAACTTAGTGTCTGAAATAAGGCTACAAAACACATACTAAATATGTGTCCACAAGACTTTTGACTAATGGGTGTTGTTGCCTAGAATTTTTGCTACAAAATTATGTGAAAATCATCCTGCCTAATCATTCACTCAAAACAATACATTGATTTAAATTTTGTAAGACACTTTTTCTTTGGAAAGGCAATATGCGCAAGGGGTTTCAACACCATCCTGCATATTTTCCTACAAACGATTTCAACACCATCATGCATATTTAGTGGTTGACACCTGAGGAGACAATGGGGCCTGCATACTTGATGAGCCATTCATTCAGGTGTGTCACTGAGCCACAAGAAAGAATGCAAGAGCAACATATATATGTGTGTGTGTGTGTGTGTGTGTGTGTGTGTGTGTGTGTGTGTGTGTGTGTGTGTGTGTGTGTGTGTGTGTGTGTGTGTGTGTGTGTGTGTCTGTGTGTGTGTGTCTGTGTGTGTGTGTGTGTTTATATATTAGGGGTGGCACGGTTCACAAAACCCACGGTTCAGTTCGTATCACGGTTTTAGGGTCACGGTTTTCGGTTCTACGGTTCTTGTTGTTATTTTTTTTTTAATCTTTAACACTCCAGAAATGTACTTCAGCATATGATATAGGCTATAGCTTAATTATCCACAATTCAGGATACAGTATTAAAAAAAAAATGTATATCATGTAATCTTGCACAAACTGAATTTGACTTGACTTTAAGCACATTACTGAGACCATCTCTGAGGAAAGCTAGGTGAGATTTTGATACAGCAAGAGAGAAGACATTGATGAAATGCTTTTGTTTATTTGGCAAAAAAGGAGAATGTGTATTGCTATCTCTACAGGGACTTATGTGCATTTTTAGCACACAAAGATTAATATTAACTTGCATTTATCAAACTGTCAACTTCAGTGTAGCACTTACAAAATGTTTATATTTTAAAGAAAAAGAGAGGAACTCTTAAAGCACTATCTTTTAAAAAAGTCAAAATATGTTACACATCATTGCCTATAATGAGGCTATAACAATAGCAAAGGCATAACCATAAAGTGAAACATAAGTTCAACCTCAACACAAAAACAGTATCAACAATGCTTCTATTCCCTGAGAGTGAGGATACATTTTTTCACTTGAAATTAAAGTGCAGTATTTGGAAACATATGACTGAAGTTCTTATCTGAACTTGGTGTCACTGTATATATTTAAATATCATAGGTAACATGAAATCCAAAATGTTCCCACACACCAGACTTGACGCTGGCGCATCCTCCAACTCCGGTTAGCCTTCCTTATATCTCCCACTTGCCATTTCTATACGTGACGAGACCTGCAGCACTCCATACTCCACTTTTACTGTCTCTAGGCTTGTTCGACTTGAACCGGCGCTGCACAGACCGATCGACATCAAAGTACCGCGAGAGTGATTGAAAAGCATACGGAGCCGTTGCTCTCGCGGTACTTTGATGTCATTCATCGATCGGTCTGTGCAGCGCCGGTTCAAGTCGAACAAGCGTCATACACTCTAAAAAGAGATGTGTCAAAAAACAACACATGTGATGTGTAGATAGCATTTTGACACATGTTGTGTAGATTTTAACGCACAATGTGTGTTAAAATGTAACTCTGGATAGAATAGCACTGGGTGGAGGAGAGTTTGTGTTTATGAAAAATTATAGGTATATTTTATATGGTATCCCATAAAATGCTCTAAAATAAATAAAGCAATACTTTCAATTAAATAAATGTAATCTTAATTCATGAAAACTTAAAGATTAACGGGTGTTTTTTGGCAGCCAATCACATCATGCCTCTTTTCAATGTCTTTTTCAAATGCTGCTTTCACTTGTTATTAATAACCAGATTAACTTTATTTCTGTCAGACTCTACAGAAGCTCTAATTGAGAATTAACAGGTTTTGTGTTGACGATTCATTGAATGTTTCATTTAAAGTCACCAGAATCGTGATTAGTGTCAGCTTTATCTGGGCTCTTGACCCTTCACTCTTTAATATTAGTTTTCTCTGATTTTTGTAAATGTGTTTTTATATCGCACACTCGAAACAGCAGAGAAAATCATGGGTAAAATATGTTCAGATGATAATGTTATCATCATGGACATGTAGATTGCTGAGCTCAGCAATAGTTTATTATTTGAGAAATAAGTGTACTATATATAAGATGATTTTTAACAAAGGTGAGCTTATTGCAAATGACTTAATTTTTGAAAAGCATAGTTGGGACAGAGTCTTACAGTATAAGGTATCAAACAGACTTCAAGAATCAGCGTATGAATCTCAACAATGGTGACAAATAAAAGCTTCATACCGCAATGCATGATGGGAGCCATTAATGAGTTGTGATTGGTGGCAGCCACTGCAACATGCTTTATTATTGTCACCATTGTTGAGATTCACAGGCTGATTATTGATGTCTGTGTTTCTACACAAATTCAATTGAAAGTGTTTTGATCAGAACAATGTTTATTAAATATTTTGGATTATGAGAAACATACTGATATTCATTTATGCTGTAGAATCACAACACTGGTGCTAAAAAGTTAAACCAACCTATCTCAATAAGTTTCATTTTCAGATCACAGCATGATTATGCCTAAATACAACCAACACTATCAGATCACACGTTTCTTTGTTCGTTTGACTGTTATAAATAAATAACAGCAGAAAGACAAATTTAAAGTGAATGTTTAAGGGTCAAGAGCCCAACTAAAGCAAACACTGATCGACATAACGGTGGCTTACAATTTGTGACTTTCTCCTTCAATGATTCTGCTTGTTAACATCAGGTGTCTTCAATAATGCTCAAACATCACTAAATTAATCACTTAATTATCTCATTAACTTTAACACTCTTGAGTGTTAATTTAACACTGGAGTTTTTGCTGTGTAGTAAATGCCGCTCCATCTGAAAGCAGGTGAAGGCGATTTACTACTAATCAAGGAACCGGCTTTACTGACGAGATGCGCATACAATGTCACGCGGTATATCGCCCAGCCCTACATCCATATACTCATAAACTTGTTCAGATCAGCTCTTGCTGATTATGACATCATCAAGAAACATTTGATCAACTTATCTCTCTCCATAGCAAATGTATTTAATTAAAATACAATTAAAACAGCCAGAGACAAACTAAAAGAAGAGTAAAGGGTCAAGAGCTCAAATAAAGGAGCCATTAATCACAATACAATTCTGGTGACTTCAAATAAAACATTCAGTGAATCATCAACATCTAAACCTCAGTTAATTCTCGATAAGAGCTTGTCTATGTAGATTCATGATGTCTAAACCATCCAAATGTTCAAACAAACTCTTTATTAAACGTCACTGGACTACATAAACACAAGTTAACAATACGTTTCAGTGTTCATCCAAACACTCAGTTGTAAAAACACAGGAAGTAACTCTGGCAAATACACACCGACTACAGTCACATGTGACACATATCTGACACAAGTTGTGTAACTATAACACATTACTGTGTAAAAGGTTTCAACACACTTATGTGTAAGAGGAATAACACATTAGTTGTGTTAAAGGTAATACAAAATGTGTAGCCATAAACACAGAGGTGTGTTAAGATAAAACAGGTTGTGTGTTAAATTTGACACAACATGTGTTGTCCCTGAGCACACACACTACATGTGTTAAAATCTACACAACATCTGTTGTCCCTGAGCACACACACTACATGTGTTAAAATCTACACAACATGTGTTGTCCCTGAGCACACACACTACATGTGTTAAAATCTACACAACATCTGTTGACCCTGAGCACACACACACTACATGTGTTAAAATCTACACAACATGTGTTGTCCCTGAGCACACACACTACATGTGTTAAAATCTACACAACATGTGTTGTCCCTGAGCACACACACTACATGTGTTAAAATCTACACAACATCTGTTGACCATGAGCACACACACTACATGTGTTAAAATCTACACAACATGTGTTGTCCCTGAGCACACACACTACATGTGTTAAAAGCTACACAACATGTGTTGTCCGTGAGCACACACACCACATGTGTTAAAATCTACACAACATGTGTTGACCCTGAGCACACACACTACATGTGTTAAAATCTACACAACATGTGTTAAAATCTACACAACATGTGTTGTCCCTGAGCACACACACTACATGTGTTAAAATCTACACAACATGTGTTGTCCCTGAGCTGATTCAGCACATGTGTTAAAATCTACACAACATGTGTAATAGTTAACACATCTCTTTTTACAGGTTGTGTTGTTTTCAACTCATCATTTTATAAGAGCGTGCCGACACTCACCATCACTGTGAATGGTATGTAGTGTTTGCTATGTTCTCAAACATACAGGCCAGTGTAAATACAAGTTATTTATATAAAATATTTTGGCAGTTGCTACATTTTAAATAATTCAAAATGGAAACTCTGTTAACTGTTGTCTCTCATGAATTTTTGTCAAAAGCAGCATTATCAGTTATGGGTTGAAGTGTGAATAACTGAATAATGTCCAGTACAGTGAGTCTGTCCTGTCATTGAGCTTGAGACATTGTCTTGTACTTTGTGTGCACATGCATTCTGTACTCGACTATTGATTAAACGGTTAATATTTTTGCATCTGGCCCTTTCGCTTTATTTTTTAAAATGACACAATGTGTGTGTTAAAATGACTTGCACATTTATTGTGTTAAATTGAACACAACATGTGTTGTCCCTGAGCACACTCACTATATGTGTTAAAACTGACACAACAAATCTCTTTTTAGAGTGTACATTTTTAATTCCACATTAATCCATCAAAACACAAGTAAACACATCTTTGTGTAAAAATAACACATCTTTGTGTTGACCAAGTTGACACAATAGATGTGATAAAGAAAGGGACACATAAGTTGTGTCAAATTTGACACAATATGTGTTGTCCCTGAGCTGATTCAGCACATGTGTTAAAATTTAACACATTATGTGTTGTTTTTAACACATCTGTTCTAAGAGTGTATGTATGTCCATTGTCATGTCCACACATCTCTTATTTCGCGCGAAAAGTAAACACACTGTCGGAGGTCACGGGCACGAGGTTACATTGCGCATGCGTCGAACCGTGCGACGCACATACGCACCGAAACGAGACAAGCGAAACGAACGGTTCAGATGTTTTTTCATGTACCGTGCCACCCCTAGTATATACGTGTGTATATATATATATATATATATATATATATATATATATATATATATATATATTCTACCAAATTGGTTCACAGTTGGAAGCATCTCATTTTTTTTATATATTTTTCCATGTGTAGTAGCCTAATTGTGCAGTTAATACTCATACTGTATTTTCAGTTTTGGAATATGTATCCTCTCCCCAAATTTGTCACTAATAAAACTCAATAAAAATTATTTAAAGAAAAGGCTTATATTTACCTTTTAATAGTTTGTTTACATCTACCTTGTAAATTTATTTTTTTATTAAAAAGGTTACAATTACAACAATTCAAGTGCAATCTTTCTTTGTAAAAACTAAAGTATACATTTTATCATACATATTTCAAAGTTAAGGATTCATTACTTTGGATATAGCCTATAGCTCAATGTCATTTTGCAAATAAACCATCTCCATGTCAACTCCACTTGACAAAGAAAATACTTGCTGGAATTTGGCTGCAACCTGTTCTATATCAATGAGCATGAACGGGTTTGAAACAAACGCAGCAATACATTCCATTTCGTTTAACTCACCAAAACGCATATTGAACTCTGTTGCAACTTTTTCCAAGTGAGCACAGTATTTCTCAGGGTGAAAAACATCCTTGTTTTTAATGCTCTGCACTCTTAGAACAGATGTGTTAAAAACAACACATAATGTGTTAAATTTTAACACATGTCCTGAATCAGCTCAGGGACAACACATATTGTGTCAAATTTGACCAACTTATGTGTCCCTCTCTTTAACACATCTATTGTGTCAACTTGGTCAACACAAAGATGTGTTATTTTTACACAAAGATGTGTTTACTTGTGTTTTGATGGATTAATGTGGAATTAAAAATGTACACTCTAAAAAGTGATGTGTTGTGTCAGTTTTAACACATATAGTGAGTGTGCTCAGGGACAACACATGTTGTGTCAAATTTAACACAATAAATGTGCAAGTCATTTTAACACACACATTGTGTCATTTTAAAAAATAAAGCAAAAGGGCCAGATGCAAAAATATTAACCGTTTAATCAATAGTCGAGTACAGAATGCATGTGCACACAAAGTACAAGACAATGTCTCAAGCTCAATGACAGGACAGACTCACTGTACTGGACATTATTCAGTTATTCACACTTAAACCCATAACTGATAATGCTGCATTTGACAAAAATTCATGAAAGATTACAGTTAACAGAGTTTCCACTTTGAATTATTTAAAATGTAGCAACTGCCAAAATATTTTATATAAATAACTTGTATTTACACTGGCCTGTATGTTTGAGAACATAGCAAACACTACATACCATTCACAGTGATGGTGAGTGTCGGCACGCTCTTATAAAATGATGAGTTGAAAACAACACAACCTGTAAAAAGAGATGTGTTAACTATTACACATGTTGTGTAGATTTTAACACATGTGCTGAATCAGCTCAGGGACAACACATGTTGTGTAGATTTTAACACATGTAGTGTGTGTGCTCAGGGACAACACATGTTGTGTAGATTTTAACACATGTAGTGTGTGTGTGCTCAGGGACAACACATGTTGTGTCAAATTTAACACACAACCTGTGTTATATCTTAACACACCTCTGTGTTTAGGGCTACACATTTTGTATTACCTTTAACACAACTAATCTGTTATTCCTCTTACACAGAAGTGTGTTGAAACCTTTTACACACTAATGTGTTATAGTTACACAACTTGTGTCAGATATGTGTCACATGTGACTGTAGTCGGTGTGTATTTGCCAGAGTCACTTCCTGTGCTTTTACAACTGAGTGTTTGGATGAACACTGAAACGTATTGTTAACTTGTGTTTATGTAGTCCAGTGACGTTTAATAAAGAGTTTGTTTGAACATTTGGATGGTTTAGACATCATGAATCTACATAGACAAGCTCTTACCCAGCCAGCACAGCCATGTGGGGCCCACATGGGTTTGACCTGGGCTATCTAACTGGGACCCAGCCGGTTTTGTCCATGGTTTCCATGTGGGCCCCACATGGGTTTGCCCAGATGAAATGAACACTGCTCAGTGTGCACACTACAGGCTGTTAAATGTAACACATATCAGTGTTGGAGTTTGTTGTGGCAAAAATCCTGTTAAACATCATCACTGCGTAAGAGACACTCAGAGTCAAATTAATAAAGTAGAAGTATTTATTCTTGCAAGAATAGGTTCAGTCTAGTGCACAGAAGTTACGCTGTGCAAGAGAGTGACACACAACAGGAAGACATGAGACAGCCTTTATACTCTTTTCAAGGTTCCTCCTCACCCGCTGTACCTTTCACCCACCCAGATAAGGTCCTTACTGCTGTTCAGTTTCTACTTAGACACAAACTGGTACTGAAATAAGCTGGCCAAAACTGATCGTCCCTAAGGTCAGAGGTCCTGTCCCATATGTTCCTGAAACGTCACACACAAGCACGTACACACATACATTTTTATACATTGAATAGGTTCTCTCTCTTATGATACCTGTTAGGGATCAATGACTATTAAAATTTCAACAACAATCCCCCCCTTTTATCATTCAGATTACCCAATCATAATAATAAAACCAATAGAACAAATTTTAAGTCATATCATCACACTTATACTCTTCATTTCTGATTTTCGCATAAATGATCACTCTCTTAAACATTTGTGAAAGAAGATTTTAAAATAAAAGCTTAGGCTATTTTTGTGGAGATAGTCCCCTAAAGGTTAGCAAGCAAGTAAAGATTTTATCTGAAGCCGGGCTAATCGCTGTTATTGCACTCCCGACCTAGGTCGGACCCTCAGTCACCTCAGTATAAACAAGGAATAGTGTATAGTTTAAGTAGGAAACAAACATCAATTTAACACTCTGGTTACATCATTACACATCTTGAAACCCACATGCCATTTCAACAGGCTAAGAAATACAAAGAAATAAAAGTAGAATAAAATCCCTCATTTCGACCCCTCTCCTTGTACGTCATCACATAGCGGATAACCACAGCTTTTAACCTTCTTTTCATATCAAAAACATTCACAGGAAGAAAGGAAAGAAAAGGAAACATACATTTTAACACATGCCACAGTAGCTCCCACTACTTGTATCATCATATTTTGTTCATCCAATTGAACAGACATCCCAGCTTTAACCAGTCTCTGTACTGAGCTGGAACCACACATTATAATGCACGGTAAACATAATATTGACAATCCTATCGCTGAAATTGGTAGTACAGTTCGCAATCAGTACCCCCAACCCCCAAAGATTAACCAATGTTATCCATTTACCATCAATACACGCCCATTTCCATATATCCCCTCCATTTTCCTAACCATAATTTCCTAACTTTTAATTCGATCAGCCAATGGTTTTACTTAGTAAGCTTTATTTAACACCGTATTTAATAAAATCTATCCAGAAAAGATTTTATATTTTTTATCCATTTTTTTAACCAATGTTGTTGTTCAAAATTAACTCTAATATTTCCATTACGGACCGTCTTTTAGCTTACTACCATACAGATTTTTCCATGATCGGCCAGATTTTCTTTCTTACCCTTAATTGAAAGCCTAATCATCAAGTTTCTTCAATAATAATCCCTATTGTTTACCTGAAATATTTTCTAATGAATCCTTAACCAATCAAATCATTGGATCTAAACCCTATTTTGATTTAATCAAATAAAATCATTAAAATCATCACAAAAACAGATTATTTTGCTAAACTCAAACCATTAGTTGGTGCATCTTCCTCCAGGTGTGTTGGTCATCTTGTTCGCCCCATGGACATTCCGTCTTCACCAGGGTGACTCTTTACGAGCCGTTGCAATGGTCTTTCCCTCATCGGT
This sequence comes from Gila orcuttii, assembly GCA_026230005.1. Lineage (NCBI taxonomy): Eukaryota > Metazoa > Chordata > Actinopteri > Cypriniformes > Leuciscidae > Gila > Gila orcuttii. The sequence goes on from JAPDVR010000003.1 coordinate 10,173,399, forward strand.
GAGGGAGGCCATTACTAGCACGAGCCTTTGATCCCTCACTTTGTGCTCTATATGATGGTTGAGGCCTGTCGGTGTAGTCTGAGAAGCTTGGACCCAGGTGTCCCACTCTCCAACCATTTTCTGATCATTACCAGATTTTCTCCTCAGATCACAATGCACCCCCACTGGAGTGAACCATCTCTTTATGTGTGACCTGTGGAATTTTCACCATTTGTTTACATTGCTGATGATATTCATTATGAATTCCAAATTTATTCTCAATACTTGTCCAATTCAACTCTGTTTCTTCTCATTTTACAAATCATCTTATCACTAAATAATTTCTTGCTCACTTACCAGCACTCAGAGTCCCTTTCCTCTGAAAAACATCCAACCCACTTTGCTCATGTCAACAACACAATATTTATACACTTGGAACAGAATCAGTTCTGTTTGATTCGATCCATCCTGACATTCTGTAAAAGGAAAATTTAAAGTTATGCGCTGCGCAGGTGTGGCCCTGTTTCTATAACAATAATAACCCAGGCCAGGATAGTTAGTCAAATTCATCCATAGCCATTAGTTTATTCAATCAAATAAATCATTAAAAGTCTGCATGCTCTGTAAAGAAAAACAAATGTCGAGGTTATTTTCAGATAGTAAGGTACACATAGTTTCCTTCGTCTACTGTGCTGCCGTGGCCTTCACTGCCGCATCTGCCCTGGCGTTTCCTGTTGAAACAGTCCTGCAAATACACTCACAGACAGCAATTTTGTTAGGGAGAAGAATGGCTTCTTGCCAGGCTTTTTACCCAATTAAACCCAGTGTCCTCCCAACATATATTGTCCCCTAGTAAACCATATTTTGGCCATATTTGGCAATTTTTATCAAAATTGTTTCCAATTGTTACCATTCCCCCTTTTGATGCATGAATCAACTCATGCATCAATCTAACTTAATGGTGTTTGGATAAAGTTTTCCATCACCACTAACCCAAACGTTGTCCTTCAGCCAAATTTCCTTCAGACATCTTTCGCTGTCTCTGAAACAAAATATTACATTCTTCGCTTAAAGCCACAATCTTATCTGCTTATCGACGTATTTGAAGGCCAAAGGCCCTGAGCCTCACAGTGTATCCTGCTTTTCAGGCCTGTTGTTTGGTCTCTTAAGCCAGTCATCTACAAACATTTTCAAAATCACCAATTGTTTCTGTCAGGTCAGGTCGTGCTGTACAGACTTGGTCAATGTCAGTCAAACAACATTTTTCCCCCTTTGTTCACAATAATCAGAAATGGGAAGGACTCTCTAGATAATTTGATATTGACTTAGCCAATATGTCACTTTGTTGTTGCCGTCAAATCTATAACATTTTAGTTTATCTCAACCCATGATGGACGGCGATCTACAACTTCACAAATCCAATTTACATAAATGCTTTTAATCCATAGATTGATTCATAATTACCAGTAGCAGACAGAGCTGGATAACTAATCCATTTAAAGCTCGTCCCATTTTCTGCATCATCTTTTCATCAGATTTTACTCAAAACTATCAGCTTCTTTAAAGTTTTGTTGTTTCACTTAACCAATCTGTAATGATAAAACACTCATTCCAGAGGTTAATGACACTATATCCACAAAATCAGGAAATAATAGTACCCCAAACTAACACATACAAGACATAAAGTGCAGTCACCACCACACACACTCATATTAGACACACGTTACTGCTCATTATCAATGTTTGTTGTTCATTATATCATCTCTAAAAAGATTTAAATTTTAAGTAAGATTTTAAACTTCATTTTTTCCTGTAGCTTTACCTAATTTTACATGTTTTCTTAACCAGTTTCAAAGCATGTCTGTTCATTTTTCATTTGATTTTAGAAAAGTCAGCTGGCTTGTTTTGGTTCATTATCACTATTTTGCTTCAGCTTGCTCTAGCAGGCCGATAACAGAAAGACAGACACAGTTACCATCCCTTCCGACACTCAAGCAGTCTCTCTCACTATAAACAAATAATCTTTTCAACAGCCTCCTAAGACTGTAATTTAGACAAAATGTAATATTAAATTCATTACATTAACCTTTTACCCTTCACCTTTGTTATTCAGACTTTTCTCAAATCTACAAAAGCTGTCTTCATCTTTAGCCACCACCATGCCTAACGACCTTCAGGAGTTAAAACTATGTTATACTTCTATACATTGTCTTGCCTATAAGGCAACCAACATCACAAAAAGTTTTGCTACTGTCTCCACAACAAATAATGGCAATCCCCTCATGGTCTCAGCTGGCTCTTGAAAGCCCATTTAGCTCTTTATCTTTAAATTTCTTCTCTTCAGGGTGTTGTCCCCTGGCATAGTTACAGACACTTGTCACAATGAAAAACAAGCCGTACAATGTATGCGGTTTCTGGTGAGTGGTATAGAGGAACTTACATTTCTGGGTCAGACTGCCGTAACTTCTCACAGCTTCATCCCCCTTTAATGATATAAGGATGCTGCGGCCTTCACAGCCATCCGCTCGACTCTCATACCCATCTCACATAAACACCTCCTTCAGGAGATGCCCAGTGTCTGCGGTGACTCCCTGGCTTAGGTTGTCCTCTGTTAGGCCAAAGAAGATCTTACCCGTCAACGAGAAATCACCTTCGTGCACACTGGTAACCACTTTTCCCATTACCAAATCAGTTTTCTCCAACATAATCAGTTGTTTTCTGGAGCTTAGGGAAGACACATTCAAGAGTCACCAGAGCCATTTGGACTGCCTAATAGTGTTTACACAGGGAGACAGGTTAATAACAGCAGTATTTAATCACTAAAAATCCTTTTAACATCTTAAAAGCAGCAACCTAGCACTGCTTAGATTCAGTGAATTTAGTTCACATCCGTCTATTCAGTGTACTGTTACATCTGTAGCCGGAACCATCGGCCCTGAATGGTGGAGACTAAAATGAGACAAAGAAGTTACTGGTCCTAAAATAAACTAGTCAAAAATGTCACTTCTATCATTTAAGGTCTGCATTTCTATTTTTAAAGACTTCTTTAGAGTCAATCAGTTTTATTTTTTAAAAACATTTAAATACAAATTGCCCTCTGAATGGCAATGATTTCTTTTAACATTTCTGTGTCTATTATTTTCAAACCGAAACACTGTGCTTTACTATAAATAGCTTATTATCACTTATGACACAGGCTCAGATAACAGCTTTTAGCTGACATTGAATGAGAGAGAGACTCTGAGGCATTCAAGACTGGTACACTGCCCTCTCATAAACTTCTAACATCAGACCTTATCTACCATCTTTTAACTCTAGCCCAACTTAAGGCATCTTTTCCAGAAATTACCTGCGTTTTCAAACAGACATAATTTTATAGTTGTCTTGCCCATACATCAGGGAATTTAGACATTACAAATTTTCACTCAGATTGAGTCTCTGTCGCACTGACAGTTTCAGCCACAGCACACACCAGATTCAGATAATCAAACTGTTTCATCCAAATCACAAGCTTATCTTTTAAAATGAAAAACATCAGCTTCTACACTGCAAAAAGAGATGTGTCAAAAAACAACACATGTGACTGTGTAGATAGCATTTTGACACATGTTGTGTAGATTTTTAACACACGATGTGTGTTAAAATGTAACTGGATAGAATAGCACTGGGTGGAGGGAAGTTTGTGTTTATGAAAATAATTATAGGTATATTTTATATGGTATCCCATAAAAAGCTCTAAAATAAATAAATGAATAAAAATGAATAAAATGAATAAAATGAATAAAATCTTAATTCATAAAAACTTGAAGATTAACTGGTGTTTTTTGGCAGCCAATCACATCCTGTCTCTTTTGCAATGTCTTTTTTAAATGCTGCTTTCACTTGTTATTAATAACCAATTTATTATAACAAACTATTTATTTCTGTCAGACGTCTACAGAAGCTCTTATTGAGATTTACCAGGTTTTGTGTTGACGATTCATTGAATGTTTCATTTGAAGTCACCAGAATCGTGATTAGTGTCAGCTTTATTTGGGCTCTTGACCCTTGACTCTGAAACATTAGTTTTCTCTGTTTGCTGTGTCTGTGTATTTATTTTGCACATTAGAAACAGCAGAACTTATTATGAGAAAAAGATCATCAGATGATGATATTGTCATCATGTAGTTTATTTAAGCATAGCAAGAGTTTATTATCTATAAGATGACTTATTGAAGATTTGGCAAGTTAGCGTATTGCCATTAGCTTATAGTTTGAGTTTAATTACCTGTAGTGTGTACAGAATCTTGCAGTCTATGGTACCCTATCCTATTTTTCTTAATAAAAGATGTTTTCAAAAAGTTTTAAGCTGCAGCGGAAGCTAGTCAAATACAGACATCAAGAATCAGCGTATGAATCTCAACAATGGTGACAAAGCTTCATGTCGCAATGCATGCTGGGTGCCACCATAGTACAACGCTCATCCATGACTCCCAGCATGCATTGCGGCATGAAGCTTTTCGTTTGTCACCATTGTTGAGATTCATACGCTGATTATTGATATCTGTGTTTGACTAATTTCTGTTGCAGCTCAAATCTTTCTGAACTTTTTTTTTATAATAATTCTGCACTTTTAGATAACTTGTAGTTTCACAAGACCGTTATAACTATCAACAAAATAAATACACACCATCCATATTCTCAAAAACTTGATCAGATCAGTACTCGTTGATTATGACATCATCAAGAACCATCTGATCATATTTTCTCTCGCCATAACAGATGTATGTTATTAAAATACAGTTAAAGCAGCCAGAAAAAAACTAAAAGAAGAGTAAAGGGTCAAGAGCCCAAATAAAGGAGCCATTAATCACGATTCTGGTGACTTCAAACATCAAACCTCTGTTAATTCTCAATAAGAGCTTGTCTATGTAGATTCATGATGTCTAAAATATCCTAATGTTCAAACAAACTCTATATTAAACATCACTGGACTACATAAACACAAGTTAACAAAACGTGTCAGTGTTCATCCAAACACACTTCTGTTTAAGAGGAATAACACATTAGTTGTGTTAACATTATCTCTGTCCTTATAAACACAGAGATGTGTTAAGAAACGACACAGGTTGTGTGTTAAATTTGACACAACATGTGTAGTCCCTGAGCACACTCACAACATGTGTTAAAATCTACACAACATGTGTTAAAATCTACACAACATGTGTTAAAATCTACACAACATGTGTTGTCCCTGAGCACACACACTACATGTGTTAAAATCTACACAACATGTGTTGTCCCTGAGCACACACACTACATGTGTTAAAATCTACACAACATGTGTCATCTTTAACAAACAGGCCAGTGTAAATATAAGTTATTTATATACAATATTTTGTCAGTTGCTACATTTTAATGTAATTCAAAGTGCAAACTCGGTTAACTGTTATCTCTTCATGAACTTTTCTCAAAAGCAGCATTATCTATTACACTCTTAGAACAGATGTGTTAAAAACAACACATAATGTGTTAAATTTTAACACATGTGCTGAATCAGCTCAGGGACAACACATATTGTGTCAAATTTGACACAACTTATGTGTCCCTTTCTTTAACACATCTATTGTGTCAACTTGGTCAACACAAAGATGTGTTATTTTTACACAAAGATGTGTTTACTTGTGTTTTGATGGATTAATGTGGAATTAAAAATGTACACTCTAAAAAGAGATTTGTTGTGTCAGTTTTAACACATATAGTGAGTGTGCTCAGGGACAACACATGTTGTGTTCAATTTAACACAATAAATGTGCAAGTCATTTTAACACACACATTGTGTCATTTTAAAAAATAAAGCGAAAGGGCCAGATGCAAAAATATTAACCGTTTAATCAATAGTCGAGTACAGAATGCATGTGCACACAAAATACAAGACAATGTCTCAAGCTCAATGACAGGACAGACTCACTGTACTGGACATTATTCAGTTATTCACACTTCAACCCATAACTGATAATGCTGCTTTTGACAAAAATTCATGAGAGACAACAGTTAACAGAGTTTCCATTTTGAATTATTTAAAATGTAGCAACTGCCAAAATATTTTATATAAATAACTTGTATTTACACTGGCCTGTATGTTTGAGAACATAGCAAACACTACATACCATTCACAGTGATGGTGAGTGTCGGCACACTCTTATAAAATGATGAGTTGAAAACAACACAACCTGTAAAAAGAGATGTGTTAACTATTACACATGTTGTGTAGATTTTAACACATGTGCTGAATCAGCTCAGGGACAACACATGTTGTGTAGATTTTAACACATGTAGTGTGTGTGCTCAGGGACAACACATGTTGTGTAGATTTTAACACATGTTGTGTAGATTTTAACACATGTAGTGAGTGTGCTCAGGGTCAACACATGTTGTGTAGATTTTAACACATGTGGTGTGTGTGCTCACGGACAACACATGTTGTGTAGCTTTTAACACATGTAGTGTGTGTGCTCAGGGACAACAGATGTTGTGTAGATTTTAACACATGTAGTGTGTGTGCTCAGGGACAACACATGTTGTGTCAAATTTAACACACAACCTGTTTTATCTTAACACACCTCTGTGTTTATGGCTACACATTTTGTATTACCTTTAACACAACTAATGTGTTATTCCTCTTACACAGAAGTGTGTTGAAACCTTTTACACAGTAATGTGTTATAGTTACACAACTTGTGTCAGATATGTGTCACATGTGACTGTAGTCGGTGTGTATTTGCCAGAGTTACTTCCTGTGTTTTTACAACTGAGTGTTTGGATGAACACTGAAACGTATTGTTAACTTGTGTTTATGTAGTCCAGTGATGTTTAATAAAGAGTTTGTTTGAACATTTGGATGGTTTAGACATCATGAATCTACATAGACAAGCTCTTATCGAGAATTAACTGAGGTTTAGATGTTGATGATTCACTGAATGTTTTATTTGAAGTCACCAGAATTGTGATTAATGGCTCCTTTATTTGAGCTCTTGACCCTTTACTCTTCTTTTAGTTTGTCTCTGGCTGTTTTAATTGTATTTTAATTAAATACATTTGCTATGGAGAGAGATAAGTTGATCAAATGTTTCTTGATGATGTCATAATCAGCAAGAGCTGATCTGAACAAGTTTATGAGTATATGGATGTAGGGCTGGGCGATATATCGCGTGACATTGTATGCGCATCTCGTCAGTAAAGCGGGTTCCTTGATTAGTAGTAAATCGCCTTCACCTGCTTTCAGATGGAGCGGCATTTACTACACAGCAAAAACTCCAGTGTTAAATTAACACTCAAGAGTGTTAAAGTTAATGAGATAATTAAGTGATTAATTTAGTGATGTTTGAGCATTATTGAAGACACCTGATGTTAACAAGCAGAATCATTGAAGGAGAAAGTCACAAATTGTAAGCCACCGTTATGTCGATCAGTGTTTGCTTTAGTTGGGCTCTTGACCCTTAAACATTCACTTTAAATTTGTCTTTCTGCTGTTATTTATTTATAACAGTCAAACGAACAAAGAAATGTGTGATCTGATAATGTTGGTTGTGTTTAGGCATAATCATGCTGTGATCTGAAAATGAAACTTATTGAGATAGGTAGGTTTAACTTTTTAGCACCAGTGTTGTGATTCTACAGCATATATGAATATCAGTATGTTTCTCATAATCCAAAATATTTAATAAACATTGTTCTGATCAAAACACTTTCAATTGAATTTATGTAGAAACACAGACATCAATAATCAGCCTGTGAATCTCAACAATGGTGACAATAATAAAGCATGTTGCAGTGGCTGCCACCAATCACAACTCATTAATGGCTCCCATCATGCATTGCGGTATGAAGCTTTTATTTGTCACCATTGTTGAGATTCATACGCTGATTCTTGAAGTCTGTTTGATACCGTATACTGTAAGACTCTGTCCCAACTATGCTTTTCAAAAATTAAGTCATTTGCAATAAGCTCACCTTTGTTAAAAATCATCTTATATATAGTACACTTATTTCTCAAATAATAAACTCTTGCTGAGCCCAGCAATCTACATGTCCATGATGATAACATTATCATCTGAACATATTTTACCCATGATTTTCTCTGCTGTTTCGAGTGTGCGATATAAAAACACATTTACAAAAATCAGAGAAAACTAATATTAAAGAGTGAAGGGTCAAGAGCCCAGATAAAGCTGACACTAATCACGATTCTGGTGACTTTAAATGAAACATTCAATGAATCGTCAACACAAAACCTGTTAATTCTCAATTAGAGCTTCTGTAGAGTCTGACAGAAATAAAGTTAATCTGGTTATTAATAACAAGTGAAAGCAGCATTTGAAAAAGACATTGAAAAGAGGCATGATGTGATTGGCTGCCAAAAAACACCCGTTAATCTTTAAGTTTTCATGAATTAAGATTACATTTATTTAATTGAAAGTATTGCTTTATTTATTTTAGAGCATTTTATGGGATACCATATAAAATATACCTATAATTTTTCATAAACACAAACTCTCCTCCACCCAGTGCTATTCTATCCAGAGTTACATTTTAACACACATTGTGCGTTAAAATCTACACAACATGTGTCAAAATGCTATCTACACATCACATGTGTTGTTTTTTGACACATCTCTTTTTAGAGTGTATCATGAAAAGGGTCTCTAAATGAGCTATCAACCTAATCATCTGAATCAACTAATTAACTCTAAACACCTGCAAAAGATTCCTGAAGCTTTTAAAAACTCCCAGCCTGTTTCATTACTCAAAACCACAATCATGGGTAAGACTTCCGACCTGACTGCTGTCCAGAAGGCCATCATTGACACCCTCAAACAAGAGGGTAAGACGCAGAAAGAAATTTCTGAACAAATAGGCTGTTCCCAGAGTGCTGTATCAAGGCACCTCAGTGGGAAGTCTGTGGGAAGGAAAAAGTGTGGCAAAAAATGCTACACAACGAGAAGAGGTGACCAGACCCTGAGGAAGATTGTGGAGAAGGACCAATTCCAGACCTTGGGGAACCTGCGGATGCAGTGGACTGAGTCTGGAGTAGAAACATCCAGAGCCACCGTGCACAGGCATGTGCAGTAAATGGGCTACAGGTGCCGCATTCCCCAGGTCAAGCCACTTTTGCACCAGAAACAGCGGCAGAAGCGCCTGACCTGGGCTACAGAGAAGCAGCACTGGACTGTTGCTCAGTGGTCCAAAGTACTTGTTTCGGATGAAAGCAAATTTTGCATGTCATTCGGAAATCAAGGTGCCAGAGTCTGGAGGAAGACTGGGGAGAAGGAAATGCCAAAATGGGTGCCATGTCAGCTGCTGGTGTTGGTCCACTGTGTTTTATCAAGGGCAGGGTCAATGCAGCTAGCTATCAGGAGATTTTGGAGCACTTCATGCTTCCATCTGCTGAAAAGCTTTATGGAGATGAAGATTTCATTTTTCAGCACGACCTGGCTCCTGCTCACAGTGCCAAAACCACTGGTAAATGGTTTACTGACCATGGTATTACTGTGCTCAATTGGCCTGCCAACTCTCCTGAACTGAACCCCATAGAGAATCTGTGGGATATTGTGAAGAGAAAGTTGAGAGACGCAAGACCCAACACTCTGGATGAGCTTAAGGCTGCTATCGAAGCATCCTGGGCCTCCATAACACCTCAGCAGTGCTACAGGCTGATTGCCTCCATGACACGCCGCATTGAAGCAATCATTTCTGCAAAAGGATTCCCGACCAAGTATTGAGTGCATAACTGAACATAATTATTTTAAGGTTGACAATTTTTTTTTTGTATTAAAAACACTTCTTTTATTGGTCGGATGAAATATGCTAATTTTTTGAGATAGGAATTTTGGGTTTTCATGAGCTGTATGCCAAAATCATCAGTATTAAAACAATAAAAGACCTGAAATATTTCAGTTGGTGTGCAATGAATCTAAAATATATGAAAGTTTAATTTTTATCATTATATTATGGAAAATAATGAACTTTATCACAATATGCAAATTTTTTTAGAAGGACCTGTACGTGCAGTGTGCACATGTCAGAAAATCTAATCCAATTTGAAACTTGTGACATACAAACACACACATCAACCCAATTACTTTACTTATCGTTCATATAAACATCAAGATCAGATTCATCAACTACAATGACGTCAATCCAATGGAACCAAAAGGTGTCTATGTAAACGTAGCTACTGATCACCATCATGGTAACATCATATTAAAATAAAATTTAATATAAACCTCTGTCACCTCTTAATAAGAGCTTCTGTAAACTTCTGACAGAAATAAAGTCAATCTGGTTAGTAATAAATGAAGCTGTATGTGGAATCCTCTGTTAAAATCTTCAGTTGATTTAATCTTTTTTCTGTTTCTTGTTCCTTTTTCCTTCAGTGATTCTGCTTGTTAACAGCAGGTGTTCATCAACCTCTAAAATAACTAACTTCTTTTCATTCACTCAGGCAATTGGACTATATTAGGGAACTAATGTAGGGAATAGTGACTGAGGGTATAGGGTGTGATTAGGAACACAGCCGCTGAGTGTCGACTTTGAACGCTGTTAATTCACATTATATTCCTGTAGGCTACTTTCTCGAAATGACAAATATCACCCAGAATGCATTTTTTACGGTATATTGCTGTTTTAATGGGAAACAGCATGTTAATGTCAAAATTTGTTTTTTACAGTAATTTTTTACAGTGTTGTACCCCAGAGTGCAGTCTGGATGATGGAGTTGCGACACATTTAATTGGTTTATAATACAATCCTATTTGTGTAGACGATTCAAGTCTGAGCATATGGATTCCTTTATGTATGATTATGTGAATAATTTGGCCATATTAAATAAATATTAAATGGTAACTCTAATCTTATTATCGGTTTACCATGGTAATTTTAGTTAGGATCTATTGGCTAATGTTTTATTGTACTTAAGACACAGGATACACAGCAAAAACTCCAGTGTTAAATTAACTCTCCTGGGAGTTTATATGGCTCCAGACTCAAGAGTGTAAAGTGTTAAAATATGAGTGTTAAATTAACACTCAAGAGTGTTAAAGTTAATGAGATAATTAAGTGATTACTTGAGTGATAATTGAGCATTATTGAAGACACCTGATGTTAATAAGCAGAATCACTGAAGGAGAAAATCACAAATTGTACGTCACCATTATATAGATCAGTGTTTGCTTTAGTTGGGTTCTTGACCCTTTTATGTTTTTTCTTGAGATTTTGTTTGTCTGCTGTTATTGAGTTATAGCAGCCAGATGAGCAAAGACAAAAAGTGATTGGCTGGTGTTGGTTATGATTTGACATAATTATGTTGTGATTTGAAAATCTAAATTTACTGAGATAGTTGAACTTGTTAATTACAACCTGTCTGTGATTCTACAGCGTAGGACTTTCAGTGCTTTTAATATAATCAAAAATATCTAAAAAAAAAAACTTAAAAACATAGTTTTATTTAGAAACACAGACATCAATAATCAGACTGTAAATCTCAACAATGGTGACAATAATAAAGCATGTTGCAGTGGCTGCCACCACATAACTCATTAATGGCTCCCATCATGCATTGCGGTATGAATAAATTATGATCTGAATTTTCTATATAATTTACTTTTCCTAATTGAATATTCTGCTCGCCACCATTGTTGAGATGCATAGATTGAATCTTGATGTCTGTGTGTGCCTATAAAGACTTTTTTATTTTTGAAAATAACTTTTAAGAAATCCTTTGTATTATATAGAAAATTCTAGATCTTTGATGTATAATCAATGATGTTGTTGATTAACAACATGTATCTATGTCACAAGATTCTTAATAAGTTCAGTGATCAAGTTCATATGATGATTACATCATAACATAATCAACAACATCTAATCACTTTTTTCATTTGTTCATCTTGCTGTTACAACTAAATAACAACAGACAAACAAAATCAAATGTTATAAATATAAGGGTCAAAAGCCCAACTAAAGCACACACTGATCTCCATAATGGTGACGTACAATTTGTGATTTTCTCCTTCAGTGATTCTGCTTATTAACATCAGGTGTCTTCAATAATGCTCAATCATCCCTCAATTAATCACGTAATTATCTCATTAACTTTAACACTCTTGAGTGTTAATTTAACACTCATATTTTAACACTTTACACTCTTGAGTCTGGAGCCATATAAACTCCCAGGAGAGTTAATTTAACACTGGAGTTTTTGCTGTGTAGATACAACTTTATTGACTTCTGCCCTCTCAATCCTTTGGTTGTGTACTGAAACATCAGTAATAACACTACAACTGTTTAATCCCCTTCTTTCCAACATAAAAGGCGCAACATGTATATTTTCCATACCGTGATCACATCTGACCCTTAAAGGCAAACCAAAGTTCTCTACCCGTCCTAAAAATAATGACAAGACACTAGGGGCTCTGTTGTTAGATAAGCACCTTTAATATATAATAGTCTGGCTGAAACCATCAACACAGTCATGCAGGACCATCCGCCACCTAACCAGCTTGTGGTTGCCGTCAAAATGCCTGTTGAGAGATATACACTATATTACAGAACATAGACTACTTAGAAACTTGCAGATATTACAAAACATTTACAAGTCAATGCACCATAATTGGTTGGGGGCCTGAACTTTATAGACCCTTCGGCGAATAGTATTACGACGTCTAAACCACCGCCCAATGGGATCCACTTGATGCAGGCTCTGTCTGACCCGCCAACATTGAACCCTTAAGCCACGAGATCTCAGACTACCAAGTACATATGCTTCACCTGCATTTGGAGTGTTTTTTAGTAACAATCCTGTCTCTAAGTCTTGATTTAACAATACTGCATATCTTAATGGTCCAACTCCCAGAATCTGTCTGTGTCTGTATAGGGTTCTTCGACTGATTCCAAAGCATGATGCAATTTTCTGCCATGTCATACCAATGGACACACAGTGAGAAATCTGTTCTGCAGCTATGCTTTATTAGGGGCCGACCTGGATGGCCGGTCAAGGTTGTGGGGGGTGTCAAATTGTTGGTCCCATCAGTGGAATCTTTGCCTGACCTCATGCTCATGGAGCAAGTTGTGAAAACATCTACACAGTGATCCTAATAGGTTACTGACATTCCTGTTATCATGATCTGGACAGATAGATAGAGTTTACGTATGATCATCTAGCACAAAGCCTCTCATGACCACAAATGTTGGACTCTTCGCTTTGTATTAGTGACGGAATGCACTGCAGAGCACTAGTAAAAAATCTTACAACATCTTCTTCATTGCTTCTCACCTCAGAAAATAGAGTTTGGACTTGAAAAACAAAAAGGATCAGATGATCATACATTGTAGTTGAAGTAGGCTGATTCAAAGTCAGCAAAAGAACATGTAGGCCTACTTCCTAGAGTGGATTCTTCTGTTTCTTTCGGATGAAAGGGAAGCTTCCCTTTTGTAACTGCAACTGCTTACTGGACGCTATGCTCAGAAGGCTGCCCGGATGGTCCGCTGAGGTCAATATGTTGTTTAGTTTGCTACTTCGGTTAGGCTTCTTTGCTGGTGAGCAGATATTGAAGTGGCGACTGACAAAATAACTGTTTTGTGCACCCGCACTTTTTTTTCTTCGCTTTTTTAATTATTTTTTATCTTCGATTATATTGGTGTTGCCAATCAGCTTAGAGGTGCACTACTGCCACCAACTGAATTGGAGTGGGGACTTTAAACACCTTCCGTTTCAACTGAAATGCTTTCATACAACATACTGAAATGCTTTTCAGTTGTATGTATGAGAGCATTTCAGTTTTGTGTGTGTGAGCGTTTCAGTTGTGTGTGTGAGCGAAATATTTTCAGTTGTATGTATGAGAGTGTTTCAGTTGTGTTTGTAAAAGCATTTCACTTGTATGTGTGTGAGCATTTCATTATAGTATGTGAATGAATTTGGTTTCATATGTGTATGTGAGAGGAAAAGTACATGTATATGCATGGTAATTCTGAACAATGTCCCTAGGAGCACCTCATCCATGACTCCCAGCATGCATTGCGGCATGAACCTTTCGTTTGTCACCATTGTTGTCACATTGTCATGTGCTGATTCTTGATTACTGGGTTTGACTAGTTCCTGCTGCAGCTCAAAACTTTATGAAAACATTTTTGTTTTGTTAAGAAATCATTCTGCACTGTTGGATAGCATTAGTAGTTTCACTGTTGGAGAGCATTAGTAGTTTCATAAGACCTGGGCAACCAGTTTTACCTGTTATGCTGATGTTATTTTGCTATAGATTTCTTCACGCCCTGGCGAAAATTCCACAAAATTAATGTAATTCATAGCTGATATAAAAAAACTGGATGACCAGTAATATCCTACTACATAATTCTGAAAAAATAGAGATTGTAATTATTGGACAAAAAACTTCCTCACATAATAACCTAGAATGCTGTCTAACACTTGATGGCTGCTCTGTCAAGTCCTCGTCGTCGGTTAGGAACCTGGGTGTGCTCTTTGATAGCAATCTTTCATTTGAAAGTCACGTGTCTAGTATCTGTAAAACCGCACTTTTCCATCTTAAAAATATATCTAAATTACGTCATATGCTCTCAATTAAAAATGCAGAACAATTAGTTCATGCATTCATGCCATCAAGGCTAGATTATTGTAATGCTCTGCTGGGTGGTTGCCCTGCTTGTTTAATAAACAAACTACAGCTTGTCCAAAATGTAGCTGCTAGAGTTCTTACCAGAACCAGGAAGTATGACCATATTAGCCCGGTTCTGTCAACACTGCATTGGCTCCCTATTAAACATTGTATACATTTTAAAATATTGCTGATTACACAGCAAAAACTCCAGTGTTAAATTAACTCTCCTGGGAGTTTATATGGCTCCAGACTCAAGAGTGTAAAGTGTTAAAATATGAGTGTTAAATTAACACTTAAGAGTGTTAAAGTTAATGAGATAATTACGTGATTAAATGAGGGATGATTGAGCATTATTGAAGACACCTGATGTTAATAAGCAGAATCACTGAAGGAGAAAATCACAAATTGTACGTCACCATTATGGAGATCAGTGTGTGCTTTAGTTGGGCTTTTGACCCTTATATTATGAACTGTAGATTTTGTTTGTCTGTTGTTATTTAGTTGTAACAGCCAGATGAACAAAGGAAAAAAGTGATTTGACGTTGTTGATTATGTTATGATGTAATCATCATATGAACTTGATCACTGAACTTATTAAGAATCTTGTGACATAGATACATGTTATTAGTTACAACATCATTGAATATGTGTCAAAGATCTAGAATTTTCTATATAATACAAAGGATTTCTTAAAAGTTAATTTCAAAAGTAAAAAAGTCTTTTATAGGCACACACAGACATCAAGATTCAATCTATGCATCTCAACAATGGTGGCGAGCAGAATATTCAATTAGGAAAAGTAAATTATATAGAAAATTCAGATCATAATTTATTCATACCGCAATGCATGATGGGAGCCATTAATGAGTTGTGATTGGTGGCAGCCACTGCAACATGCTTTATTATTGTCACCATTGTTGAGATTCACAGTCTGATTATTAATGTCTGTGTTTCTAAATAAAATTATGTTTTTTAGATATTTTTGATTATATTAAAAGCACTGAAAGTCATATGCTGTAGAATCACAGAGCAGTTGTAATTAACAAGTTAAACGATCTCAGTAAATTTAGATTTTCAAATCACAACTTGATTATGTCAAAACATAATCAACACCATCCAATCACTTTTTGTCTTTGCTCATCTGGCTGCTATAACTCAATAACAGCAGACAAACAGAATCTCAAGAATAAAAATAAAAGGGTCAAGAACCCAACTAAAGCAAACACTGATCTATATAATGGTGACGTACAATTTGTGATTTTCTCCTTCAGTGATTCTGCTTATTAACATCAGGTGTCTTCAATAATGCTCAATTATCACTCAAGTAATCGCTTAATTATCTCATTAACTTTAACACTCTTGAGTGTTAATTTAACACTCATATTTTAACACTTTACACTCTTGAGTCTGGAGCCATATAAACTCCCAGGAGAGTTAATTTAACACTGGAGTTTTTGCTGTGTACTTACAAAGCAATAGATGGTTTAGCTCCCCAGTACTTGAGCGAGCTCTTAACTCATTATAGTCTTTCATGTCTATTGTGATCTCAAAATTCTGGCCAGTTGATAGTACAGACTGCTGGCGGTAGATCCTTTTCCTATTTAACACCAAAACTTTGGAAAATCTTCCTAACATTGTCCGGGAAGCAGACACAGTCTGTCAGTTCAAATCTAGAATAAAGCATACATATAAAACATTCTAGTAATAGAATTCTATAATTCAATGTTAGGCTGCATAGATTAGATCAGCCGGAACCGGGAACACTTCCCATAAATCCTGATGTATTTGGTAAATCATAATTTAGGATGGCGTCTACGCTAATATTAGTCTCTCTGTTTATCCCAAGGTTTACCGCAGTCCGCCGGAACCAGGTCGTATCCAGATCTGATGAAGGACCATCGCATGGACACGACGACAAAGCATCCCTGAAGTGCCAGCCTCATCAGCCCTGTGAAGGCCTCATGGACACCTCAATAAACTCGTCTCCATACCGGCGTGATGACTCCGACCCCAACCAGATGCACAGCAAAATCCCCAGTGTTAAATTAACACTGCTCAGTGTTTATATGAGTCCACACTCTCAGAGTGTTAAAATAACACTGAAGAGTGTTAAAGTTAATGAGATAATTAAGTGAATAATTGAGTGATGATTGAGCATTTTTGAAGACACCTGATATTAACAAGTACAATCACTGAAGGAGAAAACCGTAATTGGTATGTTACCATTATGGAGATCAGTGTTTGCTTTAGTTGGGCTCTTGACTCTTACATCATTAACTTTAGAAATTGATTGGCTGCTGTAATTCAGCTATACCAGCCAGATGAACAAAGAGAAAAGGTGATATGATGGTGTTGGTTGTGATTTGACATAATTTTTAGTTGGTCTGACTCACTGAACTCTTTGAGAGCATAATTTCTGAGTTAAGGTTACCTTATGGATTATAGCAGTTTGTAGAGTATAACATTTTTAACCTTTTCAATGAAATCCAAAGGATCAAATCAATAAACAAACAAAAAAACTTTTTGCAAAGTCTATTATGTTGGCACACACATACATCAAGAATTAGCGTATGAATCTCAACAATGGTGACAAACAGATCACCTCTGATCATAAGCTCATTATTTATTCATGCAGCAATGCATGATGGGAGCCATGAATGAGTTTTGATTGGAGGCACCTAGAATGCACTACAACATGCTTTATAATTGTCACTATTGTTGATTTTCACAGGCTGATTCTTGATGTCTGTGTTTACAAGGAAGGAAAAAGCCATTTTTGGATGTGAACAACTTCCAAGAAATGATTTGGATTACATTGTAAAAGTTAAAAATATTATGCTTTTCAAGGATAGTGCTGCTGTTATTAATGAAGTAAATTTAAGTCAGAATTTGCACTCTATATGAGTTCAGTGATTTAGGTCAAATGATTGCGAAATTATTTTTATTCTAAAACACAACCAACACCATCATATCGCATTTTCTGTTTGTTCATCTGACTGATGTAACTGAATTATAGCAGCCAAACAATTTCTAAAGTGTATAACTTAAGGGTGAAGAGCCCAACTAAAGCAAACACTGATCTCCATAATGGTAATTCTCCTTCAGTGATTCTGCTTGTTAATATCAGGTGTCTTCAATAATGCTCAATCATCACTCAATTAATCACTTAATTATCTCATTATCTTTAACACTCTTCAGTGTTCATTTAACACTCTGAGCGTGTGGATTCATATAAACACTGAGCAGTGTTAATTTAACACTGGGGATTTTGCTGTGTGGAACTGGATAAATATTGTGAAAGTTATGATCCAATCTGACTTCTGACCTATAATGCTCCTGAATCATAATCATACACTGTTCGTTCGTTGGCCAAAGGAGGACTGACCCCCCGACTGAGCCTGGGTTGTCCCAAGGTTTTTTTCTATTCTGTCACTGATGGAGTTGTAGCGATTCTTAGCTCAAATAATGGGAATTTTAACAAACTGGTCAGGACATGATCAGTGAATCGACTACAGTTTATAATATTCCCCTTAACGGGAATATTTTGCCACGCATCTGTATGCACAACTCAATACAACTGATTATAATCAATTATCCATACAGGGAAGCAAAATTAGATACAGTTTTATATCAATAATCAATCACAACGTCCCAGCCAGCACAGCTATGTGGGGCCCACATGGGATTGACCTGGGCTATCTAACTGGGACCCAGCCAGTTTTGTCCATGGTTTCCATGTAGGCCTCACATGGGTTTGCCCAGATAAAATGAACACTGCTCAGTGTGCACACTACATGCTGTTAAATGTAACACTGAATCAGTGTTGGAGTTAATGATATAATTAATTGATTGAATAATGATTGAGCCTTATCGATGGACACCTGCTGTTAATAAGCAGAATCACTGAAGAAAAGAGTAACACAAGAACTACTTCCAGCCACAGCCTTAGATGAAATCAACTGAAGATAAAATACACAAAATCTCTCAAGATCTGATTAAACAACTCCACAAACAGCATTACCAGCATCACTTATTACTAACCAGGTTTACTTTATTTCTGGTAGACATCTACAGAAGTTCTTATTGAGAATTAACTGAGGTTAAGATATTGATTATTTATTGAAAATAATAGTTTGGTTAGATGTCACCATTATAGTGATCAGTGTTTGCATTAGTTGGGCTCTTGACTTTTTAACATTAGTTTTTCTCGGCTCAGTTGTGTCTGATTGTAATGTTGAAAACAGCAAGATAAAATGCAATCAGATGCTATAAACTGATTGATGATTAGAATATAATCATCATGTAGTGGCTTAACTCACTAATATTGTGTGTGAGTATTGTGTTATTCATTTTGTTTTTTTTGTTGTGATTCTATAGTAAAAGATCCAGCACATTTTTATCAGAACATCAAATGATTTTTAAAACACAATTTACACATTTTGTACTTCTAAGATTTTTACTCACACACAGACATCAAGAATCCGCATATGAATCACTACAATGGTGACACGCTTCATGGTGCAATGCATTCTGGGAGCTAGTGTTGTAGTGCTCGAGACCGGTCTCGAGACCACTTTTTGATGGCCTCGGTCTCTTCTCGGACTCGACTGCATTTGGTCTCGGTCTTGTCTTGGACATTGAGGAGTCGGGATTTATTTTCAAGACCAGACAAGACCATGACTGTGAAAATATCACTAATTTGCCAGTATATTGACTAATTTTTTTGTTAACATCCTTGCTTTTATTGTATGTAAAACGTACTGATTCAAATCCAAGCAATAACGTGACTCATTGGTCATTGCTATTTATGTATTTTTGTTACCGCTGCCTGTCACCCATCCCCGCCCCCTTTCACTCGCACGCACTCCCAAGAAAGTGATCTGTGGTTGTCTGGGAGCGGGAGAAGATGTCTGCAAAGTCTTCAGTAATAAAATTCGGCTACAAAAATCATAAAGAATATATTTGCAAAACAACATCCAGAAGAAAGCATACAGCTTCTTGTAAATTCTGCAGTGCTTCGCTTTCAGAGACGGTGGGGACTACGTCAAACTTTTATCGTCACTTAGAAAGGAAGCACAAAGAAAGGTAAGCTATGTGTAAGTGATGTTAGCAAAGCTGGCTAGCTAACGTTAGCAATCTGCCTTGTACCAAATAAAATTACTCCTCAAACAAAGAGATTTAGTCAATATTAGCTAACGTTATACATATTATAGGGATGGGAATTGAAAACCGGTTCCACTCGAGAACCGGTTCTAAGTTTTATGAACCATCGATATTGAATGCCCTTAACATTAACTTGTCCTCTTATCGATGCTCCTGCTCCAAAGCGAATTTTTGTCCCGCCATAGTCTTATTTGATAGATGAGTAATGTAGATGAACTGCTGCGAGTGTGACAGGGCGCATCAGAAGAATGAGCAGAGAGAGCGCCCCGGTCACGCGCGCGCACTCTCTCTCTCTGCGGAGCCAGGCGAATGTATAAAGGCTTCACCGTCTCCTAAGCGCTATCTTGCTCTCTCTCCCTGGCACACAGTAATCAAAATAAATCGACACGATGTAATGGTAAAAGGTCGGAAGAGCATATTTTCATGTGGAGCATTCGGATATATGTTTGTCCTGAATTACCGCTGGGTGAATTGTGCTAAAATACCTTGCCTTCTCTGAAAAGATAATGTCCGCACATTCAGCTGACATAAACCACACTTTAAATAAACAAAAAAAACCTATCCAGTGATTAAATGTTTTCTGTGTTGACACAATTCTTGTTGGATGTCATGAGACAGGCCACAAAGCTTTGTAGCTAATGTTAAGTTACATCGACCTCAGCTGCATACAGCTCCCGACATTAAAGCTACGCGCCGAGGTGATGCTCACTCGTTTGGGTGAGAGTGCTAACCTAGAGACTGAGTAATGCGCATCAACTTATATGAGAAATGACTAAATTAAATAGGTTATTGTATGGCACATGGTACGTTACTTTCAGAGAGCGGCATTTTTGCACACAGTAAAAGATGCTGGAAATAATTTACTGTACATCAAGTGGTCAGTCAGTCATGTTTTTGTGTTCTGTGTCTATATCTATATCTATGTGTTTATCCACTGCAGTGAGCTTGAATTTATGAAGAGTGTTTGCCACTTCAGTTTGTTAAGGTTTTGCATATGATGAAACTGCTCCCAATTAAATCAATTTTGTACTTTTATAAATCACATCCATTTTTTTTTACACATTTAGCTATGTGGTTTTGAAAAAAAAAACATTGTTGTTGGTTTAAAAACAACATAACTTTATGTATTGTTAATAAAAGGCGGAGAAAAGTGAAGACTTGTTTTACATTCTGTACTAAATGATGAAAACCAGTACAAATTATGAAAACCAATGGTTAAGTTTATTTCAGCTTTGAGTGTTTTTATGGGAATGTGGATCTTTCAGATCAATTTGAGAAGCTCTTTTGATCATGTTTCACATTTTATTGTGTCATGTAGTGTGGGGCGCTGGTCTTGGTCTTGACTCGGTCTCGCCCTCCCTCGGTCTTGGTCTTGTCTTGGTCTCGGCCCCTAAAAGTCTTGGTCTTGGTCTTGTCTTGGTCTCGGGTTAGGTGGTCTTGACTACAACACTACTGGGAGCCATGGATAAGTTTCGTATGATGCACCCAGAATGCATTGCACCATGAAGCATATCACCATTGTTGAGATTCATATGCTGATTCTTGATGTCTGTGTGTGAGAAAAAATCGCAGAAGTACAAAATGTGTAAATGGTGTTTTAAGAATATTTTGATCTAATAAAAATGTGTTTGACCTGTAGAATCACAACAATAAAACAAAATGAATAGCATTTCACCCATATAAAGCTCACACACAATGATTTTATTCTTATCGTCTATCAGTTTATAGCATCTGAATGCATTTTCTTTTGCTGTTATCAACATAACAATCAGATACAACTGAGCAGAGAAATAATGATGTTAAAAAATAAAGAGCCCAACTAAAGAAAATACTGATCACCATAATGGTGACATCAAACCAAACTCTTATTTTTAATAAATCATCAACATCTTAACCTCTGTTAATTCTCAATAAGAAATTCTTTAGACGTCTACCAGAAATAAAGTAAACCTGGTTAGTAATAAGTGAAGCTGGTAATGCTGTTTGTGGAGTTGTTTAATCAGATCTTGAGAGATTTAATGTACTGTATCTTCAGTTGATTTCATCTAAGGCTGTAGCTGGAAGTAGTTCTTGTTTCTCTTTTCTTCAGTGATTCTGCTTGTTAACAGCAGGTGTTCATCAATACTGCTAAATCATTATTCAATTACTTAATTATCTCATTAACTCCAACACTGATCGGTGTTACATTTAACAGCCTGTAGTGTGCACACTGAGCAGTGTTCATTTCATCTGGGCAATTCATCTGGGGCCTACATGGAAACCGTGGACAAAACTGGCTGGGTCCCAGTTAGATAGCCCAGGTCAAACCCATGTAAGCCCCACATGGCTGTGCTGGCTGGGGAGAGGCTCTACACACTGAACGCAAACTGAGTGCGCGTGTGTCACAGAGCGAGCCGTGTTTATGTGTAGGGGTGAACACTGGGTAGTGGTTACTTTTCCTACACTTATAACATCCACGGCGTGAGCCGGGTAGTGTGTCATATGGCAAACAGTGTTTGTGAGTAGGGGTGAGCACCGTGCGGTGGGTCCCCGAGGGGGAGGCGGCCTGTTAAACTGTTAAACTGACCAACTAAAGCAAACACTGATCACCAGAATGGAGATGCTGCAAAATCTATTATTTCCAACAAAACATCAACATCTACACCTCTATTATTTCTCAATAACTAGTTGGTAATAAGTGAAGCTGATAATGCTGTTTGTGGAGTTGGTCTCTTTTTAATTTTAAGGTAATCAGTTTCCTCAGTTGAAATTTGTCAGCTTAACTTTTGGTTTTTGTAAACTTAACGGAATTGAAGTAATTAGTTTCCTCTAATGAAATGAGTTAGCTTAACTTTGGCTTTTATAGTCACAAAGCTTAATTTATTTTTTATAACGTAAAATTATTTTATTATTTGTTAATTATCTCATTAAGACAATAATTATAAAATCTCCATACAGCTATCCATCCTGTAACAATGGTTTTGTACACAGTCTTTATGTTACCTATGAGTCGTGCAGTGGTTTGGTGGTTCAGGGAAGATCAACACTGTAATACATTCATGATTCTGTCTCTATAAAAAATATAAAATATAAAATATAAAATTATACAAACAAATTCCGCTAGCCCTGTTTGTGTGGTGATGCATAGGCTTCTAAATAACTGAAGATAAGTGTCCAACCGCAAGGCAAAATTACAAAATGTTTGTTTGTCACAGCAAGTACAGCAGATATAATATAATCAGTCAATGTGAGGAATCAGAATAGCCGCGTTTCCACTGTTGGGCCAAAAGTGGGCGTGCTCGCATTTCCACTGTCACTTCTTTGGCTTGATCGGGCCTCGCCGGGGCTTCTGGTTTTCTGGGCTTTCTCAACCTGGGCTGGAGTGGCCATTGGGCAAACCGGGCACTTTCCCGGTGGGCCGATGTGCTTTATGGGCCGATACAGATTATTCTTAAAAAAAAATAAAAAATGTTTTTGTCTGAATGGCCCATAATACTCGTACATCGGCGGCCCATTTGTTTAGTTTTGCTTAATTAATTAATTTGCACTGGGATCTTTGTGCTGGTTTAATGCATTGGACAAAAAAAAGTCAGTGTCGTTTTATTTATTTTTTACAGACCGGCCAATGAAACACGTAGATCAGCGGCCCATTGGCCCATCAGCGGCCCATTAATATTATAAACTATTATTAGTAGTAGTGTAATGTAGACAGACACTATATTACAGCTAAAAGAGTTTTGAGTTTTTCTTTGTTCAATTTGCACACTGATTATGGGTTGGAGCTCTTAATTTTTAACTCTGCACCAGAGGGGGTGCAGATTTAAAAATGGTTCTTATGGGGGAGGGCTCCCCCAAACCCCCCTAAAGGGACAGAGGTCCGCACCCACCACAGATTTACCAAAAATCCTGTGTCAAACACTGGTATTGCTATGCCAATGCAGCTTATAGCTTGGTTTAGGATTCATCATTGTGGAGTAGTTTGATTGTATTTTACAATTAGTAGTTATTTCATCTATTAAATCTTACTCATTCCTACTCCCTCATTACATGCCTTTAGTGGTTTTAATAGGAGTTAGTATACATGTTTAGGGGCATGAAAAGATCGATTGTGATTATGATTATATGCAGTGGGCCAGTCTGGGCCAAAATGCCAGGGACGATTTTTAGTCCCAGTCCAGCCCTGGCTTGAGGAGCAGTTATGAACAGAGGCGGAGTATACCTGAGTCAGGAGACGGCAGCGCCGTTTGATTCCATATACCAGCTAACATCAGCATTAAAGACTTTTAAAATCATTTACCCTTAAATCTCACTTTCACGTTTGAATGCCTTCTGTTTGTGATCCGATGTGGATTCTGATCTCCGTATAAGGTAGAAATATTTATAAGCGATGCAAAAGACCACTCACGCTAACCATTACCATAGTAAACATGGTAAATATGAATGCTTGAAGAAATCAGACAAATTATAAAGGCTATCACAATATTGTTTTTATTTGATCTGTCAGTAGTCTAAGTTACGTCTTGTCTCTTTATACCGGAGTATCATAAAATAAAGCAGCTTTTTTTTCGGGAGATTCCTCTTGTAGATTTAAAAATCTTGCTTTTTCCCCTGTTGTTTAATTTCATGAAAACAGACACCAGTTAATTTGCCAAGAGATCTCTCGTATTTATTTTACCATTTTATATAAGACATAGGAGGGAGTGACAGTGGACCAAACAAAGGTCTTCATTTTAGCATTTCAGTCAGGTCTCCCTGCCGTGGACAAAAAGTTTTCAGTTTTAATATGCTGACTAAAAAAAAACTGCATTACCATAGAAACACATACATTTCCAGAGAAACATGTGTTTCCCATTAACATAGGAATGTATATACTATGCTCGGTGGACAACACTGCATATACATTTTAGTCTCTAACTCTTCCCGCACACACTCAAAGTCACCCAAAGTCTCTCTCCCCCACATATGCATTCAAGAACACCGTGATTCACAAGGATTACAAATGATTATGAATATAAATGAAACGTAATAATACAGATACATTATACTACTGATTATGAATATTAATAAAAAGTAATAATAATATTAAAAACAATATTAAAAGATGAAAATTTAGTCTTCAGTCCCTCCTCTGGAACTACGACAGTCAGTTCCACACCGTCACTCCACCAGTGGCCAGCTAATGAAGCGATAGTGAGGGAAAGGACAAGCAGACCAAGAAAAAAAACATAAAGGACTATAAATAATAGAAACAGAAACGAGAACAAAAACAAAGAAAGCAAAACAAAGAACAAAGAACCCCAAACTATGTTATGTTCCCGTACACTATGTGTCATTTAACGTCTATGTGTAAGCATTTAAAATAAACCCCAATCATCTAAGAAAAGAAAAACTAATAATTCTTCTGCCAGTGCCTGAACTCGTTAAGTTCTTAACTCCTTCAGTTCCTGGCCAAAATAACAACCTAAAATAAACGTCTATGTTAAAGGATCCTATCCCTTGGAGTTGAAAATCAGTAAGCAGGTGTTAAATATTTGTGTTTTGTAAGTAATGTAGCATGTGTAAAATCTCCCATTTCACTCTGTATATCTCATTCTCTGTTCTATCCATTTGGTTAGTAATAACCAATTTGACAGGTTTGGTACTTTTCTTTCTAGTAACACATATAATGAGTTTTATTACTAACAGAGACACAAAACTCCTATCATAGTCAAAACTATCCATTCCGAACACGATAAATTCCCTGGAATTCATGCTAATTTCCTCTCGGACATCAATTTAGCTACTCCATTCGCTACGATAACATGATCCATTACTTGAATTCCCTCCTCTTGAGCTGCCTTAACACTTCCTTTAACTCTCTTAACCATTTCAAAGAGTTCATAATTCCTCTCCTCCACCAAATCATTATTCCAACACTTTGGATCTAACTGCAACAATTGCACATGTGGAACATGCAGTCCACCCAATTAAAGAGGATAGAGAATCTCAACGCAAAATGGATCAGGAGGAATTGGACACAACTTTCCTCCGTATATCATATTTTCAATTATTTCATCATGTAAAATACACCAATGTGCTTCTGACACCTGCCATGCACCCATGGTTTGATCTAAAGATACTACTTCCCAAACTGCAGATCCATTAAGAGATAGACTAAACATTGTAGAGCATGAGCAAATTACCCACTCATGTTCCTCAAATCATTGGTGTTTCACCTTCAGCCCAATATCTTATGATCCTTCCTAATATCCTTTCTAATCTAATTACTGAATTTCCTTGTCTAACACCCATTGATTGGAATCTAACTGTCATTATATTGTGCTTCCCCTATTGAGGCCATATCATAATTAAAGGTAATGTTCCAGAAACTGACAACAAATTTTTATTAACGGCGATTTCAACTAATGGAACATTTTTAGCAGAAGTCAAATTAAGTTGATTACCGAAAACCAATAACAAAGATTCCCACTATTCGCTCAGGAACTTGTCCCATTCGAATAACTTGAATATCCTCTACACAGGATTGCATAACACTGCTTCAGTGTTAAAGTTAATGAGATAATTAAGTGATTCATTTAGTGATGATTGAGCATTATTAAAGACACTTGATGTTTAACCAGCAGAATTACTGAAGGAGAAAAATCACAATTTTAAGTCACCATTAAGGATCAGTGTTTGCTTTAGTTGGGCAGTTGACCCTTAAAGTTTTAAACTTCAGAAATTATTTTGACAGTTATAATTGAGTTATAAAAGCCAGATAAATAGAGTAAAGGTGATCTGCTGCTGTTGGTCATGTTGTAATATAATCATTATTTAACCTGAAGCACTAATTTCTTACTTAAATTATTGTTTACAGCATAAGATATAGCATTTTAAATATAAACCAAAGAAATTCTGAAAAGTAGTTCTGATAATTTTTTAAAAATGTTTCTATTTAAGGCTCATACAGACAATAAGATTCAGTGTATTAATCTCAACAATGGTGACAAAAAGAATATTCAATTAGGAAAAGGAAATTAAGACAATTCAGAACATAATTTATTCATACCGCAATGCATGATGGGAACTATGAATGAGTTTTGATTGGTGGCACCCAGAATGCACTGCAACATGCTTTATTATTGTCACCATTGTTGAGATTCACAGGCTGATTATTGATGTCATTTACCGATTTTTTCCCCTATGGTTGAAAAGAAAATCAATTAAGATCTGTGGCACAAACATATTGCTGGTGAAAATAATCTGATGATAACAAATAACTGCTAATGATCAGCAATACAATTAGTTAAGGCTTTTTTTGATCATTTATCTTCCTGTTGTGTTTTGCAACAAATTATATAAAGACTGTTACAAAGATTACAAACTCAAATAAAAAGTCGTCAAACTACCAACTGAAACAAACACTTATCAACATTACGGTGACCAAACATTTTCTATAAAACATCGGTATCTAAACCTCTGTTAATTCTCTGCTGTGTGTGAGTCTATCACTGAGTGCGTCTTGTCTGCATCTTTGTGTTTTGCCAATGTATTCTTTTGTGTTAAAATCTGTAAACTGTATATAAACTCTGAATAAAAAGTTAGTATTATGTGATATCTCAAGTATAAGACATCACTATGTAATCCAAAGTGTCAAAAGCACAGACAGAAACACAATAAAAGTGATTGTGTAAAGAACTAAGAAGATCTTATCTATTAATCTTGATGCAATGATCAAGGAAAGACATTTCTTTTCTCGACGCGCAGCGTGGATCTGCTTCAAAAGGTCGGGGATACAACACTGCAGACAGTCGGGGGTACAAGACTGCTCTTCATTCTGATCTCTATCTGAGGCTGGAGGGTTCTGCTGGTCGCTTACATCATCTGTGAGAGGAAAACAGCAAAGCACGGCTCTGGATAAACTGTTTTGTCTGAATAATCTCATATGTGTACAACTTTTGTGGAATCTTTTTGATACTCCATTATAGAAAAACAAATGAACTTCACATGTGGTTTTGGGGTGGCTTGTTTCATACGGAATTACATGGTTTTACATGTGCTATTTTCATCCATCCACCCATTATCCAAACTGTTTGTACTATTTTAGGGTCACAGGGATGCTGGAACAAGTTCATTTGTTTTTCATGGAGACTAATTTACTCAAAGATTAATTTTATTTGCTTTTCTTCGTATATGTACCAAAGTGCCAAAGCAAACAAATCTAAAACTTAATTTCACTAATAAACCTTAATTTGCGAAATAAAAAGTATAAAATACAAGAAAATGTTCCTGATAATTAGATGCTGTGTCAACTCTTACCATCTGATCCACTAGATGTTATTTTCACTGATTTCTTCTCAGCTCCTTTAACCTTCAGATAATTCACAAGGATGGTCTCCACGATGCCGATGCCAATGAGACAGAAAATCGCAAGGCAGTAAATCCCTGTGAAGGCATCAAAATATACAGCAAAAACTCCAGTGTTAAATTAACTCTCCTGGGAGTTTATTTGAATCCAGACTCACGATTGTTAAAGTGTTAAAATATACATGTGTTAAATTAACATTCAAGAGTGTTAAATTTAATGAGCTAATTAAGTGATTTATTAAGTGATAATTGAGCATTATTGAAGACACCTGATGTTAACAAGCAGAATCACTGAAGGAGAAAAGCTATTTCGGTGTTTGCTTTAGTTGGGCTCGTGACCCTTAAACTATTAACATTAGATTTAGTTGTTAGCTGTTGTACCTGAGTTATAACTGCTAGATGAACAAATAGAAAAGGTGATCAGTTAGTGTTAGTTAGGTTTTGACATAATTATAATTTTAACTAAATCAAAAAACACTTTTAGATAAATTTGTTTACTTGTTGATTATAGTTGTCCTTTGTTTCTATAGCAATCAACAACCAGCATATTCAATGTAATCCATAGTATTTCTTAAAAATTGTTCTGATCAAATGATTTTTGAAAAGTATTTTATTGAGACACACTGACATCAATAATCAGCCTGTCTATCTCAACAATGGTGACAATAATAAAGCATGTTACAGTGTATTCTGGGTGCCACCAATCAAAACTCATTCATATGTCCCATCATGCATTGCGGTATGAATAAATTATGATCGGAATTGTCTTAGTAATTTCCTTTTCCTAACTGAATATTCTTTTTGTCACCATTCTTAAGATTCATACACTGACTCTTGATGTCTATGTGTGCCTAGAAAAAAAATAGTGTGTTTTTTTTAACCCATATAACACAGAGGTCTCCAAACTCCGTAATGGAGAGGCACTGTCCTGCAGAGTTTAGCTCAAACCCTGATATAATTTCAGGTCCTTCTCAAAAAATTTGCATATTGTGATAAAGTTCATTATTTTCTATAATTTAATGATAAAAATTAAACTTTCATATATTTTAGTTTCATTGCTCACCAACTGAAATATTTCAGGTCTTTTATTGTTTTAATACTGATGATTTTGGCATATAGCTCATGAAAACCCAAAATCTAAAAAAATTAGCATATCATGAAAAGGGTCTCTAAACTAGCTATTAACCTAATCATCTGAATCAACTAATTAACTCTAAACACCTGCAAAAGATTCCTGAGGCTTTTAAAAACTCCCAGCCTGTTTCATTACTCAAAACCGCAATCATGGGTAAGACTGCTGACCTAACTGCTGTCCAGAAGGCCATCATTGACACCCTCAAGCAAGAGGGTAAGACACAGAAAGAAATTTCTGAACAAATAGGCTGTTCCCAGAGTGCTGTATCAAGGCACCTCAGTGGGAAGTCTGTGGGAAGGAAAAAGTGGGGCAAAAAACGCTGCACAGCGAGAAGAGGTGACCGGACCCTGAGGAAGATTGTGGAGAAGGACCGATTCCAAACCTTGGGGGACCTGCGGAAGCAGTGGACTGAGTCTGGAGTAGAAACATCCAGAGCCACCGTGCACAGGCGTGTGCAGGAAATGGGCTACAGGTGCCGCATTCCCCAGGTCAAGCGGCAGAAGCGCCTGACCTGGGCTACAGAGAAGCAGCACTGGACTGTTGCTCAGTGGTCCAAAGTACTTTTTTCGGATGAAAGCAAATTTTGCATGTCATTCAGAAATCAAGGTGCCAGAGTCTGGAGGAAGACTGGGGAGAAGGAAATGCCAAAATACCTGAAGTCCAGTGTCAAGTACCCACATTCATTGATGGTCTGGGGTGCCATGTCAGCTGCTGGTGTTGGTCCACTGTGTTTTATCAAGGGCAGGGTCAATGCAGCTAGCTATCAGGAAATTTTGGAGCACTTCATGCTTCCATCTGCTGAAAAGCTTTATGGAGATGAAGATTTCATTTTTCAGCACGACCTGGCACCTGCTCACAGTGCCAAAACCACTGGTAAATGGTTTACTGACCATGGTATTACTGTGCTCAATTGGCCTGCCAACTCTCCTGACCTGAACCTCATAGAGAATCTGTGGGATATTGTGAAGAGAAAGTTGAGAGACGCAAGACCCAACACTCTGGATGAGCTTAAGGCCGCTATCGAAGCATCCTGGGCCTCCATAACACCTCAGCAGTGCCACAGGCTGATTGCCTCCATGCCACGCCGCATTGAAGCAGTCATTTCTGCAAAAGGATTCCCGACCAAGTATTGAGTGCATAACTGAACATAATTATTTGAAGGTTGACTTTTTTTGTATTAAAAACACTTCTTTTATTGGTCGGATGAAATATGCTAATTTTTTTAGATAGGAATTTTGGGTTTTCATGAGTTGTATGCCAAAATCATCAGTATTAAAACAATAAAAGACCTGAAATATTTCAGTTGGTGTGCAATGAATCTAAAATATATGAAAGTTTAATTTTTATCATTACATTATGGAAAATAATGAACTTTATCACAATATGCTAATTTTTTGAGAAGGACCTGTATATAACCTGAACATCTTTCTTTCTAGCTTTCACTTTAAAGCTCAACTTGTCTTCTATTTTTGTGATAATGAAGTAGGAGGCCACATCCAGCGCGAGGAAGTAAGATACTGGTACTAAAATGATTATGACAAACAGTTGAGGTCTCCTTTTCATCTTGATCTGTCATGAAGAGAGACAGATTAATTGTTAACATATTATATATTTCAGTAAACACTGTTACGAAGATCCCAAACTCACATTGACAGTCAATTCTCAAACTGCACAACTAAATGAAACACTGATCACCATAATGGTGACCAACTATTTTAAATAAAACATCAACATCTAAACCTCTGTTAATTCTCACTAAGAACTTCTGCTGAGATCTTGAGAGATTTATTGTCTTTTTTTATTTTCAGTTGATTTAAGACGATCATTGTTGTTGTTTGATTCAATTCCATTACCATTGATTTATGGATAAAATAATTAAAAAAAATCAACATTAATTGCAGGTGCAAAAGTAATGTTGATTCAATGCAGTTAACATTAACATATTCAGGCTATGTTTACACGGAAACGATCTGAAGAGAAAACGCAAAAGTGGTCCGACGTACGGAAATAATCCAACATGTTGGTTGTTATTTTCCTGTACTGGCGCATGCCTGTGACATAAACACGTACGCGGCGAGAGCCACCGTGAGCAGATTTGCGTTTTTACCCTTTAGACGGGAACGCGACGGTGGAGTGTTTTTAAGATTTCCACTCTGGAAGGTGGTTTCACTTTTTGCGTTTTTAAACCCCAAAAACGCCGTCGCCGTGTAAACGAAAGGCAAATCCGATAAAATATTTTTACGTTTTCACCCAGAATTGTTCTCGTATAAACAGGGCCTAACACTGATTTAACATTGTATCGACTGTTGCTTGCCATCTGGGACTCTAATCAAACTCACCTAAACGAGCTAATCAATGTCTTCAGGATTACTAGAAAGCTACAGACAGGAGTTTATCAGGGTTGGATCTAAACTCTGCAGAGCTCTGGCCTTCCAGGACCGAGTTTGGAGACCCCTGATTTAACATATTGATCATAAATGTAAATATATTTTCTTTCCATAACTGTATACACACTAACAGGCCAGGCACAGATGATCTCACTTAACTAATAATTAAATAAGAACAGGGAGTCAGGATTAATCTTGTGTTGTGTTTCCCTCTGCTGGACAGGTCATCTGTGCCAAGAGGCATCACTTTGATTTGATATGAGAAGCATTAGGGCTGCACGATTTGGGGAAAATGTCATATTGCGATTATTGAGGTCAATATTGTGATTGCAATATAATAAACAAATGGTTTAATAAGTCAACGTGCTTGTTTCTCAAGGAAAATGCACACACAGATTAGTGATAATGCTGAAATGTGTATTTCTCAACTCAAACTAGCAGGAACAACTAAACTGGTGCTCACCCAGTGGTCTGTGTGGGTCTAATGCCCCAGTGTAGTGATCAGAACACTATACTACTATACTATATAGATCACAGTCCTTCGGATGAGACGTAAAACCGAGGCCCTGACTCTCTGCGGTCATTAAAAATCCCATGGCACTTATTGTAAAGAGCAGGGGTACAACCCCGGTGTCCTGACCACATTCCCTCCATTGGCCCTTTCCAATCATGGCCTCCTAATAATGCCCATCCATTGAATTGTCTCTATCACTCTCTCTCCTCTCTCCAACTATAGCTGGTGCGTGGTGAGCGCACTGACGCTGTTGTACTGTGGCTGCACACTGGTGGTGGTTGAGGAGAGCTCCCGATATGATTGTGAAGCGCTTTGGGTGTACAGTTATACATATCGTCGCTGTCCGATGAAAACCGCGTATGTCCATTTTGCCGATTTTGAGATTTTTCGACGGATAGAATGTCCAGGTTCATTTACGTATACAGTATGCTTCACATGTCTAAATGACCAATGAAAAGTTGTGAAATCATGTCATCTGATTTTCACGTATATCCATTTGGTGTCAAAGCTGTCAATCACGCCGCGTATCTCCCGCCCTGAGGCATCTCGCAGGTCTAAGCGTCTCTGGAAGCTCAGCATTGTATAGCCGAATAACTCTGTGAGGTAAAGTATCAGCAAATGTTTGTTTTTGACAACTGTTCAAGTTTATTATATATTCGCAATATGTTCACAACTGTTATTTACCGGTAAATGGTCTAGACGAAGTAATTGTCACTGTTTATTGTGGAGATGTTAACGCACGGGTCTGTTAACTTAATAGTCTACTTTTAAGGTAGTCTAATATTTTTCTGACTAATAAATTACTGACACAGTAAAGGGTAGATTTAAATATAGAATAACGAATTTTAAATAAAGAAAAAACGAAAATTAAATAAAGAAAAAAAAAAAACGAAATTTAAATAAAGAAAAACAAGATTAATTTAGATTGATAACGTTACGGGTAAAAAGGCTAATACATGTTGGGTCGGTGTACTTTTTCGTTCATTTCGGAATGAAAGATGAAATGTAAAAAAAAGGTGCAGCTTG
Organism: Gila orcuttii; assembly: GCA_026230005.1. Taxonomy (NCBI): domain Eukaryota; kingdom Metazoa; phylum Chordata; class Actinopteri; order Cypriniformes; family Leuciscidae; genus Gila; species Gila orcuttii. The sequence goes on from JAPDVR010000003.1 coordinate 10,206,579, forward strand.
TTTTTTTGTTTAAAAGAAAAAAACAGAAATGGCTGTATTTTTTTGTAGGCTACATACACAGCAATATCCCCAGTGTTAAATTAACACTGCTCGGTGTTTATATGAGTCCACACTCTCAGAGTGTTATAGTAACACTGAACCAGTGTTGAAGTTAATGAGATAATTAAGTGCTTAATTGAGTGATGATTGAGCATTATTGAAGACACTTGATGTTTACAAGTAGAGTCACTGAAGGAAAAAAATGGTAATTGGTATGTTACCATTATGGTGATTAGTGTGTGCTTTAGTTGGGCTCTTGACCCTTAAGTCGTTAAGTTTAGATCTTGTTTGACTGCTGTACCTGAGTTGTAACAGTCAGATAGAGAAAAGGTTATGTGATGGTGGTGGTTGTGTTTTAACATAATCATTTGACCTGAGTCACTGAACTCTTATAAAGCCCAATTTCTGAGTAAGATTTACTTTATTAATTGTATCAGCCCTGTCTCGGTACAGCATAATATTTTTTAACTTTTACAACACAAACCAAGTAATTTATTCAAGTTGTTCACATATAATTTTTTTTTTTTTTTGACACAGACATCAAGAATCAGCCTGTGAATCTCAACAATGATGGCAATTATAAAGCATGTTGCAGTGCATTCTGGGTGCCACCAATCAAAACTCATTCATGGCTCCCATCATGCATTGCTGCATGAATAAATAATATATGTTCAGAGGTAATATCTGTTTGTCACCATTGCTGAGATTCATACGCTAATTATTCATGTCTGTGTGCCTACCTGAAATACTTCTTAAGAAGGTTTTTTTTTTTGTAATTTTTTTGCGATTTGATCCTTTGGATTTCATTGTAAAAGCTATAAATGGTATGCTCAACAATGACAGTGCTGCTGTAATCCATAAGGTTAACTTAACTCAGAAATTGTGCTCTCAATGAGTTCAGTGATTCAGGTCAAATTATGTTAAAACACAACCAACACCATCAGAACACCTTTTTTTTTCAACTGGCTGTTATAACTGAATTACAGCAGCCAAACAAAATCTAAAGTTAATAATGTAAGGGTCAAGAGCCCAACTAAACTAAACACCAATCACCATAATGGTGACCATTTTACATTAATTTTCTCCTTCAGTGATTCTGCTTGTTAACATCAAGTGTCTTCAATAATACTCAATCATCACTCAATTAAGCACTTAATTATCTCATTCACTTCAACACTGGTTCAGTGTTATTATAACACTTTGAGAGTGTGGACTCATATAAACACTGAGCAGTGTTAATTTAACACTGGGGATTTTGCTGTGTAGCACGCGCCGGCCCTGGGTTCAGCAATGAGTGTATTGATTCATTGTCCCTTCATAGTTTGCAAGAGACATTTAATAAACTGAGCGTATTTAATAAACTGAGACGTAGGCTATTTAATAAACTGAGCGTTGCCTATTCATCTGTCAATATGAAACGCGACTTGGCCATTCTAATTAATGATCGGAAGAACGCGTATCGACCACCGTTACTGTAAAATATGCACGTATGTACATTTAAACTCGATTTTGGTCAAATGTGGATTATATCATTAGACTGGCAAGACTATGGTTACATTTAAAGATGCCGTACCAAGTATGACACCGCTACGTTCAACTGCTTTTGAATTACGGTGTTTTTTTCACTTCCTGAAAAGTAACCGTTTTGGACATACGTGAGTTTCATCGGGCAGCGACGATATGAAAGCACTACATAAATGCCTTATTCATTCATTCAAATATAATGTTTTTTACTAGGCTATAATAACAACTTTCCAATATTTTAATAATATAATAAAAATTTTATATACTGCACATAATTAGCAAAATATTCCTCTCTATATATATAATTTGTCTAGCCAACTAACGTGCTATCAAATGGCTTTCCTAAGGTAAATGTAACATTATGTGACATATGTTCTCCTAATGACCTCTTTCCGCAGTTGAAAAACACTGATTGATCGATATTATGTATGAGGCATAAACATTTCGGTAAGTTGTACTTTTAACACACCTATTGTTCATTTGTGTTTATTTATTTACTATTAACTAGTAAAGAGTAAGAGATGTACAGTTCACGACCACGATCTGTCACGTCATATTTACAAGCGCCAAAACGCTATTGTTTGAATTTAGTAATAATATTGACAGAATCTGAGAGTTGACGATTTGTTTCATATCAAAGGTAACCTGCTCTGTCTAGTCTGTCCGTGTCAGTGTCCTCTTCTCGATTTTTCTCTGCATGAGAAAATGTAGCTATGTGTGGCGTGAGAGTGTGTGAGAAGTGTCAATTGCGTGAGTCTCACGCTGAATGAGTGACAGTTGGCAGCCCTGCTCTCTCTGCTCAGTGTCCGTTATCTTATAGCCAAAATATCGCCATATAACAGAAGTAGATTTTTTTCTGGCCACCAGTTCAGTGTCCGTCTGCTCGGCGTCCACCTTCACCTGTTCTCCACGCTGCACACTGGAGAAAGTCACGACGTGACCATACGCGCAGCTCGTGCCACTGCCTAAACTGAAACTGACTGGTCTCCTATTTATTAGCGGTGTAGAAAATGGGCAAACAGCTCTCAGAGAGAATGGGTTGTCATGTCCACACATGCATTTATTTATTTAATAAAATCGCAGCATTTTACATCATATAATCCCATAGGCTTGATATTGCGATATGATTAATCGTGCAGCACTAGAAGCATTGACTGTTCTGCTTTAAATCCCTAAATTCTCAACTTTTAAAGAGAATACGCTGTTAATTAATATTTTTTGATTGTTGTGATTTAATTTGTGTTTCAAAAAATATGCGATATGATATTAAATAATCAGGTCAAAGTTAGACTCACCAATCAGAGGGATACCATCAGCCATAGAGGGCAGTGTGCTACTAAGAATCAGCAGCAACACAGAAATAGACAGCAGTAAAGTCACTTTAAAGCTCAACTTGTCTGCTCTTTTTGTGATAATGAAGTAGGAGGCCACATCCATCGCGAGGAAGAAAGATACCGGTACTATAATGCTTATTATATACAGTTGAGGTCTCCTTTTTATGTTGATCTGTCATGAAGAGAGAGAGAGAGAGAGAGAGAGAGAGAGAGAGAGAGTAACTACCATCACAATGGACTTGATGTTGGCTATGTAAATAACATTAGGTGAATAAATAAATTAAATAAGGGTGTGCAGTATACCATTATAACAGAAAAAAACAGTATGGTCTTATCTTATCTTATCACCAGTAATAATTGAATTAGACAGCACTCTAATCATATTTGTTACTAGTAAGAATTGAATTAGTCTGGTAATATATCATCCCTAAATAAATATAAAATAAAATTGTTTTCATTTTAATGGTGAAAAAGTAAAAAAAAAAAAAAATTCAATATTAGTTAGAATTAAACAAATATGTGGTTCCCACACTGGAGAGGCAAACTTTGTGCAGAGGATACAGAGAAGAGTTCACAGTGTCAACCCTCATCACAATGAGAGTGAGTATTGTACACAGTGAGAGATGTAAACTTAAATGCAGGATATGTTGTGTATATTTTCAAAACTGCTGCCTTGATCAACACAATGGGCCCTATCATAAACCCGGAGCAATGCGGCGCCAGGTGTGTTTTAGTTTCAGCCCGACGCAGTTTTCATTTTCACGTCCCGTTGTTTAAATAGCAAATGCATTTGTGCTCATCTGTTCACCCATGGACTGCTGGTCTGAGAACCAGGTGTGTGTTCAGGCGCATTGTTGGACCGTTGCTATTTTGAGGAACTGAAATAGACTGAGCCATTGACCAACTGAAACCTGGTCTGAAGACAATGGCACAGTATTTTTTTATTTTATTTAAAGGTCCCGTTCTTCATGTTTTTTTGAAGCTTTGATTGTGTTTACAGTGTGCAATATAACATGTGTTCATGTTTCGCGTGTAAAAAAACACAGTATTTTTGACACAATTTACTTATCTGTATACCGCTGTTTTCACTGTCCAAAAAACGGGCCGGTGACTTCCTTGTTCTATGAAGTCCCTCCTTCAGAAATACATAACGAGTTCTGATTGTGCCAGCGGTTCCTGTGTTGTGATTCGACAGCAGCTTATCGCACGTTGTCCAGAAAGGTCACGCCTCTTACCATAAATTGGAGATGCATGCGCTGATTGTTATTGTAAAAATGTCAAACATATTACCATATCAATTTGAGCCTGAATCAGACCCGGAAAACATAGATGAAGAGAATCGATTAGAACCTGTTCAAACATGACTTTTGCAGGATATTATTTAGTAGTTGTCATACTTTTAATTGGTTAAAATGTAATGTTAAATGTTACAAACTGTTATAAAAGCTTGTGGTATATGTTTTTTTCCGTCGAATTAACGATGGTGTTGTTGAATTTTTAAAATAAGTCCATTGTTTATTCCTACCTTAGTTACACGTGTGCACGAGTTTTGATTAGTAATATCACTGTATATACAGTGTTTGTTACTGTTTAGCACAGTTACAATGTCGTACATAATAATAGCTTTGCAATGAATAGTAAACAAACATGGCTTTACTACAGTAAGTAACGTTACATAAACATAGAACAAATGATTCGCGTTGCTGCAGCTAAACGACCATGTGGTTAAACAGTAAACATTAGATATAATCAACAAATAATTTAAACTGATCATTACAAACACCAACAATCGATGGTGTCTGATTGAATTACTACACTTATTTAAAAGGTTTGTTGGATTAGTTTCAATTCCCATCTAGTTAACAAAGCTAAACAGCGTTGCACTTTGTGTAATTAGTTACAGAAACGGTTAAACGCACCAACTTAAATAATAAAATACACTTACCGGCAGGGGCGCCGCTAAGGGGGGAAAAGTTAGAACGATTCTAAGGGCCCACACACTTTTGGGGCCCCCAGAGATCGATTTTATTATAGGAATGGGTGCGGTAGGGGGCCCAACCTCATATTCTTTCATAGGGCCCAACATTTCTAGCCGCGCCCCTGCTTACCGGTTGTGGTCCATAAACAACGCCTTCTCCAGACAAAGAGGGAACTGCTCCATCTTTCAAGAACAATCTTTGTGCGAATCCGGCATCAAACTGATTGAGATTGAGGAAGCTGTCCTCGGCAAAATGTGCTGTACATAGTATTAAATGAGAATTATATTTTTCGGGAACCGAGTTAAACATAAATTGTAACCATTGATCTCTAAGCACAGCATCCCTGGGAAGGCCAAACAAAGGTGAATTGACTCCGGCATGAAAATAACAGCGACATGGCGACAAACACACTCTACGAACGATACTCTTCCTCTTCTCCGTGGGAGCTCAACAAGACCACGCCCCCTTTTTTGTGTATTCCTGTGGGCGGAGATTAGTCAAATTTCTTTTCTAATTACGTCATTAAAAAAGGAAGTAGAGGGATGTAGTCCAAACCGCACGTTCGCTGTAGGCTTTGAAAGGGGACTTCTGTTAAATAAAATATCTCGCTAGGCATTGAACTTTGAGCTTTATAATTTTACAGGTATTATTTATGCTCTAACAGCAACATTACACACTAACTAAAGTTTGAAAAATGGAATCGCGAAGAACGGGACCTTTAAAGAGCAATTAATGTGAGCCTATAGGTGGGTCAACAATGTGCTACACTTTGCCCCGTAGATGTTCTCACTTTAACCTTTAACCTCACACATTTCTGTAATTATTAATCGCACTAAATTAACCCATTAAATTATAGCTGTAATATTTACACAAATCGACTTTCTAGCAGCCTGCTGTACTTTCTGTGTATCTTGATGGATAAATATCTCGTCCAATCAGAATTCCATTTGCAAAATATACCAATATTTTATTTTGTATGACTTGCCGTTGTGTTTTCTGTATTTGTTTTTAGACTTGCCATTGTGTTTATAATTTGTTGTTTTGTTTTGGGATTTGTTGTTTTGTTTTGTACTTCTTGGGCACCAAAAAAAAAAAAGGAATATTTGGATGGAAAAATTTTTAACATAATAACTTCACAAATTCAACTGAATGCTGTAAAAGTTTTCAGGGTCTTTTTATAAATAATTTAATGCTGACAAACCTAGAATCGGCCTATCAAGAAGCCAATAAATAGTAACATTCAAACTTCTTAGCCACACGGTTGGCTTACATCCATACGCTGTGCTCTGTACCTGAAATATCAGAAGATCCATTTCCTTCCATGTAACGACGGTATCTTTAATGTAGTTTACACTTCGAAGCTCCCACTCTCCATCAAAGGTCTTATTCGACTGGCGTTCTCTAAAACGTTTATCTTTTATTACATCAATTAGAATCTCATCAACTGTGGGAACAGACATTAACATTTTATTATTTTATATTGAAGTCAAGTAGTGTTTGTTTGTCAAAACTGAATTATGTGTTTCAGATGTACCTGAATATGATGTAGACTGAAATGTTATATTGCAGATTTGGCTGTCATAGGGAAATCTGTAGAGATTCATCTTACAGGCCATGGTCAGAGATAAAATGTCAGTTGATAACGTATAGCCGTCACTGAACAACAGCACATTTGAGGACTCCTTTGTTCCAAACTCAGTCTTGATGCTAGATGGATCAAATATAATTTCATAATGATTATTAAAGACATGATGATTGGAGACAGCAGGTATTCAAATCAAATCAAAAGTAACTTGCAACTACTGATGCTGCGTTTCAATTCGCCTACTTATACTACGCCCTAAAAGTATGTACTCTTTTTGTTAAGAAAAAGTATATACTTTTGAGTGTGTTGCAAAAAGTAGTCAAGCTTTGAGACAAACTATCACGTCATACAATTTCGTCTTTAACGGTTGTTCTCATGTCTCATGTCTCATGCCTCATAAACTGACAATCTTGTAACCATCAAAATCCTCCACATTTCATTTAATTTCCTACTGTAACGAAGAGAAATGCAGAAGCTCGTTGATCTGCAGTCGCTGGTCTTTCATGACGAGACTCTCCTCATATTCAATTTATGCATTTAAAAGTTAATGGCCAAATGGATCTTTTTTAGTCCGATTTTAATCTCACATACTGTTTAGGATGGATAGTATTGAGAAGCAGGGCTGAGTATCATGTTATGTCAACATGTAACAGTAAAGCAGTAAAGCATGCGATCCTGCTCCTGGAGGCGATAGTAGTATTAACATATACGTTGTGTTTTATGATGGGCTGCTGACAGGCTCCGGTATGTCTAGGCTGAGCGACGCCGTGTGACATCCTCCAGCGGTGACATCCCGTTTTTTATAGGTGTAAAAGAAAGGTGTCTGGCCCATGGCCTTCCGGGTTTATTGGCCGTCTACCTGCGCGATAGTTGTTATGACTGTGTGTATTCTGTCTGCTGGGGAGCCCCGGCGTTCACACTTCGTCAAAGCTGCGGGTAATAAATGTATGTTGAATGCGAACACAGTCACTGAAGCACCGTGTCACGCGTCACGGCCCTCTGCAGTATTTTCCAAGCCAGATTATGTCGTTGGAAAACGTGAGTGCAAGAAGATGGAAGCCAGTCTTAACAGTAAGTGTTTTTTTTATTATTTAGTAACATTGTTAAGGAAGATTATTTATTTATATAAGTGTCGGTGTTCTATTGCGTTACTTAAGGTTTTATCTGCCCGCTTCAGATGGTGATAGTTTGAGTCTCTTCGATCTTGATGAGGAGATTAATTTCCTGAATCAAGCCAGCGGTATGTATAATTATGTTTAAATGTTGCATACGTTGTGTGTGTGTGTGTGTGTGTGTGTGTGTGTTGGATAATGTTTTGTTTTGTTTTCGCCAGGAGGCGTGGCTGCACATAGGCAACACAACGTAGGTGCCTCTTCACGAGAGAGCTCGGAAGCACTTGCGGACAGTAATGTTAAATGTTGTTACGCCCGTGTGTTTAAACAGTGTTGTGGATGTGTAAAAAAATACCTTATCTTCTATGGGTTTTTGTTTTTACCAGGGGTGAAGCGGGTAACGATCAAGGCCTTTGTACATGCACCTCAGCGATGTCGCGAGTCTGGTAACGTGGATGTTACGCCCCTCGGTAAGTGCTTTGTAATTCGGCTTTATCAAACATTATTATATACTGCTATGGTTTGTTGAATTTATTTTAAAACTTTAACATATATATATTTCTAGATGGTTTATCAAACGTTGTGAACAGTGTTGGTGCGTCTGAATGTGCGAATGATCCGGATAAGGGCTTAGCGGCAAAACCGGAAAATACACTGAAACGTAAAGCGGCCGTATTGTTCCATGCGGACGCAAAAGCTTCTGCTGATGGGTCTTCGAGAGACGTGCCACAGACATCTGTACCGAAAAAGCCAAGACGATCAGCTGTTAAAAGTAAGTAACGAACAAAAGCTGTTGGATTGTTCCAGAATCAGAAAGATAAATGTTTTTATTTGGATGTGATAGTGTGAGGTCGAATGTGTTTGGGGGTGTATAATGTGTCCATACGTTAGTTTAGAACTGTTGTTATCATACATCTGCATTAATTGTTGAAAAAACATAAAACACAAACCCTAATATTTCTTAGAGTAGGCGTTTTATTTATAATTTTAGATGACGACAATGGAGAACTGTGTGTAAAAAGTGTAGACATGTTGATTTTTTAGCCTGCTGCGCCATCTATAGGGGTGCACTAGTATTACAATGTCTGTTCCATAAATGTTAGCCTGGTCTTATTTGATTGTTTGTTTATATATATATATATATATAAACACTACATATTGTTTTTTAGGTTACAATAGTACCAGTCTGATTTTTATTTTATTTTTTAGTCTTAGAAAATATAGTTATTATTAATATTACTGTTATTATTATAATATTAATACACATTTGTACTAACTTTTTGTTTTGCACCACTTTTCTACTTCTTAACAGAGGCGGTCGTAGTTCCCGATATAAATGATGTTCAGAGCTGGAGTGATGGTCTGATACAATCGTGGGACGACTGTGTATTTACAAACGACCCTAAAGAAACACTGCAGTCTGTACCATCCAGCGATCGTGTGGTGTCCGTGGAAGAATCCGACCCTGAACAGCTGCCTTCAAATCAGGAGGCTTACAAACGGGAATCACAACCCAATATAGACAATCAGCACATAGCCGGACTGATACAGGACTCTGTCAAGACCGCATTGAATGCCTTCGAGGTACGTTTTGACAAACGCCTTAATGCCATTGAGAGACGTTTAGATGCTTATGAGTCAACACAACAACAACAGGGAATTTGGATTAAACAAGGCATAGCGGCGCAATGGTTGCATAGTGGCGCTATTCAAAAAGTAGCCAGAGAACAAGGCCTGACTACAGAATTGTTAAAGCAACTTGTGCTCATGCTTAAAAAGAAACTTGGGTGAGTTGACAACGTTTTATATATATATATATATATATATATATATATATATTTTTTTTTTTTTTTTTTTGGAATACTATGTTTTTTTATTTTTTTTCTTGTTTTTTTTTTCAACATTTGTCAGACGCTGTGTGTAATTTTAGTCTGACTGTATAGTTGTTTGTTAGGTTGTTTTTCATTCTATCTTTTTCACTGTATAGACACAGGGTTTATTATCCATAGTTTTTAAGGTATGGCCGCATGTGATTTAAATAAATAAAATAAAAAGATCTGATTTAAAAATGCCTAAACATTGTCGGGTGCCAGATGGTTTTGATTCGGGTCCGGTAGCTAGGTTTAGACGAAACGATGGTAGTGTGGTGCCCCTTGAACAGTGCAGTAACACAGAAACATTGCTCTATTTAATACAGACTGTGGAGGATATGAATAGGTCTGAGTCTTCAACTGGTACGTTAGTAGAATTATTAAACATCGTGAGATCAATGTCCGATGAGGATCCTGAACCAAATAATGATTTTGAACACGTTGTAAATACCCAACAAGCAGGAGAGGTGTTAGAACCTCCTCCAGAATCAAATTCTGCATTTGATCATCTTGTGTCTTTTCACCAGTCAGGAGAGGGTCCAGGTACCCAGACACAACGCACACTCAACCCTAATGCGCCCAATATGGGTCTCACAGATAGAGATATAGAATCACTTATAACAGTGGGTGGTGATGTTAGCGGGTACACTGTACTGCCACGAGCTCGGTTCAATGGTCTGGAAATCCACAGGCTTATAAATTTGCGAGAGATATCTTCGACAGATTTAGCAGCCTACACAGCGTTTTTACATGACACACTTTCTGAAATTGTCGAGTTTTCCAGACTGTTAGGCGGAGACGGCTGTTTAATCAGCATCACGTTGAGGGGGTCGAGTTTGACATCAGATGTTAGTACACTTTTGACGGGTAGCAATGGTTATAGTGTAGATCTGTTTATAAACGATCTTGAAAAAATAATGCAGAGCAACTCTGACGTCCAGTTTGATGAGAGATTGAATTTAAGACTGTCGATAGCGAGAGGTAAACACGGCGGTGTTTATCGAAAGATTCGTGATCTTGCCCACAATGAAGTGATTACCAAAAACAGACTTAATCTGTTCTGTCCCACGAATATTTCAAACAATCTTTGTTTTGCAATCTGTCTGGCACATTTCCTAAATCCTCAGAAACCACACGTAGAGCTAGAGTCTGTAGCATCTAAAAATACAGAAGTCAGCTGGCTATGGTGATCAATACAAGATAGCGTTTAACGACATCAGACGGTTTGAACAGATGCTGAACGTTAAAATAGTTGTCTTCTATCGGTCTGATATGGGTGTTTTGGAGAAGTATACAAACACAGACGATCCGCATCCTAAAACAGTATTTTTGTACCTGCATGACAATCATTATTTTATGATTAAAAATCTACGTACATTTATTGGCACCCCATATGTGTGTGAGTTCTGCCACCGAGGATTCACCTGTAGGAGAGATCACAGATGTCGGTACATCTGCGACGTCTGTAATGACCCGGAATGTCATAAACAACCCAAAAAGCCAAAACATTGCGGTGACTGCCTGCGCTACTGTAAGTCTGACTATTGTTTTGAGATGCATAAAAAAAACAGTTCGAGGTATGCAATACGCGCAGTGCGATGTGACTAAATATTGTGGTAAATGTAATAGACGTTACCATGTCAGCGGTACTAAACCCAAACCCCATAAATGCCCTGCAGCTCGTTGTGTGCACTGTGGTGAGAGTTTGGTTACCGATGGTGTGCATCAGTGTTTTATCCAACCAGTTAAGCCGGAGATGCCGAACGATCGTTACATTTTCTACGATTTTGAGACCCGTTATGAAAATGGTAAACACGTAGCCAATTTTGTATGTGCTATCACGTTTAATGGTGAGGAATTCGTGGCTGAAGGGACTGATTGTGTGGATTGTCTCGTAAAAAAATTCAGACAACCATGTTACCTTAATTACACATGGATTGCGCACAACGCATCCGGATTTGATAATTTCATACTTTTGGATTACTTTACTAAGATGGGGATTGCTCCTAAAATCACAATGCAAGGCTGCAGGCTAATCTTAATGTATGACACAGCTTTCAAGCAACGTTTTATTGATTCGTGCTCATTCATCCCCATGCGTCTGGCCAAGACACCTGATGCGTTTAATTTGACTAATGCTGAGAAGGGTTATTTACCGCACCACTTTAACCGCATTGAAAATGACAACTACATAGGCCCGTACCCTGACAAGAAATTTTACAGGTATGCGACAATGTCGAACCAAGACAGGGCATCGTTTAATGATTGGTGCAATACCATATCTGACAAAGTGTTCGATTTTAAAAAAGAACTCGCGCTTTATGGTAAAAACGATGTCGTTTTGCTGAGGGAGGCTTGCATGAAGTACCGCGACGAATTCATTTTGTGTACAGGCCTTGATCCATTTAATTACACCACTTTAGCAGCAACATGTATGGCCACGTATAAAACACACTACATCCCAAAAGACACAATAGCTCTGACACGTAACAATGCGTACACCAACCAGAACAAGACTTATTCAAACATCTCAATTGAATGGCTTGAGTTTGTCCGAAAATCGCGGTCCATAGATGTTCAACATGCCCTTAACAGCGGTGAGGCGTCATTTGGGAAATACTATGTGGACGGTTTCTATGACGACGGTGTTGTGAAAAAAGCATTCGAATTTCTCGGGTGTTTTTTTCATGGGTGCGAGCGCTGTTATAACTCCAATGATATAAACCCGTTATCAAAAGTGCCTTATGGTGTTCTGAGAAGACAATGTGATGACAAGATTGAAATTTTGGAGCGCGCGTACGGTCTTCAGGTCGAGGTGATTTGGGAATGTGATTGGGTCCGCGCCAAGCAGACTGACGCAGCAGTGATGGATTTCATGTCCACTTACAAACACACTGAAAGATTGAAACCACGTGAAGCTCTATTCGGCGGCCGCACTAACGCGTTAAAACTGTACCACAAAGTTGTGGAGGGTGAGCGGATTAGGTATGTTGACTTTACATCACTATATCCCTACTGCCAGGCTCGAAAATGCTACCCCATCGGGCATCCTGAAATAATACACAAGGATTTTCAAAACCTTGAAGATTATTACGGGCTCGTCAAGGCAACAGTCCTTCCGCCACGGAAGTTGCTTCACCCCGTACTACTGTAAACTCTGAGACCATTAGGTTAGACACATTAATTGGTCTTGTCGATCAATATGTGAGGGGGCGGGGTGACAGTAATCACATTCTCGCATACACCGACAGTATAGTGAGTATATAAGTATATAACTCTTTCAAAACCAAATCGACCACGACTATATCAGGATCGTCTAAGAGGAGTAAGAAACAGAAAGCGCTTCCAGGCACCCCGATACATTCAAAATATCCAGAAGACCTCGTATCCAATTCGCCCAATCTCGAGCAGAGTCAGTGGTTAAGTTTTTAATCTCACAGTTTGTATGTGTTGTGTTCTCATTTTCTCTCTTCTTTTTTTTTGAGAACTTATGATGTGATGTATATGTAATAAAAGAGGTATTAAAGAAACAAATTTGTGTTCTTTAGTTGTTTTTTATTAAAAATATTAAGCATGAGACATGAACATTTCACCCATTTGTACACACTGAACACATTTAAAAACATTTTCACTACACGGAGCTTGTTTTAGTTTTCTCACAAATGCTGACACCTTTTTGTCATTTTTAATAAAATCGTTGGTATACAATTTCAGCACATAATCATAATCAAATCCCTTTGCCATGTGGTAGAGAAAGAACACACAATGCTGTCCACAGGTGTCTGATGAAAAATCTTGGACTTGCACAGTCGAATGTAGTACTTGACTTGAGCTTTAAAAAGTTTTTGATAATCGGCGGAAAACCATGATAATCTGGCTTATTACCGAAGCTGTCGAAAAAACATCCTACACCATCCTCGTTTATGTAGATAGCCAACCAGTGTTCCCCTGGGAGTCCTGAAGGATGTGTATTGATCTAAACCATTGCTGGTAGTTTTCTTAAAGGGGTTTTTGGTAGATAGTCACATGGTAGAACTCCAAGAAAATAAGTATCGCATGAAACCTTATCCATGACAGCCGTAAGCTGTACAGTGTTCATTTGAGTGTATTAGTAGTAATCAACCAGGACCTGTCGGCGATTTGACACCTCAATCAAACTATCAAACAACGCATAAACAATTAAGTTAACCGTGCGTGGTAGTGGCTGTCTAAAACGGGCTTCTAGTCTAATATTGCCACTTTTGATAAGCGATACGTGCTGGCTACAATCCTCATCTGGTGCGAAATTGAACGCGTAGAGTGTATAGCCGTGCAGAAAATCCTCTCTATCGATACATAGAGGCTGGTTTTTAAGATGCCTTCCAGAAGCCAGCGCTAACTGGTAAAACTCCCGCACTGCAGAACCATTTTCATATTCAGGTTGCAGGGGCTTCGCTGGGTACTGTTGCCCATCCAGATAAATGGCCAAAAATTCTAAATCATAGTTTTTAAACGCAAATGGGTTTTTATTATAGGCACCCACAAATGCATCATTATCAACCATAGCTAGAACCAGAGATTTCGGTAGAGTTCCTAAGAATAAGTTTTCTTGATTGCAGACACGTGAGCCTGCAGGTATTGAGAAGTTTTTCAGACACACTCTGTCGATGGGGTATTTGGCTGTGGTTGAGAGTAGGGCTTGTGCATGACCCAGTCTCACAGCTGGTGACACAGACACTTTTTTCACAAATAGCGATGCAGACAGGATGTTTAGTTTATAGGCTGTAGCGTTGCTCCTCATCAGGCAGAATTCATCTTTACCTCTAGTCATTCTAATTTTAAGATCTAATCCATTAAGTAATAGTTTTTCCTGAAAGAAGATATCACTGTGAACAGGTGCGAGTAGTTCGACCACATTACTAGCATTGGTGAAGGCTGCTCTCTTTGTCAGACCGTGATTTTCCCCAGCAGGGTCAGACACATCCATCTGACCCGCCGTGTCCTTGTAAAAGAGCCCTGCTGAGAAAAGCGTTTCAAGGGCATCTTTACCATAATTGGTGAGACATTCTATCATACAGCGGTATGGATATGTGCTAGAACTCTGTGATATAAGCCGATCTCCAAGCGATACATCCACTTGTGAAAAAATCGTAGCTCCAGGATAGTTAACAAGACCTACGGGATCTCCGTCTGCAATATCCGTCCCGTCAGCATTAGTGATTTTGAGGCGCAAAAAAACTAATGTGTTGTTTAGATCTATGTAATCCTCTCCATTCCCCGCAATAAAAAATTCCAGCGGAGATGTGTCAAAAATCGCTGATAATGGCGGAACTTCTATATGTGTTTTTTTCAATTGCTGTTTGAGTTAGTGGTACAGTAAACAGATCCAGTTCAGTCTTTAAACACTCTTCTGACATGTTGTGTAGTAATGCCATGATTTAAAATATTGTTTTAACAGAGCTCCTTGATCTTTTTGATGCAGTACGCTTAGTTGTCTCCATGCGCTTGCGTTTTACAACTGATGTTTTCTTGGGAGGTGGTTTTGTTTTCTTCGGCCTCTGGCCACTCCTCCGTACCCCCGGTGGCCTAGATGCTCTTTTGCGAGCCATTACCATTAGTCCGGAACCGTCTTGAGCATCATAGGTGTTGTTAAAAGATCTTGATAACGTATTACTAACAATGTCACTTAGTATGTTTTTTGCAGCTGATTTAAGATGAGGCTTGGCTATGCTAAATCCTCGTTTTAGTAGGGGTATAGCCATTCTAAAGAGGCCTCTAAAAAGGCCACCCAAACCGGCCCCATACATAACTCCGCCTCCTGCGTACCCGGGGAGTCCGCTGCCTGCCTGATTCTGGTAATAGGCAACGTAACGCATAGGGTCAACATTGTGATTGTTGAAATATGCCATTTTAAACAAAGTGTTTTACAGGCCTGAAGTGAAGTTTAATGCACACTTTCCCGTAAGAAAATGGGACGTGTTGATTTTGATCGTCCTTCACTTCTATAACAATATCTGTGATGACTGATTTGTTGATAGACGCGTAGTGGGGTTTGTCGTATCGAACACTGACTGTGCTATTGTTGTCCCCGGTTATTTGTACACACTCCAGGAGCGGAAAAAAAGCATCACCCACGGATTGGTAGCGGATAATGTCCGTGTAGATATAAAGAGTATAGAAACCACCGTGTATGTCCGCCTGATGCATTGCATATGTTACAATGTCCTTTTCAAAATTATTTTTTTCAGGATTTGTTTTTTGCAGTATAGAATCTCCTATAGGGACGCCTGGTTTCAATCCTAAAATAATGGCTAGTTTTCCATGGAAGGTAATTGAAATGTTAGGTTTTGCTTTCAGAAATACTTTGTTTTTTACACGGTCATAACCGAATACCCCCTGAGGCGCTACTAAATCATTTATCACACTAACTAGAGATGGGACATTGTTGTAATACCCTGTTTTTATTGGTATGCGTAGTTTCGATAAGCTGATCTTCTTCGCATCTACACCATGGCGTATGCTATTAGTGTACTTTCCACCATCGGTCGTGGTGGGTCCGATGTTTATCTCGAAAACGGCGTCGTTGCTGTTAAAGGTGTACCAGCTTCTAGGATATTCAATTTGAACAAGCCCCACCTCCCATTCTCCTTTTATATTTATAGGGGTAGCCAGTCTTGTTCTATAATTAGAGATTTTATTATCAGGGTATACAGACAGCGATGCGTTGCAGGGTAATGTGATATAAAATCCACCCTCAGCCATGTCTGGTTTCTATACAACTGTATGCCTCCTGTGTGCGTGCATTGTTTTTATGGCTTCTGTACATCAACTAATTATTTCTGGTCGATCCATGACGCAAACTTCACTGGCCATCCGAGCCACTGTACCAGCACTAATGTTTTGAGACCCTTCGTCTTCTTATTTAAAATTTTTTCAACTTTAAATGTCTTGTTTTTACTGACAAATATTTTTTGCAATTCTTCCGCATAAAAAACACCGTTGATAACATCCCCGTCGTAATCACTCAATCTGTAAACAGGGGGTTCTCGTGGGATACACTGTGATATAGTAAAATACTCTTGTGTGTAGTTTTCCTCATACCCTTTTGCAAACGGTCCTCTGACTTTAGAAATTCGAACCACGTCACCAATCTTGTATTTAAATACGGGCTTAACACTATGTGGTCTGGTATCACCATATAGGTTATGTAGCACCACATACTCATTTTCTTTCCCCACATCAATCGGCCTCATCTTGATGCTTCTGTGATGGGTCGCATTGTATCCTTGTGTAATGTCTTGAAGTATGTCGATGTAACGTTTGGAGTTTGTGGCCGTTAAATATCTCCACATTCTACCTTTTAAGGTTCTATTAAACCGCTCGACAACACATGCCTTTAATTCTGTGGCTGTTGCAAAATGGGCTATATTGTATTTTTTTGTTACGTTTTGAAAATGTTTGTTAAAAAACTCCTTTCCTTTATCTGTCTGTCATTTCTGTGGTACACGTCCCTCTTTCAGTATAGATTCAAAAGCTTTAGAGACCTCTACACCACTCTTGTTTTTTAAAGCCCTTGTCCAGGCATATTTACTAAACAGATCGATGCATGTCAGCAAAAAATGGTTGTTGTCATTTACCGAGGCATATGCAGACAAATCGACTAGATCGGCCTGGAACTGCATGTCGATACCGTAGACAAAAACCCGATTCCTTTTGTATTTTAGTGGGGCAGTTCTGTGTAGTGTATATGCATCCTCGCCTGCGAGCCATTCTGAAACCTCTTTATCGGTTAAACGAACACCCGTTTCTTTTAAAACAGCTTCTTTTAAGCGTTTTTTCCCCCCTAAAGAACCAGGGTTAGAAGGCGTGTAATAAGTGTTTTTCATTTCTTCCGACATGTTTCCACTTCACGCTACACAAAAGAATAACACAGATGGTTTAAGTAATTTGGGTTTTTATTTCTTAAAACAGTAAAAGGAAACAAAAGGTATCATACAGCATCAATGTAGTGTAAAAATTTTATACACATCACAATGTTTTTTTCAAGAATGTAATCAACCAGTGTTTCAATAATTTCACAAACATCAGTCTGATTGTTTCTTGTCAACATGTCTACACATAGATCAGTCACATATGTACACAGGCACAATATATCAGCTATTCTAATACAGCTGCCGCATTCAGTCATCAGGTCTAAAATTTTTCTGATAGTCACACAAATTGGTTCACCAGCATTAAAGCATAAACGCATCATATCTGTCCATTCATTTGACACAGTTCTTACAACAGACATTTGTTTCTTGAGGTTTGTAAAACGATTGGTATCAACAGCACATCTGTTTATAGTAACAGATACATTGGCACATTCATTAATAATCTTGTACAACAAGCCGGTCATCTTGCATCTAATACGTTGTTTAAGTAGACACTTTGCCAGACCAGTTGCAAAACACGTATTCCCCATGGCTGTGTTGCTGTCAGGCAACTTGGACAATACCTTTCCAGCTGTCCACAGCGTCATAGACAATTTGTTCGCTGCTGACATCCACAACTTTCTCTCTGACTTAACGAAGCTTTTCCACAATGAATACTTCGTCACGCAGTTCATGTAAAATAGCCTCCACTGAACCTTGAATCCTCTGGGGGTGAACCCTCAAACCACAACGGCTCAATGCTTGAGCAACTATGTGCTTAAGGTCCGGTTTCACAAGATTACGTGTCAGTTCCTCAAAGTAGGCGTCAAAGAAATAGGGACCCAGTTCAAACAAGCAGGAGTGTCTAATCTGACTGGGGTGATCCACTTCACAACCCAAACAGATTTCTTTCAGCTTTTTGTTGATGACATGTTCCAGAAGAACCACAACAGTCGCTTTTATGATTTTGAATCCATCAGAGCGGATACAACTGTCTGTGTCGTCGATTCCAGCAAAGGCCGCTGCTCCAGCTATTGCACCTTTGTTGCCGTATGGTGTTGTAAGGAAGGTCATGTTGTGATATCCAAGATCCATGCAGAATTTATCCAACCAACTGTTGTCGCAAGTTTGTGGGTGGGGCTCCAGCGGTGTAGCATTGTCATCAGGCATCGCCGGGGCTGCCTCAGGGTTGTTGGTGTAGCAGTAGACTGTTGTAGATTCTTGAGACATGGTGAATGAATGTAGCAGTTGTACCGACCTGAAGGCGTTTTTAATGGCTGTAATATGTGGGTGGGGTTAAGAGGTGGTCTTCAGCGCTGGTAACGCCCTGCTCAGGGTGAAAAAAATTAATCTTTACAGAACTGTAACGGTCATACATGTCGCACCATCTAAACATCTTGTCAATGCATGTAAATACGTTTTCAAGCATACGAACATCTTTCCACTGAAACAAAAATTTCATGTCGTAGCACGAGTGATGCTCAGATTCACGAATAGGCCACGCACGTTCGCAGAGCTTTGTCTTGTCGTAGCAGCAAAAAATATAAACACAATCGTCTGGTAACTTTTTACTATGGTCTCCGACCACACGAAATCTTGTGTCAGGAATTGAGCCATCCAACTCAGCAACGTACAACGGATCATCACCACAGTCGTTCAAATCTCTCCAAACGTAGTTGAAAAACAGAAACCAGTCTTTGTTGTGGAAAATCACACATGGGGTCTGCGATGTAAAATCGTCTCCAACATCTGCTGTGTAGAGTTTCACAGTACGCATCACCTTGTCAAACGCATATCTCACCACACGACCACCACACATTGAGAAATCCCGTTTCACAAGAGCAGTGTCCTCATGAAGAAACTTTGTCAAGCTAACATTTGGCTTTTTCCTTGGCGCAAAAGTTAGATCTTCTCTCATTTCAACAGGTCCTCTTGTTGGCCAACCTTTCTAGGGGTTTTAGGAGTTCTCGGACCAGCCATTGTATCCGGAAAGTTGTAGAATGTCTTCTGTGTTCAACAGTGTATCCCCTAACCTTATTTAAAACATCATATTCAAGATGTAGTGAAGCAGGTGTGAAAAGGCATACCCTTAAGGAACACATCATAAAAAACTTCAATGGCAATTTGTGAGGTGTGAGTTCATTAAATCAGTCGTAAAAGCCAGTCAAAAGTTTAATTTAACATCTGTTTGATCTGTTTTTGTCTTTTTAAAGTTCGCGGATATCACCGCTGGAGGATGTCACACGGCGTCGCTCAGCCTAGACATACCGGAGCCTGTCAGCGGCCCATCATAAATCAGAAGCGCAGCACAACTCAGAACCATAAATCATGTCATAAATCACCATTTTTGACACAACGTATATGTTAATACTACTGGCAATTTTTTTTTTTTTTTGTAGGGTGGTAGGGGAAGACTCATGAATATTCATTAGGGAAGTCATCCCTGATTGGTCTTAACCCCAGTGACGGGTAGGTTTAGGGGCGGGGTTAGGGGTAGGTCCCCACCCAGCAGGCACAGGATATAGACTACAATGTCGGCCAGACGTTGGATTTTGGTTGAAAATGAAAGTCGAGTTGATGTCTAAA
This sequence comes from Gila orcuttii, assembly GCA_026230005.1. NCBI lineage: Eukaryota > Metazoa > Chordata > Actinopteri > Cypriniformes > Leuciscidae > Gila > Gila orcuttii. Next base: position 10,226,501 of record JAPDVR010000003.1, read on the forward strand.
TCCAGTGTTTGCCTGACGTCGAGCTCCAACGTTGGGCAGTCGTTGAATTTTGGTTGGAATAAACCAAACAAAAAGGTGAAATGCATGGCCGTTCACTTATTACCAGCTTCACTTAAAACTAACCAGATTTACTTTATTTTAATTTCCATTTTAATTAAATCATATTTTGTATTTTAAAGTCACCGTGATGGTGGTTAGCGTTTGCTTTAGTTGTGTTCTTGATCCTTGACTCTTTAATATAAATTTTATTCTGGCTGCTATAATTATGTGTTTATAAAGCATAATTGTAGCTAAGAGAGCATTGAGATCAAGTGATGTTGATTATTTTTTGCTGATATCATCATGTAACTGCCTGAATCCCTGATCTTATTCAGTGTTTAATGCTTTGATTGTTTGACTAATACTTCTGGTTTCAATGATGTTTTATTCATATAGAAGTAATTTGATTCTACAGCATATCTAGTAGAAGTAATTTGATTCTACAGCATATCTAGTAGAGTTGTTATCACATAATGTACTTGTTTCGTTAAATACTATTTAGTGCACACAAACCTTTCATCTATGGCATTACTAAGACACGCACAGACATCAAGAAACAGCATATGAATCTCAACAATGGTGACAATCAAACAAAATATCCTGATAATCAGATCAACTCACGAGCTACAAAAAATCCAGCTGCATAATTTATTAATGCCACAATGCATGCTGGGAGATATGGGTGAGTTTTGATTGGTGGTACCCAGCATGCACTGCAGCATAAAGCATTTAATTGATTGTCACCATTGTTGAGAGTCACACGCTGATTCTTGATGTCTAAGTAATAATGTGGAGGAAGAAGTTTAATGCACTAAATGTTTTAAAAATCCTTTATATTATTTGATAAACAATTTTGCTCTCTTGTTGTAAAATAAAAATGGCTTCTGTTATAAAACAACATTAAAAACACAAGTCCAATATAATCAAAACATTAGACTCTGAATAAGATCGGGGACTCAAATAAATAAAAAATGAAATTTAAATATAGAAAAACGAAATTTAAATAAAGAAAAACGAAAAATAAATGAACGAACTGTAATAGCCTAAATAAGGAACACGGTAGCAATAACAATAACAATTTCATTAATTTAGATTGATAATAACGGGTAAAAAGAATAATACATTTTGTTTCTATTATTCTATTTTCCACAATGACAAAGCAACGCACCTTAACCCAAAATACAAGCTCAGGCACTTCTGTCCATACAAACTCCTCTGTTCTGCGTAGGGCGGCACGATTAATCGCACGATATTGTTATGCGCATCTAATCAGTAAAGCCGGTTCCTTGATTAGTAGTAAATCACCTTCACCTGCTTTCAGATGGAGCGGCATTTACTACAAAGAGCCGTAGTTAACTGACAAGCTGAGCCAAATCGCGTTAAAATCGAGGACATATCGCCAACGATATTTAATGCGATATGGCTCAGCTTGTCAGTTAAAGTTGCAGTAGGGAGTTTTGAGAAAATGTTGACTTAGCCTGAAAATTTGAACAAGCACAACTTCCAGGTCCACCCCCTTGCTCTCTGCTGCGCTACAGCCCTCCCTCCACAGCTCCTCCCCCACAGCGGAGCCTGCCGTGAACGCGCAGGCTAGTAAACAGGACCACCGATGACGGCGGATTATTAACAGTTATGGAACATTCACTAATAGGGACGAAACATCAACAATATGCTTTACATTGACTATGGCCTGCCCATAGTTTGACTACAAACTTGGTCCTCAAATCATTATGTATTTTGCAATACATGTAACTTTATAACGTTGTACTCTTTCTATAAGTTATAAATAGCTAGTAAGATAATGTTAAAGGATTAGTTCACTTTAAAAAAAAATTTTGCTGATAATTTACTCACCCCCATGTCATCCAAGATGTCCATGTCTTTCTTTCTTCAGTCGAAAAGAAATTAAGGGTTTTGATGAAAACATTCCAGGCTTTTTCTCCATATAATGGACTTCAATAGGACACAAACGTTTCAAGGACCAAATGACAGTTTCAGTGCAGCTTCAAAGGGCTTTAAACGATACCAGACGATGAATAAGGGTCTTATCTAGCGAAACGATCGGTCATTTCAAAAATAAATACAAAACTTTAAGTTTTATAAGCACAAATGCTCGCCTTGCTCTGTTCTGTGATGCACGTTCGTGATCCTGTTCGAACTCGTTCATCAAAATGAACAAATCATTTTTTCGAGTCATTTCATTCGTTGAATGAACGAAATGACTCCAAAAAAGACTCGTTCAAAATGAACAAATCTTTTTTCGAGTCATTTCGTTCGTTGAATGAACGAAATGACTCGAAAAAAGATTCGTTTATTTGGATGAACGAGTTCGAACAGGAGAGTCACGAACGACGGTACGCGCTCGCGCTGTGCAAGAGAGGGGTGATCAGCGCGTACACGAGCGTGATTGACACTGCTAAGACATTCCTCCTGGCTCTGATTGGTTGTTTCTGACCGGGAGCGGTGTATTTCTGCAAATGGCAATAGGAGCACAGGGAGGAGCCAGAGGAGCTTGATTTTTTCCACAGATTATCTGTCTCATATTCTACTGTCAGGACATAATGACAGTTTTAACAAATATTTGTTTACAAAAGCTACCTACTGGAGCTTTAACCACGGCTCTTTGTACACAGCAAAAACTCAGTGTTAAATTAACACACCTGGGAGTGTATATGAGTCCACACTCAAGAGTGTTAAAGTTAATGAGATATTTAAGTGATTAATTGAGTGATGATTGAGCATTATTGAAGACACCTAAAGTAGAATCACTGAAGGAGAAAACCGGAATTTCAGGTCACCATTATGGAGATGAGTGGTTGCTATAGTTGGGCTCTTGACCCTTATATTATTAACTTTATATTTTGTTCGGCTGGTGTATCTGAGTAAAACCTGCCAGATGAACAAAGAAAAAATGTATCTAATAGTGTTGGTTATATTATGACATTTATCATTTGAACTAAATGTTTGTGATTAATGCTGTTGGTAACAGCATAAATGAGATTCTGCATAAATATCCAGAATTTGAGATATAATATAAAGGAGTTCTTAGAAGTAGTAAAAAAAAATAAAAAAAAAAGTCTCTCTTTTTGGCACACACAGATATCAAGATTCAGTCAATGCATCTCAACAATGGTGACGAGAAGAATATTCAATTAGGAAAAGTAAATTACATAGACAATTCAAATCATAATTTATTCATACTGCAATGCATGATGGGAGCCATTAATGAGTTGTGATTGGTGGCAACAAGGATTATTATTGTCACCACGGTTTAGATTCACAGGCTGATTATTGATGTCTGTGTTTCTGAATAAATGCATTTGAAAGTGAGTTGATCAGGACAATTTTTATTAAATGTTTTGGATTATAAGAAAAATACAATTATCATATGCTGTAGAACCACTAAACTGTTGCTATCAAGTTAAACCAGATCATCTGAATGAGTTTCATTTTTCAGATCACAGCATGATTTTGTCAAAACATAACCAATACTATCAGATCACACTTGTCTTTGTTCATTTGACTGTAATAAATCAATAACAGCCGATAAATAAAATGTCAATTTAAAGTATAAGGATCAAGAGCCCAACTAAAGCAAACACTTATCGCCATAACGGTGGCTTAATATTTTAGATTTTCTCCTGATTCTGCTTGTTATCATCAGGTGTCTTCAATAAGGCTCAATCATCACTAAATTAATCACTTAATTATCTCATTAACTTTAACACTCTTGAGTGTTAATTTAACACTCATATCTGCATCATACCGTCCATCTGAAAGCAGGTGAAGGCGATTTACTACTAATCAAGGAACCGGCTTTACTGATTAGATGCGCATAACAATATCGTGCGATTAATCGTGCAGCCCTAGTTCTGCGCTCTAGCCAGAGAATACTCCCGTTGCAGGAACACTTTTACACTATAAAATAGTGGAAAATATAATAATAGAAACAAAATGTATTATCATTTTTACCCGTTATTATCAATCTAAATTATTGAAATTGTTATTACTACCGTGTTCTTTATTTAGGCTATTACAGTTCGTTCATTTATTTTTCGTTTTTCTTTATTCTTTATTTAAATTTTGTTATTCTTTAATTAAATTTTGTTTTTCTATATTTAAATTTCGTTTTTATTTATTTAAATTTCGTTTTTATTTATTTAAATTTCAATTCTATTTATTTAAATTTCGTTTTTATTTTTTATTTACTTAAATTTCGTTTTATTTATTTACATTTCATTTATATTTATTTAAATTTCGTTTTTATTTATTTAAATTTCGTTTTTATTTATTATTTAATTAAATTTCGTTTTTATTTATTTAAATTTCGATTTTATTTATTTAAATCTACCCTACTTTGTCAGTGAGAAAAATATTATAAGACTACCTTATTAAAAATATTGCTTAAGTTAAAAGTGTGTGTGTGTGTGTGTGTGTGTGTGTGTGTGTGTGTGTGTGTGTGTGTGTGTGTGTGTGTGTGTGTGTGTGTGTGTGTGTGTTTTATATCACTAGAGCCGTGTCCATTCTCGGACCATATAACCCCTGCTTGCGTGAGGCGCGCCGCTTCTTTCTTTAAATCGACCCTACTTTGTCAGTAATTTGTTAGTGAGAAAAATATTAGACAACCTTATTAAAATATTGCTTAAGTTAAGCAAATTACATTAACGATAGTAAGGATGAACAGAGCAAGACGACAGTTAAGATGACTGAACAGGACGACAGTTAAGATGACTAAATAAGACGACAGTTAAGATGACTGAACAGGACGACAGTTAAGATGACTGAATAAGACGACAGTTAAGATGACTGAATAAGACGACAGTTAAGATGACTGAATAAGACTACAGTTAAGATGACTGAACAGGACGACAGTAAAGATGACTGAACAGGACGACAGTTAAGATGACTGAACAGGACGACAGTAAAGATAACTGAACAGGACGACAGTTAAGATGACTAAATAAGACGACAGTTAAGATGACTGAACAGGACGACAGTTAAGATGACTGAACAGGACGACAGTTAAGATGACTAAATAAGACGACAGTTAAGATGACTGAACAGGACGACAGTTAAGATGACTAAATAAGACGACAGTTAAGATGACTGAACAGGACGACAGTAAAGATGACTGAACAGGACGACAGTTAAGATGACTGAACAGGACGACAGTTAAGATGACTGAACAGGACGACAGTTAAGATGACTGAATAAGACGACAGTTAAGATGACTGAATAAGACGACAGTTAAGATGACTGAACAGGACGACAGTTAAGATGACTGAACAGGACGACAGTTAAGATGACTGAATAAGACGACAGTTAAGATGACTGAATAAGACGACAGTTAAGATGACTGAACAGGACAACAGTTAAGATGACTGAACTGAACTGAAGGACAGTTAATATGACTGAACAAGGACGACAGTTAAGATGACTGAACAGGACGACAGTTAAGATGACTGAACAGGACGACAGTTAAGATGACTGAATAAGACGACAGTTAAGATGACTGAATAAGACGACAGTTAAGATGACTGAATAAGACGACAGTTAAGATGACTGAATAAGACGACAGTTAAGATGACTGAACAGGACGACAGTTAAGATGACTGAATAAGACGACAGTTAAGATGACTGAATAAGACGACAGTTAAGATGACTGAACAGGACGACAGTTAAGATGACTGAACAGGACGACAGTTAAGATGACTGAATAAGACGACAGTTAAGATGACTGAATAAGACGACAGTTAAGATGACTGAATAAGACGACAGTTAAGATGACTGAACAGGACGACAGTTAAGATGACTGAATAAGACGACAGTTAAGATGACTGAACAGGACAACAGTTAAGATGACTGAACTGAACTGAAGGACAGTTAATATGACTGAACAAGGACGACAGTTAAGATGACTGAACACGACCAGGACGACAGTTAAGATGACTGAACAGGACGACAGTTAAGATGACTGAACAGGACGACAGTTAAGATGACTGAATAAGACGACAGTTAAGATGACTGAATAAGACGACAGTTAAGATGACTGAACAGGACGACAGTTAAGATGACTGAATAAGACGACAGTTAAGATGACTGAATAAGACGACTGTTAAGATGACTGAACAGGACGACAGTTAAGATGACTGAATAAGACGACAGTTAAGATGACTGAACAGGACGACAGTTAAGATGACTGAATAAGACGACAGTTAAGATGACTGAACAGGACGACAGTTAAGATGACTGAATAAGACGACAGTTAAGATGACTGAACAAGGACGACAGTTAAGATGACTGAACAGGACGACAGTTAAGATGACTGAACAGGACGACAGTTAAGATGACTGAACAGGACGACAGTTAAGATGACTGAATAAGACGACAGTTAAGATGACTGAATAAGACGACAGTTAAGATGACTGAACAGGACGACAGTTAAGATGACTGAATAAGACGACAGTTAAGATGACTGAATAAGACGACAGTTAAGATGACTGAACAGGACGACAGTTAAGATGACTGAACAGGACGACAGTTAAGATGACTGAATAAGACGACAGTTAAGATGACTGAATAAGACGACAGTTAAGATGACTGAACAGGACAACAGTTAAGATGACTGAACTGAACTGAAGGACAGTTAATATGACTGAACAAGGACGACAGTTAAGATGACTGAACACGACCAGGACGACAGTTAAGATGACTGAACAGGACGACAGTTAAGATGACTGAACAGGACGACAGTTAAGATGACTGAATAAGACGACAGTTAAGATGACTGAATAAGACGACAGTTAAGATGACTGAACAGGACGACAGTTAAGATGACTGAATAAGACGACAGTTAAGATGACTGAATAAGACGACAGTTAAGATGAATGAACAGGACGACAGTTAAGATGACTGAATAAGACGACAGTTAAGATGACTGAACAGGTCGACAGTTAAGATGACTGAACAGGACGACAGTTAAGATGACTGAATAAGACGACAGTTAAGATGACTGAATAAGACGACAGTTAAGATGACTGAACAGGACGACAGTTAAGATGACTGAATAAGACGACAGTTAAGATGACTGAATAAGACGACAGTTAAGATGACTGAACAGGACGACAGTTAAGATGACTGAACAGGACGACAGTTAAGATGACTGAATAAGACGACAGTTAAGATGACTGAATAAGACGACAGTTAAGATGACTGAATAAGACGACAGTTAAGATGACTGAACAGGACGACAGTTAAGATGACTGAATAAGACGACAGTTAAGATGACTGAATAAGACGACAGTTAAGATGACTGAACAGGACGACAGTTAAGATGACTGAACAGGACGACAGTTAAGATGACTGAATAAGACGACAGTTAAGATGACTGAATAAGACGACAGTTAAGATGACTGAACAGGACAACAGTTAAGATGACTGAACTGAACTGAAGGACAGTTAATATGACTGAACAAGGACGACAGTTAAGATGACTGAACACGACCAGGACGACAGTTAAGATGACTGAACAGGACGACAGTTAAGATGACTGAACAGGACGACAGTTAAGATGACTGAATAAGACGACAGTTAAGATGACTGAATAAGACGACAGTTAAGATGACTGAACAGGACGACAGTTAAGATGACTGAATAAGACGACAGTTAAGATGACTGAATAAGACGACAGTTAAGATGAATGAACAGGACGACAGTTAAGATGACTGAATAAGACGACAGTTAAGATGACTGAATAAGACGACAGTTAAGATGACTGAATAAGACGACAGTTAAGATGACTGAACAGGACGACAGTTAAGATGACTGAATAAGACGACAGTTAAGATGACTGAATAAGACGACAGTTAAGATGACTGAACAGGACGACAGTTAAGATGACTGAATAAGATGACAGTTAAGATGACTGAATAAGACGACAGTTAAGATGACTGAACAGGACGACAGTTAAGATGACTGAACAGGACGACAGTTAAGATGACTGAATAAGACGACAGTTAAGATGACTGAATAAGACGACAGTTAAGATGACTGAACAGGACAACAGTTAAGATGACTGAACTGAACTGAAGGACAGTTAATATGACTGAACAAGGACGACAGTTAAGATGACTGAACACGACCAGGACGACAGTTAAGATGACTGAACAGGACGACAGTTAAGATGACTGAACAGGACGACAGTTAAGATGACTGAATAAGACGACAGTTAAGATGACTGAATAAGACGACAGTTAAGATGACTGAACAGGACGACAGTTAAGATGACTGAATAAGACGACAGTTAAGATGACTGAATAAGACGACAGTTAAGATGAATGAACAGGACGACAGTTAAGATGACTGAATAAGACGACAGTTAAGATGACTGAACAGGACGACAGTTAAGATGACTGAATAAGACGACAGTTAAGATGACTGAACAATACGACAGTTAAGATGACTGAACTGAACTGAAGGACAGTTAATATGACTGAACAAGGACGACAGTTAAGATGACTGAACACGACCAGGACGACAGTTAAGATGACTGAACAGGACGGTAGTAGGCTATAGGACTACAGTTCAAGTACCGACGACAGAACAAGATGTCAGACAACAGAACAAATCGACATAAACAAAGAACATACACATCAACATATACACATTTTTCTGAAAAAAGAGGATCAATACAGTAAGGAGGACAGATCAAATCGACATAAACAGAGAGCACACACATCAACATATACCAATTTTTTCGAACAACTAGACAATGACTGTTGACAAGGACAAATGAATAGTACAAAGCAAAAGCCAGTCGACTCATTTTTGGCACAAATGGAACCCCATACTGTTCAAGTACGGACGACAGAACAAGATGACAGACAACACAACAAATGGACATAAACAAAGAACATACACATCAACATATACAAATTTGTCTGAAAAAAGAGGATCAATACAGTAAAGACGACAGATCAAATCGACGTAAACAGAGAGCCCACACATCAACATATACCATTTTTTTCGAACAACTAGACAATGACTGTTGACAAGGACAAATGAATAGTACAAAGCACAAAGCAGTCGACTCATTTTTGGCACAAATGGAACCCCATACTGTTCAAGTACGGACGACAGAACAAGATGACAGACAACAGAACAAATGGACATAAACAAAGAACATACACATCAACATATACACATTTTTCTGAAAAAAGAGGATCAATACAGTAAGGAGGACAGATCAAATCGACATAAACAGAGAGCACACACATCAACATATACCAATTTTTTCGAACAACTAGACAATGACTGTTGACAAGGACAAATGAATAGTACAAAGCAAAAAGCAGTCGACTAATTTTTGGCACAAATGGAACCCCATACTGTTCAAGTACGGACGACAGAACAAGATGACAGACAACAGAAAAAATGGACATAAACAAAGAACATACACATCAACATATACAAATTTGTCTGAAAAAAGAGGATCAATACAGTAAAGACGACAGATCAAATCGACGTAAACAGAGAGCGCACACATCAACATATACCATTTTTTTCGAACAACTAGACAATGACTGTTGACAAGGACAAATGAATAGTACAAAGCACAAAGCAGTCGACTCATTTTTGGCACAAACGGAACCCCATAAGGAATAAGCACTGGACTGCAAAAAAGGGTGACATTTATGGCAGCACATCTCAGCAGAAGTTCTTTTTGAGAATTAACAGAGATGTAGTCACCATAATCGTGATCAGTATTGCTTTAGTTGCGGTCTTGACCCGAGACTAGAGGTTCTGTTTTGTCTTGGTTATACAAATAATGTCCTTAGAAAAACTCATGTACTGTGGCAAGTAAAACTAAATTATAAAAATATTAGATGTTGCTGATGTTGACTAAATCATCATGAAGTGGCCTGGTTAACTTATAAGATGACTGATTATTTAAGTGTGTTTTGTCATGAATATATACCATCTTTGTAATGCATCGGATGTGATATTGTGAAGGTTTTGGGCTGCTCTAGACACAGAAACGTCAAGAATCATCTAATGAAACTAATCAATGGTGACATGCTTAATGCTGCAGTGCATGCTGTATGCCAGCAAAGTAAAAAACTCATCATTTCCTCCCAGCATGCATCGCGGTATGAATGAGTCATGCTGTTGTATTAAATATTAGAACGTTTTGCTATCACCGTTGTTGAGGAATGTATGATGAGTGATGAAGTGTCTTAATGCCCAGTTAATAAATTTACAATTAGAGATGTAGCATCTTTAAAAGTTTTTATTGTTACAGTGTTAATGTGTTACTCTTTTCACAACATCTGATTCTGTACTTCCCATACAACGCTTAAATAAACATTCATTTGAATAGCTTAGATGCAGACAATTTGATCTAATCTGCTTTATCTTAAAATATCTTTATCTCAACCATTGCTAAAGCTTAAATGTCTTCTAATAGCATTAATGCATTTGCTGAAAGAAAATATATTTATTAAAATTCAAGGGTCAAGAGCCCACTTAAAGCAAACACTGATCACCATAATGTTAATTATTGTACAATATTTTCGATAAATCAGCAACATCCAAACCTCTGGTGTCAATAAGAACTTTTGTAGACCTATGACATAAATAAAGTCTGGTTATCAATAAATGAAGCTGTCAATGCTGTTTTGTTGCTTAACCCTCCTCTGCTGAGATCTTGTTTGTTATTCCTCTGTCCTTCAGAGTGATTCTGCTTGTATTATCAGGTGTCTTCAATAATGCTCAGTCATCACTCAATTAATCACTTAATTATCTTATTACAGTGGTGTGAATAAGTTAGGACACCCATGCTAAAGTTGCCTAAAAAGAGGAATAAAAAATCATCTTTTGGAAATTGATCTTAATGCCTTAATTAGAAAAATGAGGAAAAATCCAACCTTTAAGGACACCAATTTTCTTTGTGTATGAATAATGTATCATAAATAAATAAATGTTCTTCCTTAAAATACAGGATGCATAAGTCAGGCCCCCCCCTATGTTAAATTCCCATAGAGTCAGGCAGATTTTTATTTTTAAAGGCCAGTTATTTCATGGATCCAGGATAATATGCATCCTGATAAAGTTCCCTTGGCCTTTGGAATTAAAATATCCCACATCATCACATTCCCGTCACCATACCTAGAGATTGGCATGGGGTACTTTCCATAAGATCATCTTTCAATGCAAATCAAACCAGCTATTAGCCCAACTGAAATAACACCATGCCAATTTAACATAGGGGGGGGGGGGGGGGGGGGGGGGGGGGTGGGGGGGGGGGCTGACTTATGCATCCTGTATTTTAAGGAAGAACATTTATTTATTTATGATACATTATTCATACACAAAGAAAATTGGTGTCCTTAAAGGTTGGATTTTTCCTCATTTTTCTAATTAAGGCATTAAGATCAATTTCCAAAAGATGATTTTTTATTCCTCTTTTTAGGCAACTTTAGCATGGGTGTCCTAACTTATTCACACCACTGTAACTCCAACACTGATTCAGTGTTACATTTAACAATCTGTAGTGTGCACACTGAGCAGTGTTCATTTCATCTGGGCTAACCCAAGTGGGGCCTACATGGAAACCGAGGACAAAACTGACAGGGCCCCAGATAGATAGCCCAGGTCAAACCCATTGGCAAAATAAAGGTTCCAACAGAAGAAATTTTTATACCTCTCGTTTATACTAATGTCTGGAGTCCAAAACATATTTTTGGGGGCTATAAAGGAATCAATTCCACAAAATGTCTGGTTATCCCAAGTCATATCCGGATTTGGCCAAAGCTAGAAAGTTGATGTACAAAATGATTAGAATATACTGTATAACAATACTGTATGCTTGAAAATCAAATAAAACCTCTGATAAGTGACAAAATTCTGTAAATTGAGTAAAACTTTGTGAAATAAGGATGAATTATGTGTTTAAAAACACTTACAGTTTCTAGTTTGACCTGTGTCGAGATGCTCTGGGCTTTTTCATTCTGTAGATAAAACAATGTATTAAAAGACAATACTACAGCTTGACATCCCATAATGACCTGAACGAGAAGATAAATCATGCTGGACACATACCACTGTGATGGAGGTCACAAATATGTCCACAGAAATGGTGGCAGGGATGACCTCAGTGGCGTTGAATATCAAGGGCACCATTTTGGGATTCTGAGAGTCATTTTTGTCCAAGCCGAGATGTACAAAAAGAGCCTTTTTAGCTTCAGCATATTCTGTAACACTGCAGTTTTTAGGCTTCCACCCTGTGCATTCACTGTTAAGAAATGCTGTATATAAAAAAAAAATGTCAGTTTTAACAGTAACATTCTGTTCTCTTTTGATACAGTTCACTCGCATTTCGTCAGTTTTAGTGGACTAAAATGATAATTAGCATTACATATGCTAAATGATGACTACCTTACCAGGCTTTTTTACAGTAAAATACTGGTAACATTGTTGCCCGTAATTTACTGTTAATTGTACAGTTATTTACTGTAATGTTACTGTAATGATACCATGCACTAAATTAAAACTCCAGCTAACTAAAACCTTAAATTGACCAACTGCACTTTAAATTGATTCATTAATATTTATATTGCACGCATAATGTTAGCAAAGCATTTGTGTGAACCAAATTCATTCAAGACACTAAAAAAAATATTTTCAATAAAGAGATTTCCACTGGACCAGCAACTAGAGGTGGGCGGATCGATCATGAAGTATCGATACTTCGATACTGACGTGGTATCGAAAAGGATCGATCCTCACATAAAAATATCGATCCAAATGTGTATTTTTTTACCAGTAATTTTATTAATTTAGCACGCAATTCAGGGCGTAAAATAAGCTTCAAAGTGGAAAAATAAGCAAATGTTAGTGGGTAATTGTGTAGGATAGAACTTTTTCTCCTAGTCATCTGTATACAAGACGAAACCAATCAATCACAGAGAGCGTTCGATGCTGGTGCTTCGCTGAGCTCACAGGCCCAGTGCGTTTGGGAAACGAAGCCTTGCTTAGATGACAGAGAAACAATCGGGAGTTATTTCGCAATAAACAAACCACAAGTGTACATAACGGTTCAAAATGTTGACGTCATAAGATTTTTTTAATGAAATTAATATTTTTATTCAACATTAAATTGATCAAAGGGTTTTACACTGTTAAAAAAATATATACTTCATATAAATGCTGTTCTTTCAACTTTGTTCATCAAATAATTCTGCATAAAATGTATCATGGTTTCCACAAAAATATGAAACTGTTTTCAACATTGATAATAATATGAAATGTTTCCTGAGCAGCAAATCACCATATTAAAATGAATTATCATCATGACTGGAGTAATGATGCCGAAAATTCAGCTTTGATCACATGAATAAATTACAGTTTACTATGGCAAAGAAAACAGATAGCCTATGTATGTATTTTTGATCAAATAAATGCAGAAGAGAATTAAAAATCTTACAGACCCCAAACTTTTGAACAGTAGGCTAGTGTACAATAGTACATTTACTATAATTAGGGTAGTTTTGTAATTAAGTCACTGACTAATAACAGGCGAGTTGAGAGCACAAATCACAAAATATTTAGTAGTCTTGAAAACGTATTCAGATTTAGCATATTAATGATGCATTCACCTCATAAATCATAACACACTGCTCTAGCACAGGAAAATGCATACAAGTTCAAGTGCTTGCTTTTAAAATGAAAAAGTATTGGTATCGGTATCGATATCGGCGATACTGGCCCTGTATTTACTTGGTATCGGATCGATATCGAAATTTTCAGTATCGCCCACCCCTACCAGCAACTACACAATCACCACCTCTTAAAAAAAGCAACATGCAGCTTATCATTAAAAAAGTCTAGATCTTCTGGACCAAAGCACAGACTCTACTCTTCAGCACAACAGTGACCCCACAGCTCTGAAGAGTTTACCTCCAACCCTGATAAACTCTCCTGCCTGTAGCTTTCTAGTAATCCTGAAGACATTGATTAGCTGGTTCAGGTGTGTTTGATTAGGGTTCCAGATAATAATATAAATGTGTCAAAATAATGTTAATGTGTCAATGTTAAAGCTCCAGTAGGTCACTTTTGTAAACAAATATTTGTTAAAACTGTCATTATGTCCTGACAGTAGAATATGAGACAGATAATCTGTGGAAAAAATCAAGCTCCTCTGGCTCCTCCCTGTGGTCCTATTGCCATTTGCAGAAATACACCGCTCCCGGTCAGAAACAACCAATCAGAGCCAGGAGGAATGTCTTAGCAGTGTCAATCACGCTCGTGTACGCGCTGATCACCCCTCTCTTGCACAGCGCGAGCGCGTACCGTCGTTCGTGATTCTCCTGTTCGAACTCGTTCATCCAAATGAACGAATCTTTTTTCTGAGTCATTTCGTTCATTCAACGAACGAAATGACTCGCAAAAAAGATTTGTTCATTTCGAACGAGTCTTTTTCGGAGTCATTTCGTTCATTCAACGAACGAAATGACTCGAAAAAATATTTGTTCATTTTGAAACAGGAGAGGAACGTGCATCACAGAACAGAGCAAGGCGAGCATTTGTGATTATAAAACTTAAAGTTTTGTATTTATTTTTGAAATGACCGATCGTTTCTCTAGATAAGACCCTTATTCATCGTCTGGTATCGTTTAAAGCCCTTTGAAGCTGCACTGAAACTGTCATTTGGTCCTTGAAACGTTTGTGTCGTCCATTATGGAGAAAAAGCCTGGAATGTTTTCATCAAAAACCTTAATTTCTTTTCGACTGAAGAAAGAAAGACATGGACATCTTGGATGACATGGGGGTGAGTAAATTATCAGCAAAAGTTTTTTTTAAAAGTGAATTAATCCTTTAACATTATTTTACTAGCTATTTATAACTTATAGAAAGAGTGCAACGTTATAAAGTTACATGTATTGCAAAATACATAATGAGTTGAGGACCAAGTTTGTAGTCAAAGTATGGGCAGGCCATAGTCAATGTAAAGCATATTGTTGATGTTTCATCCCTATTAGTGAATGTTCCATAACTGTTAATAATCCGCCGTCATCGGTGGTCCTGTTTACTAGCCTGCGCGTTCACGGCAGGCTGCGCTGTTGGGGAGGAGCTGTGGAGGGAGGGCTGTAGCGCAGCAGAGAGCAAGGGGGTTGGACCTGTAAGTTGTGCTTGTTCAAATTTTCAGGCTAAGTCAACATTTTCTCAAAACTCCCTACTGCAACTTTAACTCCATTGAATCTACATCTCTTTTGCTCCTGCAATTAATGTTGAACAATGTTGAAATGCCATCCATATATCAATGGTAATGGGATTAAGTCAATGTTACAATGTGATTTTGGTTCAACATCATGCTTGCACTCTCAGAAAAAGAAAACAACAATTACAACTGACTTAAAGCCTGAAATCAACTACAAATAAAAGAAGACAATAAATCTCTCAAGATCTCCAACCAGCTCCAAAACACCTGTCTGCAGGAAAATCCCCAGTGTTAAATCCACACTGCTCAGAGAACATATGGTCCCACTCTACATTGGTTGTTTGGTGGGAAACGAACTTTTCATGCTCTCAACCAGTAGTGGAATGTGCCAGACATTTCAATTTACCACATCTACATGCACATGGCAAAATCATTTAATTGTATATATGCATATATTGTATATGACTTGCAATACATGGGGGTGAAGTCTAACATATAGGCAGAGGTGGAAAGTCCAGGGGTCAGAAAGTAAAAGTCCTGCCATATGTTTATTCCACCCATGAACTCAGTCAGCTGATTTCACTAATTAGTTCCATCTCCTGTCTGAATTAGCAAATCCAGGTGATTGGAACAAAATACTGAGGAGGACTTTTACTTTCTGAAACTGGACTTTACACCTCTGCATAGCAATGCCACATGTCAGCCAAGAGCAAAGAAATAAACCAGAACTGGACTTTATCGTAGCCAAAAAATCTCTGTATATTAAATATGGAGTAATTTCAGCGACAGCCTTAGATTAAATCAACTGAAGAGAAAAGAAGACATTAAATCTGTGAAGATCACAGCAGAGGAGGAATAAACAACTCCACAAACAGCATTACCAGCTTCAGTTATTACTAACCAGATTTACTTTATTTCTGTCAAACGTCTACAAAAGTTTTATTGAGAATTAACAGAGGTTTATTCACAAACTCTAATGTGTTTCATTTGAAGTCACCATAACTGTGATTAGTGTTTCCATTAGTTGGGCTCTTAACTCTTATTTCATGTTATGTCTTTTTTGGCTGCTTTGACAGTGTGTTTGTCAAACACATTTTTAGCATCAAAGAAAGTTAGAGTGAAATGAGATCAGGTGATGATGGTTACCTGTTGATGGTTTTATAATCATCATAAAACAGCCTGTTTCAGTGAGGTTTTTATAATCTAACAACTGTTGTTCCACTATAGAGTTGTGACGTTCGCGAACGAACCGATTCTTTTGAACGGCTCATAAACATGAACGATGGGAGCCGAGTCGGTGCTGGAGGGGAGCCGTTCTTTCTGTCGTTCTTTTTTTCCTATGCGTGTTTCACACAGATGCACACAAATTAGCTCCTCAGTTATAGGGGAAGGGGCGCACCCAGCGCAGGGGTGCTACTGCCCAACAGCATGATGATAGTAGTTGTGCACGCGCACGCATCCTTTACGTGAGTACTCCAGTGGAAAAAAAAACCCTACGTGCCTCTGTCATTGGGTAGGAGCGGAGCCAATGACTTGTGCACGCTGCCGTCACATAGTTACTCCAGTAAAAAAAAAAAAAAAAACAAGAACACACGTGCGAGTGCCTCTCTGTCTCAGTGCCAACGTCATAGCGGATAGCGGGTCGTTCGAAGGAAGAAGACACACACGTGACACGTCTGAAAATGAGCCAGAGGAAAAGGAGCAGCATTTGGGTGCACTTTTCTCATGATGAAAACATTAAGGCTAAATGTAATGACAAAAGTTGAATCTAATTTAATCTAATCTAATCACATAAAAATTGTATCTCCCATTGTTATATCTCCCACCCCTATGAGCAGGTAGCTGGAACAGTGGAAGCCAGGAATCCAACCGCCGATGCTGTCATGGAGGTGCGAGCCTACCTGGAGGAGCCTCTTCTTCCAACACATGAGGATCCCCTCACGTGGTGGGAGAGTCGAGCCCCTGTTTACCCCAGGCTTAGCAAGCTGATGGCCAAGAAGCTTTGTGTTGTGGCGACATCAGTTCCCTCTGAGAGAATATTCTCAAAAACTGGACAGATAATCTCAGAGAGGAGAAGTCGCCTTAAGCCCAAAAAGGTCAGAGCTCTTGTCTTCCTTAATTCAAATTTGCCCAAGGACAAGAAAGAGAGTCAGAAAAAGCCATAAAGTAAGGAACTGCTTTGTATTTATTTACATTGCATTTTGTGTTCATGTTCATGTTCATGTTATTGTATCTACAGTATATATTTACAACTTTAAATATTTTTTGTTTTTTATCAAAATGTTCTTGTGTGATAACAGTGTTCTTATGTGGAAGTGTTAGTGTTTGTAGTAAAAGCTGTTTTGCACAGAAATTCATTGCAGCCGGCTTTGTTTTTGATGTTTATTTGTGAGTAGGTATTGTATGAATAACATAAGTCAACATAGCTTTACACATACACACACTTTGTACTAAAGGTAAATCCAAAATAGTGATGTCACTTTCTAAGCAGAGGGATGTTGTGCAACCCTATGGAATATAGTCCACACATGACAAATGAGGTAATAATTAATATTTCAGAATAATTCAAACTCAGATATTGGTGTGTGATATCTGAGTTTTAATTATTTGACTACAAATCTCACCTCATCATTCCTCCCAGTGATTATTTCCAGGATAAACTGAGATGCCCCCAAGCTGGCTTCTTAAAACTGACTAAATATTTAAAAAGAGCCAAAAGAGCCATTCTTTTGAACGGCTCTTTGAAAGGAACAGATCGCCAAGATCCGGATCCCCTCAAAGAGCCATGAATCCCATCACTATTCCACTAATATATTCACATAATAAACCCTGTGTTACTGCAGCATGAGATCCAGCAATATAACAATCGGTTTTAATCTTTCAATAAACATGAATTAAAAAAAAATTCAACCTTAGTGGACACACACAGATATCAACAATCAGCACATGAATCTCAACAATGGTGACAATCACAAATATTTAGATAATCAATTCACAACATCACTGAAAAGCTACTAATTCACAACAAAAACAACAGCAAAAAATAAAAGCAAATATTTAGAATTAAACAAAATTATAGGACAATTCAGCTGCATATTTTCATGTTGCAATGCATGCTGGGAGTTTTGTACTATGCTGGTACCCAGCATGCATTGCAGCAAGGTACTTTGATAGTCACCATTATTGAGATTCATACGCTGATTGTTGATGTCTGTGTGTGTCATCGTAATTTGACTTTTGAGTGCTTTGTTAAATCTTTTAACTGATAAAAGATTATCTTTTTACGGTGGTTAAATTGGTCCGGGGCTCAGCCTCGGCCCATAAGCCTGCTCGTTTGCAGTCAGTTGTCTACTGGAAATTATGTCACATAAAATTTGATAAAAAGTGATGCTTTTGAAAACATATTTCTGACAATAAATGAAAGATTTTTTAAATGGCGTGTCTATTTTGTCTCGGCGGAGCTGAGATGAGAACAATCGGAACACAGCCGTATTCTTGTTCAGCTGCTTAATCTCGTTGTCAGTCGACAAAGATTGCGCACCGCTCGCGCACGCGCATCTACGTGACACGGATAAATGAATATTCCTGGGAGATCCGTAGTTGCGCGGGATGTGGAAGCGCACAAAAGTTCCAGAAACGTACAAAAAGTGCCCTAGCCTTGAATGACAAGGTAAGGAAAATAAGACTAAATCAAAATGAAATAACCAAGACTAGGTTGACATTGTGATTTTTCTCAGGAGATGTTTTGAGCATTTTACTTCAGACGCCGGATTATCAGCAAACTGCCAAGAGAACTGCTAGCTGGCTACTCAAAATAAACTAGCAATATATTCAGTTAGCATATTTGTATTTGATGTGAATTACAGAAATATAAGACTTGCTAGACCTACATTTACCAAGCAACCTTTCCACAAGGATAGATTGATTTTATTTTTGTGACTTGTGCATATCTTGATGAGAAATGATGCAGAGTAGGATGAGTGTGTGTGTGTGTTGTAGTAGTAAAGAGAGAGAATGGGAGAAGGAAGTGTGTGTGAGGTGGACCTGGTCACCACAGACCCAAATCTTCTCAGCTGTTGCTACTGTCATATGCTGCACTGTCTCTTCATGTGGCACATTATGTTTGGCACATTGTATGGGTCACTATCATAACAAGGTCATACAATGTGTAATCAAGTGATGACTGATTAACAGAAATGTAAATGCTAAATGTCCTAATACCTGTTGATACTACAACAATGCAAAGTATATGCTCTTAACCTTGCAGTTTTTCACATATCATGTAATACTCTGTAAAAAGATGGACTAATGAAGCAGAGCAGAATCTACAGGCCTGCTTTGACTGCACTGATTGGACTGTTTTTGAAGCTGCTACCAACGATCTGGATGAGCTCACAGATACTGTAACATCATATAACATCAAGTTTCTGTGAGGATACATGCATTCCTACCAGGATGTTCTTATCATTTACTAATGATAAACCATGGTTTACTGGGAAACTCAAACACCTTCGTCATGCCAAAGAGGATGCTTAAAGAAGTGGGGATAAAATCTTGTATAACCAGGCCAGAAACAGATTGACAAGGGAGATCAGAGTTTTCATCCAACGACCTGTCAGTCCATCAGTCTGGAATGGCCTGAGGAACATCACCAACTACAAGTCACCATCCCCCCGATCTGTGGACAATCAACACCTGGCTGACAATTTAAATTCATTTTACCGCAGGTTTGAAAAGCCCTCATTCACACCACACACCCGGTCTGATCTGCACTTCACACATTCACCATCACCTCCTGCACTCCCATTACTCCCCCCTCCTGCCATCCTACCTGAGCTTAAGGTCTGTGTGGAGGACGTCAGAAGAGTCTTCAAAAAACAGAAGACTAGGAAAGCCTCAGGCCCAGACTGCTTCAAACGCTCCACTATCATTCCTGTCCCCAAAAAAACCCAAATCACTGGACTTAATGACTACAGACCTGTCGCTCTCACGTCTGTGGTCATGAAGTCGTTTGAAAGACTGGTATTGGCCCACCTGAAGGACATCACTGGACCCCTGCTGGGTCCCTTTCAGTTTGCTTACATAGCAAACAGGTCTGTGGATGATGCAGTCAACATGGGACTGCATTACATCCTGCAACATCTCGACAGACCAGGGACTTATGCAAGGATCCTCTTTGTGGACTTCAGTTCGGCCTTCAATACCATCATGCCTGGTCTTCTCACAGCCAAACTGACCCAGCTCTCCATACCATCCTCGATCTGTCAGTGGATCACCAGCTTCCTGACGGACCGGCAGCAGCGAGTGAGACTGGGGAAACACACATCCAGGACTCTCACCACCAGCACTGGCGCCCCCCAAGGTTGCGTTCTCTCCCCACTGCTCTTCTCCCTGTACACTAATGACTGCACTTCTAAAGACCCCACTGTCAAGCTCCTGAAATTTGCAGACAACACCACTGTCATCGGTCTCATCCAAAACGGTGACGAGTCTGCTTACAGACTGGAGGTTGAACAGCTGGCTGTCTGGTGCAGTTATAACAACCTTGAGCTGAACACGCTCAAAACAGTGGAGATGATCGTGGACTTCAGGAGGAACAGCCCAGCACTCCCCCCACTCATCATCATGAACAGCACTGTGGAAGCAGTGGAGTCAGTTAGGTTCCTGGGCACTATCATCTCTCAGGACCTGAAGTGGGACAATCACATTGACTCCACTGTGAAAAAGGCCCAGCAGAGACTGTACTTCCTTCGCCAGCTGAGGAAGTTCAACTTGCCACAGGAGCTGCTGATTCAGTTCTACTCAGCCGTCATTGAGTCTGTTTTATGCACTTCCATCACTGTCTGGTTTGGTTCAGCTACCAAATCAGACATCAGGAGACTACAATGGACAGTCCGGACTGCGGAGAGGATTATTGGTGCCCCCCTGCCAACCCTCCAGGACCTGTACTCTTCCAGAGTGAGGAAGAGAGCAGGTAAAATCATCACAGACTCCACTCACCCTGGACACCACTTGTTTGAACTGTTACCGTCAAGACGGCGACTCAGATCACTGGCCACAAGAACATCTCGGCACAGGAACAGTTTCTTCCCACAGGCCATTTCCCTTCTGAACAGTTAACATATCTCCCAAGGCATATGCCTGTAAGTGCAATACTCCCAGTGTTTAGTGCAATATCTTAAAAATTCAGGTGATATTTATATTTATTCATACTACACAAAATACTGTAAATATGTTCATAATCTGTAAATGTTTATTCTGACAAAACCCAACTGTGACCATATATTTTTATAGTATTTTCATATTTTTTATAATTTTATTTGTAGAATTTGTATTACTATTTGTATTACTATTACTTGTTGTATCTGTATTTGTATATGTGCACTGGAAGCTTCAGTACCAAGGAAAATTCCTTGTGTGTGCAAGCACACTTGGCAATAAAGCTCTTTCTGATTCTGATTCTTTCTGATACTCAATTTCTCCATTTATTTGCACAAAACTCTCCAGAAAGTGCTATTTAATGGTTTATTTAAAAAAAAAAAATATGTCTGTGTGTGTATATATATAAACAAACTTGGATGAAATGTTAGATGCGAATTTAAAGCTCTAGTAGTTATAAAGAATTACTTTTGATCACAAGCACTTGTAAAACTTTATATCTGTGATTTAAAAACTGCTTATTTACATAATTATTACATAAAAAAAATCTAAATTATGACACTAAAAAGTTCATGTAAAAATCATGTGATAGAATTATAATTTCGACATAATTTTGACTTTGTCATTTCAACTTTTGTCACAATTTTGAAATTTTATGTAATATTTATGACTTACACAGCAAAATCCCCAGTGTTAAATTAACACTGCTCAGTGTTTATATGAGTCCACACTCTCAGAGTGTTATAGTAACACTGAACCAGTGTTGAAGTGAATGAGATAATTAAGTGCTTAATTGAGTGATGATTGAGCATTATTGAAGACACTTGATGTTAACAAGCAGAATCACTGAAGGAGAAAATTAATGTAAAATGGTCACCATTATGGTGATTGGTGTTTAGTTTAGTTGGGCTCTTGACCCTTACATTATTAACTTTAGATTTTGTTTGGCTGCTGTAATTCAGTTATAACAGCCAGATGAACAAAAAAAAAAGGTGTTCTGATGGTGTTGGTTGTTTTTTTAACATAATCATTGTTTGACCTGAATCACTGAACTCATTGAAAGCATAATTTCTGAGTTAAGTTTACCTTATGGATTATAGCAGCACTGTGGTTGTTAAGCGTACCATTTATAGCTTTTTCAATGAAATCCAAATGATCAAATCAATTACAAAAAAAACCTTCTTAAAAAATATTTCAGGTAGGCACACACAGATATCAAGAATTAGCGTATGAATCTCAGCAATGGTGACAAACAGATATTACCTCTGAACATAAGCTCATTATTTATTCATGCAGCAATGCACGATGGGAGCCATGAATGAGTTTTGATTGGTGGCACCCAGAATGCACTGAAACATGCTTTATAATTGCCACCATTGTTGAGATTCACAGGCTGATTCTTGATGTCTGTGTCAAAAAACAAATATTTATTTTATATGTGAACAACTTATTTGAATTATGTTGTAAAAGTTAAAAATAGTATGCTGTACAAAGACAGAGCTGATGTAATGAATAAAATAAATCTTACTCAGAAATTGGGCTCTATATGAGTTCAGTGATTCATGTCAAATGATTGTGAAATAATGATTATGTTAAAACACAACCATCATCATCATCATCATCATCATCATCATCATCATCATCATCAATCACCTTTTCTCTATCTGACTGTTATAACTCATGTACAGCAGTCACACAAAATCTAAACTTAATGACCTAAGGGTCAAGAGCCAAACTAAAGCAAACACTGATCACCATAATGGTAACATACCAATTACCAAAAATTGTTACCATCCTTCAGTGATTCTGCTTGTAAACATCAGGTGTCTTCAATAATGCTCAATCATCACTCAATTAAGCACTTAATCATCGCATTAACTTTAACACTGCTTCAGTGTTACTATAACACTTTGAGAGTGTGGACTCATATAAACACTGAGCAGTGTTAATTTAACACTGGGGATTTTGCTGTGTAGTCATGCAGTAAGTCTATAGGGTAAACCCGAGGTTTACCACAGTCCGCCGGATCCAAGCCGTATCTGGATCTGATGAAGGACCTGCGCCTGGACACGGCAACGACTCATCCCTGGAGTGTCCACTAGTCTCTCCCCTGTGAACGCCTCCTTTACTTCACCTCTGTACCGATAAACGTTGTCAAAATAGTTCCGGTTCACATGGCTACTCGGAAGCGACAAATAATTCTGTATTATACATTTTTAAGGCCAGACAAGTAATTTGTTGAGGTTAATTTGTAAAGAAAGACTACACACCTGCGCACATATATATTCAAACGCTCATATCTATAGACTAAACACGTAATGCGCATGTGCACACCTTCAGCGTTTTCACAGGTTTGTGTTTTTAAAGCTTGCGCAGAGATTAATATATATATTTATATATTTTTCTTCAAGACTTGAACCTTGTAACTTATTTGAAGGTTTGCGTTCTCGAGGCACTGTTGTTGTGCGGATGAGCGGCCGGATCGCATTAAGGGTTTTCTGTTAGAACGGTGTCGTGTTAGCGGCCACTAATTTAATAACTAATGATCTTTGCAACAGAAGTTAATTAATCAAAACTAACTTTAGCTGGACAATAACTTTACTCTAGAGCTGCTGTAAAGCCAAAACAATCTCTATTACTTTAATCTCCTATTATCACTGTAAAGCTGCTTTGAAACAATCTATATTGTTAAAAGCTCTGTATAAATGAAGGTGACTTGACTTAGTATATTATTATTTGACCGTTTTATGTCATAAAGTTATTTTGAATGTGGTAGAAATGTGCTTCGATAGGGTATTATGTGCAATTTATACTTTTTTTATTAGTATATGAAACTGTATGCAACAGTAAACGTTTCAAATATTACCTCACTACACTGTTATAATAAATATGACTATTTTGCATTTTTAATTCTATAAAAATCCTAACTTTTAGTAGCCCAATAAAAAATAGTCAAGAGAGATGTGAAAAATCACATACAAGTACTCAAGGTTAATTTATTACACTGGAAATGGTCGAGTGCATTGCATTATGTGTTAAATATAAAATAGATCATCCTGGTATTCCATACATACAGAAATTCACATATTGTGCACTGTATACTTGTTTTTTTGTTTTTTGGGGATCACAGGATATACAGGCAATAAAGTACATTTTCAAACAAGATACAGTAAGAGATAGTCTACTAAAAGAAATTAAACATATAATACATTAATAAAAATAAATAGAAATAACATGAAAAAAAATATAGCTGCAAGCAGCAATTAACGGTGTTCAAGCATTTATGACCTTCATGACAGTTATGCTGTCGGGCTCTTGGGAGAACTGAAATGTAGGCATGAAACTATAAAATATCCATGATGGAGAATATGCAAATGATGTAAATCTATAGTTCCAGTGTACCGTAATACTTTGAAAAAAATAATGGTTTTAAACATTTGTTTATCAGCCAATGCTGGATAATGTTAAAGATTAGATTAAAAAAAAATTCCTTGTCATTCTTGTGGACAACAGTAGTAAGGCTTCATCTTTAGTTGAAATGTTTGATAGAATGTACTGTGAGCACTCTGAGCATCAGGAATGTGTGAAATCATGTTGCTTCAAAATCAGTTGTTTTATATATATATATATATATATATATATATATATATATATATATATATATATATATATATATATATATATATATATATATATATATATATATTCAGAAAGGAGGTTAAGCTGAAAGTCTGAGTAGGTTAACCCTAAAATGAGGGAAACTCTGGGTTTTCTGTTTCAGAATGTATGGTATGGTATGAGGTATATCAAACCTGAGAAAGCAGATTAAGTCATGCCCGTTTCTGAAAGAGAGGTAACTTATACTCAGAGACAGTTACGATGGTAACTTACTCTGTGAACCTAACGTGGTCGGGAGCAGGTTTTCTTCAGTTAATAAAATAAAACTATATTACCAGTCCATCATAATAATAAAAAAAAATAGCATTAAGAAGTAAAATGACCAGCAGAGGGCAGTAGAAGACCACTTATTGGCTCACTTTCATTTTAAACTACTTGGTTTCACCATTATTCTGCACTAAAGCAAACCAGTTTTTTCATGTTAACTCCATAATGCATGCTTACACACACAGACACACACACACAGCTGTGTTTTTGTGATTTGTGAGGACATTCCATAGGCGTAATGGTTTTTATACTGGACAAACTGTATATTCTATCCCCTTACACTGCCCCTATCCCTAAACCTACCCATCACAGGAGACATTCTGCATTTTTACATTTTTAATAAAACACTGCTTAGTATGTTTTTAAAGCCATTTCAAATATGAGGGCTCATGAAATGTCCTAATTTTTCCGAGTGTACTCATATTGAAGGCGTGTTATCATAAAAATGTCCTCAGTTGTCATGAAAACAAGAGCACACACACACATTATTGTGAAAATCTCTTTTAATGGTCTATAAGCATTTCACATATTTCTTTGTGATGTAATAATACTTAAACTGTATTACCAGTCCATCATAATAATAAAAAAATAGCTTTAAGCATTTGTTTGTTAGCCAATGCTGAAAGCTGATAAAAAGATTAAGCATGTATAATACTGCTGCTCCCTCTAGTGGACAACAGTGGAATTACAGCCTATATAGAGTTGAAATTAATGAATGGAAATTTGGTTTTTCACTCTCGGGAACGAGAAAGTGAAAAAATCTGAAACTCAGAACTTATATAGTGTCCGAGGAGCCCTGTTGAACGAGACCATCCCAGTGTCGGTGGGCGATCGGGGCCGGGAGTTATGAGCGTTCAAAGGCATATCTTTTGGGGCTCATATCTCGGGAATGCCCAGGCCGAATCGCACCAAACTTGAATCGAAGCTAGGTGAGGACGGGCTCTTATGGCGGGCCGGAAGGTCCAAAAATAGGACTAATGACTTGTCTTAGGAAGTCACTATACTATAGCCACTAGCTACTGACTTTCCCACTGATAGGCCAGCGGTGGGTGGATCTGTATACGTACTCTCTTCACACAGCGGGCGACCCATTCTCCTCAGCGAGCGACTCACTCTCTACACACAGCGGGCGACTCACTCTCCTCACACAGTGACTCACTCTCCTCACACAGCGAGCGACTCACTTTCCTCAGCGAGCAACTCACTCTCCTCACACAGCGGGCGACCCATCTCCTCAGCGAGCGACTCACTTTCCTCAGTGAGCGACTCACTTTCCTCACACAGCGAGCGACTCACTTTCCTCAGCGAGCGACTCACTGTCCTCAGCGAGCGACTCACTCTCCTCACACAGCGAGCGACTCACTTTCCTCAGCGAGCGACTCACTCTCCTCACACAGCGGGCGACCCATCTCCTCAGCGAGCGACTCACTTTCCTCAGTGAGCGACTCACTTTCCTCACACAGCGAGCGACTCACTTTCCTCAGCGAGCGACTCACTTTCCTCACACAGCGGGCGACTCACTTTCCTCAGCGAGCGACTCATGTGGGCTGCGTTGACCTAATATTATAATAAAATCTCTACCAATTTAAAATACTGTGGTGGTGCAATAACTAACAGTAAAGTGTTCAATTTTTGTGTTGTAAAAGTAATTTAATCTGAACCAATAATCTTAAATTGATTCTCATTGGAATTTTTTTTTTTTTTTTTACATTTATAAAGGCAATTTCCCCCTAACTGTCATCTTTCATGTCAAATTCTATACATTTTAAGTCACTATATATGGCTTTTACCAATCAAATTGACTAGTATCAAAAAAAAAAAAAAATCCCACTGCAGAGAAATCAGAATCTGCATTAAAGGTGGTATTTATAAAAACAAAAAAAAACAAGCATAAAAAACATTGTTTAACCACTTTAAAATAAACTCCGTAAAGCTTCTGTGGATTTTAACAATTATCTTTAAAATAGAATATTCTGAAAAAGTGACATTTCCATTTTTGCTGATTCACATTGGTATCAAAATAGGTAAAACACATTTCATAGTTACATACACCATTTTTTGTAAATATCACATTAAACACTAAACAACCAAGATAAATATATGTCTACCTCAAATGTAACATTGTAGCCTATCTGTACATCCGCATCAGGGGAAAAAACATTATCTCATTCACGGTAGAGAAAGATGCATGTAGGCTACACAGGAAAGGTAACCGTGAAGACACTGAATTTAACAAAACACAGCTGTCATAATAATCACAAATACACTTACATTGCTGTAAATTAGTTTTTATGACTGAATGGCTTGCTCTAACTGTTGCTCTGGTCTTTGTCAACAACACACGCTTGCAACCCCTGTTGGTGAGGTTGACTAACAGCAGATGGAGATTATGCTCCGTAATCTACTGCTTTTCCTGCAGTTCCTGGATGTCAACGTTGAATTTACTGTTGAATTTGTGGAAGCAAATTTGCAAAGCGAAATAAAATTGACCGAAAATTGCCTGTTGAATATTATAGGTTGTATTTTTAATCCGTTTGAATATTTTGTAAGTGAAATATGAAAGGTGAATATGGGTTATTGAATTTTGATTAATGAAAATGTGTTTGAAATGTTTTGAATTGAAATATTCACAGTTTAAATATTCAACCATGTTGAATTTCAGCCCATAAAAATGCAAGCCCTAAAAATACAATGCAAGCATGGTTTATGCAATGCATTTTTTTTAAGTAGTGCAATTCAACAGGCTTTTTTGTTTCAAAAACTTTTGGCATTATTTTACTGCCAGCTGCGCAAACTCAAAAAGTTTAACTTACAGACACGAGTTAAATTAATATCTACAAGCCAGATAAAACTCACAAGTACTCAACATTATTTATTACTTTTTAAGTTAATCTTCAAAAACTTATAAACTTGACTTCAATTTCTAAAACTTATCAATACAACTGGAGTTAAAAAACAATTTAATATAACTTAAATATTGTTATCAAAAATAATCTGTTATAAGCTGAAAGACAAAACGTGATATTTACAAAAACATAATGGTGTATGTAACAATGAAATGTGTTTTACCTATTTTGATACCAATGTGAATCAGCAAAAATGGAAATGTCACTTTTTCAGAATATTAAATTTTAAAGATAATTGATAAAATCCACAGAAGCTTTAAGGGGTGTTTATTTTAAAGTGGTTAAACAATGTTTTTTATGCTTGTTTTGCATGTTCAACTTTTCTCTAATGCAGATTCTGTTTTCTCTGCAGTGGGAAAACATTTTTTTGATAGGCAACTAGTCAATTTGATTGGTAAAAGCCATATATAGGCTAGTGACTTAAAATGTATAGAATTTGACATGAAAGATGACAGTGACAAAGATGACAAAAAAATGCACCGAGAATCAATTTAAGATTATTGGTTCAGAATAAATGACTTTTACACTTACTGAAGTAATTAGTTAGAGTCGCTCGCTGAGGAAAGTGAGTCGCTCGCTGTGTGAGGAGAGTGAGTCACTCGCTGAGGAAAGTGAGTCGCTCGCTGTGTGAGGAAAGTGAGTCGCTCGCTGTGTGAGGAGAGTGAGTCGCTCGCTGAGGAAAGTGAGTCGCCCGCTGTGTGAAGAGAGTGAGTCGCTTGCTGAGGAAAGTGAGTCGCTCGCTGTGTGAGGAGAGTGAGTCGCTCGCTGAGGAAAGTGAGTCGCTCGCTGTGTGAAGAGAGTGAGTCGCTCGCTGAGGAAAGTGAGTCGTTCGCTGTGTGAGGAGAGTGAGACGCTCGCTGAGGAAAGTGAGTCGGCCGCTGTGTGAAGAGAGTGAGTCGCTCGCTGCGTGAGGAGAGTGAGTCACTGTGTGAGGAGAGTGAGTCGCTCGCTGTGTGAAGAGAGTGAGTCGCTCGCTGCGTGAGGAGAGTGAGTCGCTGCGTGAGAGTGAGTCGCTTGCTGTGTGAGGAGAGTGAGTCGCTCGCTGTGTGAGGAGAGTGAGTCGCTCGCTGTGTGAGGAGAGTGAGTTGCTTGCTGTGTGAAGAGAGTGAGTCGCTCGCTGAGGAGAGTGAGTCGCTGTGTGAGGAGAGTGAGTCGCTCGCTGTGTGAGGAGTGTGGGTGCTTCTCATTTCTTATTTGTGCATCCTCGTTTCCTTCCCTTGCTTCCTTTCCTAGCGTCTCAGCTCCTCCCCCTGTAGGTTGTGAGGGAAGGACGCAAGGAAAGAAAATGTGGACGGAGGAATCCAATGAAAGCTTTTTTTATACATTGGAATACTTGATCACTCTAGTGTCACTTCACAGCGTCATCAGCAGCACTCAAAGGATCTGCCCTTGTGTTGTTGAAGTTTGTTTATTTAAGAAATTCATAATGTGTAATAATAAAGCAACATACCCTGTTGAAATATGTGAGATGTGTGGTTGAAATAAACTGCAAGGGTAAAGTATAAATTCAAATTATTGTGACCGATGTGAAGGGGGAGGAGAATGTATACGTGCGTCACGTTTAGTCAATAAAACACTTCCGCATAGGATACACCTGTGTATCCTCGCTCATATCTCCTCTGAAAGCCTCCTCACTCCTCGATCCTCGACTCCTCGCGGTGCAGTTAGAGAATTGAGATGTCCTTCAACATGGCTGTGCTTGATTGGTTTCTGGGTCATAGGATGGAGGACAGAGGAGCGAGGAGACGAGGAGGGATAATGAGAAGCACCCAGTGAGTCGCTCGCTGTGTGAGGAAAGTGAGTCGCGCGCTATGTAACCGCAAGCAGATGGCCAGTTCTGCCAGTTGATTAAATTACTAATGGATACACAAAGCAGTGTCCGGTTTTACCACATGTGACCAAAAGGCATATGACCAAAAGGCCGCTTTGGCTCAAGATCACGTGGAGAACTCCCCAGGGTTTCCCTTCGATAACAAGACGATAACAAGACGAACATTGTCACTTCCACATTGTCCATTCAAAAACGCACACACAATCGCCGCAGGGGATGAGCAAAAAAGTTCACCACCCGCCAACCACGGGATGAACTTATACACACACGCTACACATACCCGCACACAAACGTCCTTTGTGTGCAACTTAGGATAGAAATGTCCTTAATGTATATAACACAGAATTGTATCTGACCTTACTGTATGCAAGCATATCTAATTAGTTTTGTCTTATTCTATAGATGAAATTTGAGACTGTTCTGTAACTTCGAATCTTAAGTATACTTCCAAAGAAAGATTCCCTAACAGGATCACCTTCGGTAACTCTCCTTCTTGCTAGGTCATAAACTTTATGACCCCCAAAAGGAATTCCAAGGGAGTCACAGCTCCCACTTGAATTCTGATAAAGAAAGAGGAATAGACTCTGCAATCTTATATTTTCTATAAGTATAACCACTTAAGAAATGTATAAACCTGAATTTGATCTTTCCTGGGTCATGGTAGCCGGTATTATGGCTTTATAGTCGTGTGAGTGAACATTAAATGTGTGTAATTCCGCATATGAATGTAACTTTATGTTTCTTCTACTCTTTCCGGCCATTCTTGGTACCTGCTTGACCGTCTTGTTTTGACTAAACAAGTCATACATAGGATATTACAGTAAAATGTATTGTTCTGTGTGTACAATCTTTCTGGGTAGAAATGACAAAATTTCATACCATCATAAATTATCCTGACAAGACAAAGAAGAACTTTTCCCGCTCGAGATACTCTAAGATAATTGGTTCACGTACGCGAAGCAGGCGTGAACCCCTCCTCTCCATAAAAGACTGACACAGAAGTTTCTCACGAAGGAGAAGTGGAACACGGAAGCACCGGAGCACCGGAGCACAAGTTTCCAGAGAGAAGACCCATGACTCCCGTTAGGGAGTTTTCCTCCGTTTCTATTTTCTTTTCCTTAAGTCTTTTCTTTATTTTCGTCTTCGGACCTTGCCTACGTTCAGTGAAATGAACAACCTGCAACTTCAACTTTAAAAGGACTCTTTGAAATCCCCGCGGCTCTTAAAGGAAACACGCAAGCTGCGCTCAACGGAAGAAGATGGGAGTGTGAGCTCTCATCTCCGTTTTTCCTTTCTTTACTAAGTTTTATTTTCATATTCGCCTCTCCTTCCACGAGGGAGATGAACTCTGAATTATTTCCTTGGTAACTTCACGTTCGGTGAACCTTTAAAACTTCCCGCGAGTCTGCTCGCCCCGGAAGACACGAGAGAACAAGCCTATAGCGCCGAAGGACAAACATGCACACGACTCTGTGTTCCTCAGCAATACAAAGAGAACCATACGCAAGTATAGGTTATTGATTTGATTTGATTGATGTGATTCCTTGTTGTCTCTCTAAGGGTTACGTGGTCTGTGATTTTTGCCATGCTGCGATCACCCCGGTGATCTCTCTCATCCTGACCGTTAGTTTCACTTTCTCATCCTCTCTCTCTCTCTCTCTCTCTCTCTCTCTCTCTCTCTCCCAATCTCTCTCTCTCACTCCTGTTCGTTATTCGTCTGTCTCATTAGTTTTACTGTTTACTGTACATACATGTATCCCGTGTTTAAATGTAGAATTCTGTATCCGTAGTTTCATTTTATTAAAACCATTATATTCTTGATTGCTAATTGTCCAATCGTGCTCATTTTTACAAAGTCAATGAAGTGTTTGATCTAGCTACAAAGCTTTACAATTCGTTACTATTTCAGTAACCTAAATTTTATAATAACAAGAAGGTGAATTTTCATGGCCAGAAAATAGCTTTTTGGAATTATAACCTTGTTGGGAAGTTGATAAGTTAATCTTACGGCCGTTTGCTGGACAAACAGATTGTTCGATAGCTAAATTAATTCCATTAAAGGTTATCTCATATAATCGATCTGGAAAGGGACCATTGATATATGAATGAGGAATTATAATTCGTTGTGATTGATCATTCATATATACAATCGATTTATTTCCAACTTCGATAATTTAACTGTAATATGCAATATTAATCATATTCATGATTAATTATTAAAATTCCCTATATATCATTTGAGCTAATGTTAATGCATTTAATGTAAGACTCATTGTCGTTACAGCTATGTGAGAAGAGTGAGTCGCTCGCTGAGAATGGGTCGCCCGCTGTGTGAAGAGAGTACGTATACAGATCCACCGCTGGCCTATCAGTGGGATAGTCAGTAGCTAGTGGCTATAGTATAGTGTCTTCCTACGACACTATAAGTCATTAGTCCTATTTTTGGACCTTCCGGCCCGCCATAATATACACCGTCACAGATGCTCCTCAGGTGGGAAGCAGCGTGTAAAAGAGCTGTGAGCACGTGACCTACATCTGTGACTGTTTACATGCGTTTTGGTCCATAATACTGAATTTAGAGCTGTGTGTGTGTGTGTGCTGCAGGCACAGAGAAAGCTCGAGCTGTCACTCAGACTTTGATTGACGTGCCATATGGTGAAGGTGACAGAGAGAAACTGGATGTTTACCTTCCCAGCAGCCCCAGTCCAGGTGTGTTACAGTTATTGTAATCAGTCTAGAATTACATAACAAACGTTATTTTTGTTTTATTAATATTTTAAATGAGCTTTTATTTTTATTTTATCATGTTTATTTTAGTTTAAAGTCCCCCTGTAGTCATTTTATCCCTTTAAACTCATCTTTGATCACTAAAATTACATATTTAAGCATTTTTTCCTGAAAAAAATTTCTTCATGCCTTAAAATATCATGAATGTAACTCGACACCCTTGCCTCATTAAGTATGCGTGGTTCTATGAATATGCAAATGAGTCCCGCCTCCACTCACTCAACTCAAAGATCCACTCGTTGACGATCACACGTTGATCTGATAGGTTAAAACAAAATTGCTGGATCTCATGCTGCAATAATACAGGGTTTGTGATGTGAATATACCAATGGAATACAACTGTTCAATTCAAAAGACATCAGTGAATCAGTCTATTCCATGATGATTTAAAAACCATCAACAGGTAACCATCATCACCTGATCTTATTTCTCCTTAGCTTTCTTTTCTGCTATGAATGTGTTTGACAAGCACATTATTACAGCAGCCTTAAAAGTAAACAATCTAATGAGAGTTAAGAGCCCAACTAATGGGAACACTAATCACTGTTATGGTGACTTCAAATGAAACACATTAGAGTTAAACCTCTGTTAATTCTCAATACAAGTTTTGTAGACGTCTGACAAAAATAAAGTCAGTCTGGTTAGTAATAAGTGAAGCTGGTAATGCTGTTTGTGGAGTTGTTTAATCCTCCTCTGCTGAGATCTTCACAGATTGAATGTCTTCTTTTCTCTTCAGTTGATTTAATCTAAGGCTGTGGCTGAAATTACTCTATATTTAATATACACAGATTTTTGGGCTACGATAAAGTCCAGTTCTGGTTCATGTCTTTGCTCTTGGCTGACATGTGGCATTGCTATGCAGAGGTGTAAAGTCCAGGTTCAGAAAGTAAAAGTCCTCCTCAGTATTTTGTTCCAATCACCTGGATTTGCTAATTCAGACAGGAGATAGAACTAATTAGTGAAATCAGCTGACTGAGTTCATGGGTGGAATAAATTTATGACAGGACTTTTACTTTCTGACCCCTGGACTTTCCACCTTTGCATATAGGTAAATAGTTTGAATACATGCTGAAAGTAACATCTCTCTTGTTTGTTCATTGATAGACCTCTCTCACATTAGATAAGTGTTGCTATTTGCAAAGTAAAGGTGATCCCCTGCCCTTTGCCTTCTTGTAGCTTGACCTGTGCTAATTAACTGTGACGGTTATATTTGACCAAACAGCATTGGTTATATTACTAACAGACATGAATGTACAATATGTATAAATGAACATATCTAGATCAGTGTTTCCCAACCCTGTTCCTGAAAGCACACCATCACAACAAGTTTTTGAACTTTTCTTAATCAAACACAACTGTTGTAACTCACCAGCTCATTAGTAGAGACTCCAAGACCAGAAATACATTGGTCAGATAAGACGAGAGACATCGAAAAAAATTATTGTTAGTGTGCCTCCAGGAGCAGGGTTGGGAAAAGCTGATCTATATTAACAGTGTAGTAAAAAAAATTATTTGTTGTCATTTGTGATGCCTAATGCATGAACTAATGTTAACAAATTGAGCCTTATTGTAAAGTGCTACCATTAAACAATATTTACTTACCCAACAAGGACAGAAAAAATATAAGCCAGTGTAGGTGCATGTTCAATAGTGAAAAAAATCCCAAGTGTCTGAGATACTTCTGCTGTAGGATGAGGTTTCACTCTTGAACAGATGTTTGGTCATATTTATACACTGTGAGTGAGACACACATTCTCACTCCCAACTAGTGGCGGAACCAGGATATTTTCATTTTTTGCCTTTTGCCTCTCATGTCACAAGACTTTTATTGCATAAGAAGTTTTCTTCAACATTAAACTTTATTTTTTTATTTATTTTTTTTTTACCAGAATTTTTTTTTTTAAATTGATGAAATATGTAAATACAGACACCATGAATAACATAAATGTAAAAGCAGAAGAAAGTTATAATAATGTAAATAAAATGAGAAGAGAACAACTGGGCATTTCGCTACACCACACACTCAATAAGAGATGTGTTAAAAAACAACACACAGCATTTGCTGATGGTATTTTGACACATGTTTGACAATGTGTGTTAAAATGTAACTCTGGATAGAATAGCACTGGGTGGAGGGCAGTTTGTGTTTATGAAAAAAAATATAGGTATATATTTTATATGGTATACCATAAAAAGCAATAACATAAAAAACAATACATTAAAATAAATAAATAATATCTTAATTCATGAAAAAAAAGTTTAACGGGTGTTTTTTGGCAGCCAAATCACGTCATGCCTCTTTTTCAATGTCTTTTTCAAATGCTGCTTTCACATGTTATTACTAACCAGATTGACTTTATTTCTGTCATCATCATCATCAAATCTTTCCGCACTGTTGGATAGCATTATGTAGTTTCAAAAGACCTGGGCAACCAGTTTTCACTGTTATGCTGATGATACTCAGCTATTTCTTCACGCCCTGATGAAAACTGGTTGCCCAGGTCTCAGGTACTGCAACGGCTAAGAGAAAATGGTCTCAAACTCTCTCCCGAGAAATGCAAATTCTTTCAAACATTACCTCGTGCATTACCTCGGACATGTCGTCTCAAGAAATGGTGTGGAGACTGACCCTGGGAAAGTCAGTGCACTGAAAACTTGGCCAAAGCCCCAGACTCTTAAAGAACTGAAGTCTTTTTTAGGCTTTTCCGGTTATTATCGTCGTTTTGTGAAGGACTATTCCAAAATAGTTAAGCCACTAAACAATCTCACTTCCGGATACTCACCTCTAAAAAAAGGTCAGAAGATGACGACATGTAAAGGGAAGTATTACAACCCCAAAGAGCCGTTTGCAGAAAGATGGACACCTGCTTGTCAGGAAGCTTTTGAGTGCATAATAGAAAAGCTGACCTCCTCTCCAATCCTGGGGTTTGCAAATCCAAAGCTACCATATACTTTGCACACAGATGCTAGCACTACTGGTTTAGGGGCTGCTTTATATCAGGAGCAGGATGGACAAACACGGGTCATTGCCTATGCTAGTAGGGGCCTTTCAAGTAGCGAGGCGAGGTATCCAGCACACAAGCTGGAGTTCCTAGCTTTAAAATGGTCAGTTCTAGAGAAGTTCCAAGATTATTTCTATGGTAATACCTTCACTGTCGTAACGGATAACAATCCATTAACCTACATACTCACCTCAGCTAAATTAGATGCCGCCAGTCATCGTTGGCTTGCAGCCCTTTCCACATTCAATTTCAACATCAAGTATAGGGCTGGAAAAAGCAATCAGGATGCCGACGGTCTCTCTAGACGACCCCATGGTATGTTGGTTGATGATGACGCTGAACTGGAAGAGAAACAAAGGATAAAACAGTTCACATCACATCATTTGGCATCATCAGCTAACCATTTAAACTTACCTGCAGATGGGGTTACAGCTGTATGTCACAGAAGCCTTCTAAGAGAGCCAGACAACTACTTACCTTCCCTTACGTTGGTTGAATCTCTGGCTCTCCGAGCCGAGGCTGTACCAGACATCTATAGTGAAGAAGACTTAATAGGACATGCAACTGTATCCACCTTTAGTGAAGTGGAACTTAGAGATCGACAGGAAGCTGACCCCATCATCAAGCATGTCATTAACTGGTTAAAAGCTGGAGACAAAGTACCCAGTGACATCAGTCCTGACTCCCCTGAACTCAAGCTGATGCTTAAAGAGTGGAAGCGTCTTGAAATGCGAGATGGTCTTCTGAACAGGAAACGTCAGTGTGAAGAGAAAACATCCTATCAGCTCATACTTCCAGAGTCACTCAGGGCAACGGTACTCACTTGTCTTCATGACGACATGGGGCATATGGGGATAGAGCGTACGACTGACTTAGTAAGGTCAAGATTCTATTGGCCAGGAATGGCTGCCGACGTCGAGCACAAGGTTAAAACATGTGGACGATGTGTTAGAAGAAAGACTCTGCCTGAAAAAGCAGCACTTCTTGTCAGTATCCAGACATCTAGGCCAATGCAATTGGTTTGCATGGACTTCTTATCGCTTGAGCCTGACACCCACACCACTAAAGACATCCTGGTCATCACAGACCACTTTACAAAGTACGCAGTAGCCATACCTACTAAAGACCAAAAGGCTACTACTGTTGCAAAGTGCCTGTGGGAGCAATTCCTAGTGCATTATGGGTTTCCTGAACGCCTGCATAGCGATCAGGGCAGGGACTTTGAGTCTCGTACTATTAAAGAGCTCTGTGCCATAGCTGGTACCAAGAAAGTGCGGACAAGTCCCTATCACCCGCAAGGAAATCCGGTTGAGCGGTTCAACCGCACCCTTCTTGGCATGTTGGGTACCCTAAAGGATAAGGAGAAGAGTCACTGGCGGGACTTTGTAAAACCACTCACGCATGCCTACAACTGTATCAGAAATGAGGTTACAGGGTTTAGCCCCTATGAGCTGATGTTTGGGAGACAACCAAGGTTGCCTATAGATATTGCATTCAGTTTACCTGTCAGAGAGGGGAAACAAGCATCTCACTCACAATATGTGCGGAATCTCAAGTCTAGGCTAGAGGAGAGTTATCAAACAGCCATTAAAAACTCACATAAAGTTGCTGACAGAAACAAACGCCGTTTTGATAAGAGGGTCCGAGAATCTACCCTTGAAGTGGGGGATAGAGTCCTGGTGAGGAACGTCCGGCTGCGGAACAAGCACAAACTTGCTGACAAGTGGGAGTCGGCTGTGTACTGTGTCCTAAAACAGATGGGAGATTTACCTGTTTACATGGTTCAGCCAGTAAATCAAGATGGTCCAATCCGCACTCTGCACAGGGATCTTCTGCTACCATGTGGGCAGTTGTATGAAGCCGAAGAAGATTAACCAGATCAGCCGAGAGCCACACATCGTCCCAGGACACGACAAAATTCTCCTCAGCAGCAAGAAGAGGAAGATTGTGAGTCTGAAGATGACTACACTGTCTTTCCTGTGAAATCCTCAGTCTTTACTGAGGAAAGGTTCACAAAGGTATATGACATTCAAAGAAAGCTGGATACATCTGCCCATTCCCGGAAAGAGTGATTTGAGCAAGACATTACCACCCCAGTCTCCAGGGGAGTTCTTGGCAGGTAATGAGATGGCATTGCCGGCAAAAGAAGCAGAGGCATGTCTTGAAGAGGCTGGAGAATTCCAGTCAGAGACTACTGTTGATCAACCTTCTACTGAGGATGTGGAGATCTTGCCTGAGCCAGGCAATGTGATGCCAGCTATCACTCTGCAAGATGATGTTCCCTTGTTGGATTTTGGTGATCCAGAAGATGGAAATAATAAAAGAGGAGTACAGAAAACTGACATTGAAATCCCTGACGGTTGTGATCAACGAGATGAGGAAGTACTTGGAGAAGTTGTGGAAGACGCGTCTGTACGTCGATCTGAAAGGTCAAGGCGAGCACCGGGCCGATTCCATTACCCACAGTTGGGAAAACCCCTCATCTCATTTGCTCAAAACCTTTTAGACAGTTTCAACGATACACTCAGTATATTTAGTGAATATGAAAGTAAAGAACTTGTAAGTGTTTGAGCCAGAATATTATAGCACATGAAGGGACTCATACTGATTTAGGAGGGGAGTGTGTAACCCATATAGAATATGCTGTCACTAAAGGGTTAACTAGTCGAGTGTCAAATTACATGATGCCAGTAGAGGGCGCGCAAGCACTGTTTTTTACATTCGTCATTGGGGATTCTCCTTTGTATCAAGCTGCATCAGAAAAAAGCTCTAGTTCAAGTGGCGAAAATAGATCGAAAAACAGTAACATCTAGTCAATTCTAATCAGGAGTTGTGAGGATAAGATAATCTTTTACTAGTAACCCGAGGACTGTATTGTGGGAGACATTTTTTCTGTTGTTTTTTACCGTGTTTTCTGCCGAAACCTCCGGTGAGTTTTCTGTTGTCTCAATCTGCTCATTAGCTTGCCATATTGCTAGCTAACAAGAGGTGATGCTATCAGTGAACAATATTAGGTTTTAAGATCTCATGCTATTATAATAAAACCAATCGGAGTGACACGAGACTCGAGAGTATTGTAGGATGTTTATATTGCACTTACCTCATAATATGTGAATTTTGTGTTTTGTTAAACTGAGCATTCAGCTAAGTACTGGGTTCTAAATGTGTTTAACTGAAGTAAAATGACTAATGGGGAAATAATGCATTAATTTCAGGTTGTTTAATAGTTTAATAGCATACAGTTCATTATATGTCATGATTGAAAAATCCATTAATCCTGTAAGGAACATTTATTTAGGAAATAAATGCTATTGTTTAATTTTGTACTATGTTTTGGCTTTGCCAATGTGAACTATGGTCTCTAGTCAAACAGACTTGTATGAAGCATAGTCGTAGAGTGATTTGAACAGTTCTCTTATAATCATAGTTAATGGTTTTAAATGTGTAGCTGGTTTATTGGAAAAAAAGTAAATTAGTAAATTACCATATATGGAAAGGAGATATAAAGAATTATAATTGTTTTTATCTATTCTGTACTGCTATGTACAGATTGGTTTTTATTCTGGATTCAGTTTGGTTCCAAACCATACCGACTTCGATGGCGAGCCTGTCCCAGTGAGTGACATTCTACAGAAGGAACGTTTTTGGGGTATTTTCTAATGTAAGAGAAAATAACTATGTGAATAGTGTGTTGCATAGTGATTGTGTAATAAACCTGCCAGCTGTTTTGTTTTAAAAAAAAAAGTTAAGTCTCCTTGTGAGTCTTGTCAATTACTGCTCAGAGCCTAGGTAATAGATATATAGCTATCATTCTAATTTAGGTTAGAGGTGCTACATACAGATTTTAAGAAGTACACAAAAAAACGACTCAATTATGTAACGCGAGTAAATGTAATTCGTTACTTTCCACCTCTGGCCACCGCAACAACAACAACAAAGTTTAAAGCGTTAAAAATATTTAATGCAATTACGCAGTATCCGTTAAATCCTGCCTGTATCACACACACACACACTCGACCCACAGAAAAGACGCGCGTCAGTATCGAGTTCTCTTTTGGGCTTGAACAAACCATAACACACACAAATTATGCCAAAATGTCAGTTTTGTCGAGTGTCCACATAAGAGCAGTCTTAAATGATTTAAATAAAGTCTTAAATGAACGTAGAGATTTGTGAGAAAATGGGACGCGCGCCAGATCGCGTCTCTGTCTCACATTGCACTGCATTAACGAATGTACAGCTTATGTAGCCTACGCTCAACGGCTGTCCGAATTCGTTCATCCATTTTCAGTCACTCCTTCAAGTGAACAGTATTAGTGGACTAACCTAGGGAATAGGCCTAACTTAGTGAATGAGAATTTAGAGGGCGATATAAATAAAAAGATCAATACAGTATTGCCATAGAAAATATTGTGATACTATGCTGTATCGATTTTTCCCCATTCCTAAACACTAGTAACAAAAAGTAAAGGGTCAAGAGCCCAACTAAAGCAAATACTGATCACCATAATGGTGACTTGAAATTAAACCTTCCATAAAACATTACTATCTTAACTTCTGTTAAATCTAAATAAGAACGTGTGTAGATGTATGACAAAAATAAAGTCAAACTGATAATAATGCATGCAATAATGTGTAATGGCTCGAAATCAGTAGTTTTCTTTCCTTCAATAATTCTGCTTATTAACATCAGGTATCTTCAATAATGCTCAATCATCACTTAATTATCTCATTAACTTCAACACTGCTTCAGTGTTAATTTTAACACCCAGTAGT
Source organism: Gila orcuttii (assembly GCA_026230005.1). Lineage (NCBI taxonomy): Eukaryota > Metazoa > Chordata > Actinopteri > Cypriniformes > Leuciscidae > Gila > Gila orcuttii. Next base: position 10,267,163 of record JAPDVR010000003.1, read on the forward strand.
GTGGACACATATGTACACTTAGGAGTGTTAATTTAACACTGGGAAGTCAGTTGTAGTTATTGTGTTTCTGCTTGTCTCTTTTTCTGTTCTCTTCTTTCCTTCAGTGATTCTGCTTGTTAACAGGCTTATTAAGGCTGAGATGACTCCGTATTTAATATACAAAGGCTTTGTGGCTCAGATAAGATCCAGTTCTGGTTTATTTCTTTGCTCTTGGCTGACATGTGGCATTTCTATGGCCTGCTTGTGGCCCAGATCTGGCAAACAGGAGCGATCCACCCAAGGGCCGTTATTCCACGCTGCATGTGGGCCAGATCAGTATTCCACAAGTGCCTGATGTGGGCCAGATCTGGGCCGAAACAATGTTGCTATCTGGGTGGTTCTGGTAAGAACTCTAGCAGCTGCATTTTGGACCAGCTATAGTTTGTTTATTAAACATGCAGGGCAACTACCCAGTAGAGCATTACAACAATCTAGCCTTGATGGCATGAACGCATGAACTAATTATTCTGCATTTTTAATTGAGAGCATACAGTGGGGCCAAAAAGTATTTAGTCAGCCACTGATTGTGCAAGTTCTCCTACTTAGAATGATGAGAGAGGTCTGTAATTTTCATCATAGGTACACTTCAACTATGAGACAAAATGAGAAAAAAAAATCCAGGAAATCACATTGTAGGATTTTTAAAGAATTTATTTGTAAATTATGGTGGAAAATAAGTATTTGGTCAATAACAAAAGTTCAACTCAATACTTTGTAACATAACCTTTGTTGGCAATGGCAGAGGTCAAACGTTTCCTGTAAGTCTTCACCAGGTTTGCACACACTGTAGCTGGTATTTTGGCCCATTCCTCCATGCAGATCTCCTCTAGAGCAGTGATGTTTCGGGGCTGTCGCTGGGCAACATGTACTTTCAACTCCCTCCACAAATTTTCTATGGGGTTGAGGTCTGTAGACTGGCTAGGCCACTCCAGGACCTTGAAATGCTTTTTACGGAGCCACTCCTTCGTTGCCCGGGTGGTGTGTTTGGGATCATTGTCATGCTGGAAGACCCAGCCACGTTTCATCTTCAAGGCTCTCACTGATGGAAGGAGGTTTTGGCTTAAAATCTCACGATACATGGCCCCGTTCATTCTTCCTTTAACACGGATCAGTTTTCCTGTCCCCTTTGCAGAAAAACAGCCCCAAAGCATGATGTTTCCTCCCCCATGCTTTACAGTAGGTATGGTGTTCTTGGGATGCAACTCTGCATTCTTCTTCCTCCAAACACGACGAGTTGAGTTTTTACCAAAAAGTTCTATTTTGGTTTCATCTGACCACATGATATTCTCCCAATCCTCTTCTGGATCATCCATATGCTCTCTGGCAAACTTAAGACGGGCCTGGACATGTACTGGCTTAAGCAGGGGGACACGCCTGGCACTGCAGGATTTGAGTCCCTCTCGGCGTAGTGTGTTACTTATGGTAGCCTTTGTTACTTTGGTCCCAGCTCTCTGCAGGCCATTCATCAGGTCCCTCTGTGTAGTTCTGGGATTTTTGCTCACCGTTCTCATGATCATTTTGACCCCACAGGATGAGATCTTGCGTGGAGCCCCAGATCAAGGGAGATTATCAATGGTCTTGTATGTCTTCCATTTTCTTACAATTGCTCCCACAGTTGATTTTTCATACCAAGCTGCTTGCCTATTGTATATTCACTCTTCCCAGCCTGGTGCAGGTCTACAATTTTCTTCCTGGTGTCCTTCGACAGCTCTTTGGTCTTGGCCATGGTTGAGTTTGGAGTGTGACTCTTTGAGGCTGTGGACATCAGCCTCATCATTCTACACAGCAAAATCCCCAGTGTTAAATTAACACTCCTCGGTGTACATATGTGTCCACACTACAGGGTGTTAAAATTAACACTGAAGCAGTGTTGAAGTTAATGAGATAATTAAGTGATTAATTAAGTGATGATTGGCCATTAGTGGTGACACCTAATGTTAATAAGCAGAATCATTGATGGAAAGAGAAACAACAAGAACAGAAAAAAGAGAAACACAAGAACTACTGACTTCGAGTCATTACACATTGTTGCACTTAATATTAACAGTTTGAATTTATTTCTGCCATTCATCTACAAAAGTTCTTGGAATTCAACAGAAGTTTAGACGGTAATGTTTTATGAATTTTTCGTTTCAAGTCACCATTATGGTGGTCAGTGCTTGCTTTAGTTGGGCTCTTGACCCTTTTCATTTTTTAATGTTAGTTTTTCTCTGACTGTTTCAACATTGAGTGTATACACCACATTTGTTACTACAAGAGAAAACATGATCTGCTCACAATATGTTTTGAAGATAATGACGTTATCATATATAGTGGCCTGATTCCCTGATGTCATTCAGAGTCTACATCTTTGACTATATGCTTGATGTCTGAATTTTATATTGGTAATTGTTGTCCTGAGATTCTACAGTTTGAGATCCAAAAGCAATATGAACAATTTTGAAAATATTGTAAGTACAGAAGTTATTGTGTTTAGACACACAGACATCAAGAATCAGCATATGATCAGCAATGGTGACAATAAACAAAGTACTGACAAACAGATCAACTATGAACGTCACAAAACAAGCTACTAAAGTTGTAACAAAACAATAGCAAAAATAGAAGCAAACAGGACAACAATGAAAATAACAGGACAATTCAGCTGCATAATTAATTAATTTTGCAATGCATGATGTGAGCCAGGGATGCATTCTGATTGGTGGCTCCCATCATGCACTGCAACATGAAGCATTTGTGTGATTGTCACCATTGTTGAGATTCATATGTAGATTCTTGATGTCTGTGTGTGATTTTAAAACCTTCAAATTAATAAAACATTGCTAGAAGTAGGTACTGTAGTGAAATATTAATAAAGCAATTTGATAATCAGTTTATAATACTCGGTGAATCAGGCCACTAGTAATTTTATCACCAACATAACCACGCCTGTGTTCAATCAATTTTTAACCTAACTTGATTGCAGAACAACTGCAACAAATGGTCAGTACAATCAAATTAGGCTTACAATGCTCAAGGGGAAACACAGCCCAGGTTATAGTTTCTCTTGCCACAACAAATGCGCTTTACAAACACAGAGTTGGAAAAGACAGAGAAAAGCTAATGTTAAAAAGAAAATGGTCAAGAGCCCACCTGAAACCAAACACCGATCACCATAATGGTCACATGAAACGAAACTTCCATAAAACATTACCATCTAAACTTCTGTTAAATCTAAATAAGACCGTGTGTAGATGTATGACATAAATAAAGTCAAACTGGTAAAATAATAAATGCAATAATGTGTAATGGCTCAAAGTCAGTAGTTCTTGTATTTCTCTTTTGTTTTGTTCTTCTTGTTTCTCTTTCCTTCAGTGAGTCTACTTGTTATCATCAGGTGTCTTCAATAATGCTCAATCATCACTTAATTAATCACTTAATTATCTCATTAACTTCAACACTGCTTCTGTGTTAATTTTAACACCCTGTAGTGTGGACACATATGTACACTGAGGAGTGTTAATTTAACACTGGGGATTTTGCTATAGAAGAACTTGCACAATCAGTGGCTGACTAAATACTTTTTGGCCCCACTGTATGACGTAATTTAGATATATTTTTAGGATGAAAAAATGCGATTTTACAGATACCAGACATGTGACTTTCAACTGAAAGATTGGTATCAAAGAGCACACCCAGGTTCTTAACCGACGACAAGGACTTGACAGAGCAGCCATCAAGTGTTAGACAGTAATCTAGGTTATTACGTGAGGACGTTTTTTGTCCAATAATTACAATCTCTGTTTTTTTCAGAATTAAGTAGTAGGAAATTATTAGTAATCCAGTTTTTTATTTCAACTATGCATTCCATTAAGATTGGTAAGTTTCGCCAGGACGTGAAGAAATATATAGTATCATAAGCATAACAGTGAAAACTGTTTGCCAAGGTCTATTGAAACTTATGCTGTTTTAACAATTGTGCTTTTGTGTTAATTGTAAGAGATGCCATAGAGCATCAATGTTTTAGTTTTAAAAACAAGTTATGAAAACATTCAAAACTTTCAGCTTAAAAATGACTTCAAACTTTTAAAACCATTTCAAACTTTCAGGCTAGGCTTTCTCAAGTCAACCTAAAATTTGTCTTGACAAACCTTTTTTTAACTAGTTTATGTTGTTCATAAACAAAGTAAGTCTCTTAGGTACTTTACAGACAAAGCCAATAACACTCAAACATATCTTTGTCTAACATCTTCATGTAATGTGTTTAAAATATTTAAAAAAAGAAATTCCTTGTATGACTCTGTACTATGTTAATGCCTTTCTTCAAAATTCTTCAATATTGTTTGTTCTGTATTTTATCTAAATTAGGTGTTGTTAACTTGAGTGAATTTTCCAGAAAATATAAGCAAGAGTTCCGGGTGCCGTACTCGTTGACTCTGTGCTTGCACTCAGGGGCGCAACTACCCAGTGTTAGAGGGGTATGCAGCAACAATTCTGGATCACAATCTTTGGTTATGGACAGACGCTCATCTATTGTCTCTAAAAGCATTACGCATACCAGGGCGCACGAATCAGGTGGCAGATGCGTTGTCTCGGAGTGTACCTCTGTCTGGAGAGTGGCAACTCCATCCAGATGTAACTCAATTGATTTGTAACATGTTTGGGGCAGCAGACATGGATATATTTGCGAACAGTCAGTCAACGCAATGCCCGCAATGGTTCTCACTGAGCAAAGACATGGGCTCACTGGGGCTGGATGCTGTAAGACAATCAGGATCAATATAACTCAAAGAGGATTGAATCAGTGAATAAGAACCAAATTAATATGCAAATGATTCAGAATTAATATTCAACACTTCATCAACTATTCGTCCACCGATAAATTGAGATTATGGTATTTTATCAATACTGGACAGAATATTATCCCGTGGCCTACGCTAATAATATCATAAAATTATGATCACTGATTATGAGCAAGGTAACACAATCTACAGTTTAAGGCAGTAACTTGTAATCACACAGCACAAGACACTTGTATGTATGTAAAATCAGCCAAGACTTTATTGAACTACTCTAATACACACAAACTAATCTAACGAAAACACACAACATTCATTCAACAGTGACAGAGGAAAGTTATGTTATTAAGGAGTATGAATGGAATCCCAAATGTCTAGCATTAGACACTATTTCTTGACCGCAACCTGAGAGAATCAATATACTACCAATTCAACCTTAGTTAGTTTGTTTAATAAAAGTTTAGTTAAATACTTTAATAAGCCAACATTTATAGTTTAAATATGGTGCATCCTACACAAATCTACTTTATATAAAATCTCTAGAAATCATTTACCCAACAAGTTGGTACCAAATAACATCCATAGTTGAGGTAGAAGTTAATAAGGATTTAGCTGTGATAAAGGTTTAACACACAGAACGAACTTAGGTAATAACATGATATATAAGATATATATGAGGCAACTTCTGGTGGTTAGTTCCTATAACTGAGGTAGAAAAACCTACGAATAGGCTGTAATAAATGTTAAACACACAGAAAGAACTCCACAGGTTATATAAAGCATATGATACATCAGATATATGTGAGGTAAATACTGGTGATCAATTCAGCTTATTAGAAGCAAGTTTGAGACCGCTGTTTGTTAAAAACCAGGGAGGTATCCCTGGTTTAAGGTCTGACAGCCACTTCATGTGTTTCTATGATCTGATAGCTATCCGATCGTGAAAAGACCAGGGGCCTCATTTATAACCATTGCGTACGCACAAAACAGGCCCTGAAAGAGGCGTACGCTACTTCTGACGCACAAGTTGTGATTTATAAAAACAAACTTGACGGGAAAGTTTGCGCACCTGCACGCAAACTCTGACCCATGCGTACGAACATTTTGGAGATGGAGCAGTTTGGCGACACCGATGGTGAGCTGGAGTTACATGTCTTTTTGGTCACTTTTAGACAAAAAATCTAAAAAAAATAAACATATACAGAAAGATAATACACATATAATTTCACTCACCAAGCCTATCACATGAGGCAAACATCCATCCCTTCTTAAATGTCCGCGCCAGCGAGCGCGTTGAGCCGTTTAGTGAAACTGACGCATATATAGCATCTAACGCATCTAAAACCGTAAATCTTCATTATAAGTCCTAATCATAAATGCAGTTCATGTTCACAATAACAGTTTAAATAAATAAAAGAATGATTTAAACTTTGTTTTACTTCTGTTGTAAAGATTTAGATTAAATATGCCATTCTGATTAATGGAGTTAAACACTTAAATTACATGAAATCATTACTGAGAAGTTACAAAAAATTTTATATTCAATAAATAGAAATATTTGTTGTGGATGCAATGCTTTCGAACACTTTTCCTCTGGCATGCTGTGTTTTAATGTTTTAACTACAGAGATAATTGCTTATCATGATAATAGCAGATTGTCTGAGAAAATAGTTTTGTGCAAATAATTCACAACAAGTTCTATCTGTTTCCATTAAAAACATAAATCAATTAAAAATACTCCTTGGCCAGTGGAAAAGATTGAGAAAAACTTTCTCCGAAATGTATTTTACACTACTTGATTTATTTATTCAAAAACAAGGCAAGGATAGGCTACTAAATGATTTTTATTAATGTAACTAATGTGACAGCAAATCCGTATTTCATATTTTTCTAATGTCTTGTACCGTTAAACATGTTATCACGTGGATGAATAATCATATGCAAATGATACGCAGATGAGGATATGCATAGTAAATCTAGGCGTTGTAAGCTCCATATATGGTTATTTCGGGGTGGAGACGCATGTACGCACAATCTTTCACTGACTGGGATTTATAAAGGGAATTCTGCGCAGGTTCTGGCATACGCACGGTTTTATAAGTCTGAATATTTTTTTGTGTACGCCATTTTTGGCTTTCTGGCGCACGTACACTTTTAGTAAGGATCCTACGCACAGTTTTATAAATGAGGCCCCAGGTGCCATCCGAAACGCATTCGAGACGGACTTAAATCAGATCGCTCAAACCAATTCAGGAGGAGGTCTGGGCCAAATTCCAGACGAAACTGGACAAGTGTAAATGCATCTGGTTGTTGAAAACACATATGTTTCACCACATATTGAACTCCGCCCAACAATGCTAAAAATAAACATGTGAGAGCGTGTTAGCCTATGTCATGTTATATTCATTATATGACGAAGCTATGGCAACATGCATCACCGCAGATGAGCAGCTCGAGCATCTATTCATAAAGCCAACGTGCAAACTATCGCAAATCAAAGTGAAAGTAAGTCGCAGACGCTTAACAAGGGTTAAATAACAACAAAAAATTCCATTTCCTTGCAGTACAGACAAAGACAACCATAGACAAAGGATTCAGACCTGCTGAGCAGCATTATATGTAGTTATGCCAAAGGCCTTTGTACAAAATATCTCATGCAAAAAAAATCAGTATACACACACTATGTACCCACTGAGCAAAGGTATGTCCAAAAGACGTCTTTTTGATGGCTTTGTCATACGTTGAAAAGACGTCCCCTGAAGAGCCAGAATGAAAGTTTTTACTTTATTTTATTAACCCTTTAAATCCCAACAGACAGAGGTGGAAAGTCCAGGGGTCAGAAAGTAAAAGTCCTGCCATAAGTTTATTCCACCAATGAACTCAGTCAGCTGATTTCACTAATTAGTTCTATCTCCTGTCTGAATTAGCAAATCCAGGTGATTGGAACAAAATACTGAGGAGGACTTTTACTTTCTGAACCTGGACTTTTACTTTCTGAACCCGGGGCCTCATTTATAAAACTGTGCGTAGAATCCTTACTAAAAGTGTACGTGCGCCCGAAAGCCAAAAATGGCGTACGCAAACAAAAATTGAGACTTATAAAACCGTGCGTATCTGCGCTGAATTCACTTTATAAATCCCAGTCATCGTAACATTGTGCGCACATGCTTCTCCACCCCGAAATAACCATATATGGAGCTTACAACGCCTAGTTTTACTATGCATATCCTCATCTGCGTATCATTTGCATATGATTATTCATCCACGTGATAACATGTTTAACGGTTCCAGACATTACGAAAATATGAAATACGGATGTCATTTGTAAAAATTATTTAATAGCCTATCCTTGCCTTGTTTTTCAATAAATCAGATAGTGTAAAATATATTTCAGAGAAAGTTTTTCTCAATCTTTTCCACTGGCCAAATAGTATTTTTAATTGATTTATATTTTTAATGGAAAAAGATAGTTTTGTGCAAATAATGCACAACAAGGTCTATTTTCTCAGACAATCTGCTATTATCATGATAAGCAATTAATCTCTGTAGTTAAAAGATTAAAACACAGCATGCCAGAGGAAAAGTGTTCAAAAGCATTGCATCCACAACAAATATTTATATTTATTGAATATAAAAATGTTGTAACTTCTCAGTAATGATTTCATGTAGTTTAAGTGTTTAACACCATTAATGAGAATGGCATATTTAATCTAAATGTTTATATCAGAAGTAAAACATAGTTTAAATCATTCTTTTATTTATTTAAACTGTATTGTGAACATGCACTGTAGGCCTATGTAACAAGGGCCCTCAACGTAGGTTGGATCAATGGACCAGTTTCTAGGTCAGTGGAGAACAGAATATTGGCAGTAAATGAATCACAGACATCAAGTAAGGAAAGTATTTGTAATTGTAAATTGAACGGTCACATACATAAAATGGAACAGAATTTTAAACAACGATAACAAAACAATAAAATTATACACAAATTATGAATTCTCTGTTGTCTTTGGGTTTTCTTATTTTATTCCTTTAAGATTTAAATTCCTTTTCTTTTTCTTAAAACAATTTAATAAATGGTATCTATTTTATCTCTGTTTACATATATCTTTAGTAAGACTTTTATTAGATTGTTCTATATTTTTTGGACAGCTCCCTGTCTTTCTTTTTTTTTAATTTTAGAGTTTAGGGTTCTAATTCTATTTTGCTTTTAGTGTTATAACTTATGCGTCAGAAGTAGCGTACGCCTCTTTCAGGGCCTGTTTTGTGCGTACGCAACGGTTATAAATGAGGCCCCTGGACTTTACACCTCTGCATAGCAATGCCACATGTCAGCCATGACCAAAGAAAAAAACCAAAACTGGTTTAAAAAAATCGGTGTATATATTTAAGAAAAGAAGACATTAAATCTGTGAAGATCTCAGTAGAGAAGGAATAAACAGCTGATAAACAATGATTATAAAGCCATCACCAGGTAACCGTCATTGCCTGATCTCATTTCAGTTTAGCTTTCTTTTTTGCTACTAATATGTTTGACAAACACACTGTCAAAATAAACAAAATATTTAATGAGAGTTAAGAGCCCAACTAATCTGAACACTAATCACTGTTATGGTGACTTCAAATGAAACGCATTAGAGTTAAACTCTGTTAATTCTCAATAAAACTTTTGTTGACGTCTGACAGAAATAAAGTCAGTCTGGTTAGTAATAAGTGAAGCTGGTAATGCTGTTTGTGGAGTTGTTTAATCCTCCTCTGCTGAGATCTTCACAGATTTAATGTCTTCTTTTCTCTTCAGTTGATTTCATCTAAGGCTGTGGCTGAAATTACTCCATATTTAATATACACAGATTTTTTGGCTACGATAAAGTCCAGGGGCCTCATTTATAAAACTGTGCGTAGGATCCTTACTAAAAGTGTACGTGCGCCAGAAAGCCAAAAATGGCGTACGCAAAAAAATATTCAGACTTATAAAACCGTGCGTATGCCAGAACCTGCGCAGAATTCACTTTATAAATCCCAGTCAGTGGAAGATTGTGCGCACATGCGTCTCCACCCCGAAATAACCATATATGGAGCTTACAACGCCTAGATTTACTATGCATATCCTCATCTGCGTATCATTTGCATATGATTATTCATCCACGTGATAACATGTTTAACGGTACAAGACATTAGGAACATATGAAATGCGGATGTGCTGTCACATTAGTTAGGCTACATTAATAAAAATCATTTAGTAGCCTATCCTTGCCTTGTTTTTGAATAAATAAATCAAACAGTATAAAATACATTTTGGAGAAAGTTTTTCTCAATCTTTTCCACTGGCCAAAGAGAATTTTTAATTGATTTATGTTTTTAATGGAAACAGATAGACCTTGTTGTGCATTATTTGCACGAAACTATTTTCTCAGACAATCTGCTATTATCATGATAAGCAATTATCTCTGTAGTTAAAACATTAAAACACAGCATGCCAGAGGAAAAGTGTTCGAAAGAATTGCATCCACAACAAATATTTCTATTTATTGAATATAAAAAATGTTGTAACTTTTCAGTAATGATTTCATGTAATTTAAGTGTTTAACTCCATTAATCAGAATGGCATATTTAATCTAAATCTTTACATCAGAAGTAAAACAAAGTTTAAATCTTTCTTTAATTTATTTAAACTGTTATTGTGAACATGAACTGTATTTATGATTAGGACTTATAAGGAAGATTTACGGTTTTAGATGCGTTATGCTATGCGTCAGTTTCACTAAACGGCCCAACACGCTCGCTGGCGCGGACATTTAAGAAGGAATAGATGTTTGCTTCATGTGATAGGCTTGGCAAGTGAAATTATATTTGTATTATCTTTCTGTACATGTATAAATTTTTTTTAGATTTACTGTCTAAAAGTGACCAAAAAGACATGTAACTCCAGGGGCCTCATGTATAAAACTTTGCGTAGATTTCATCCTTAAAGTGTGCGTACGCACGGTACGCATATTTCTATGCCCATTTTGTGCGTACGCAATGTTTATACATCAGGCCCCAGTTCTGGTTTATTTCTTTGGTCTTGGCTGACATGTGGCATTGCTATGCAGAGGTGTAAAGTCCAGGTTCAGAAAGTAAAAGTCCTCCTCAGTATTTTGTTCCAATCACCTGGATTTGCTAATTCAGACAGGAAATAGAACTAATTAGTGAAATCAGCTGATTGAGTTCATGGGTGGAATAAACTTATGGCAGGACTTTTACTTTCTGATCCCTGGACTTTCCACCTCTGGTGGTACATGCTCTTTTTTAAAATAAAGCAACATGCAGCATATCATCACTGTTCCTTGTTCTTCTCCTGGACTGAAGCACAGGCTCTACTCTTCAGCACAATGGTGAACCACAAAACAGATGATACAGAAACCCTTGAAATCCCAACAGAACATTAACTAACATATCTCTCAAGATCTCAGCAAGGGTTAAACAATAACAACAAAAATCCATTTCCTTGCAGTACAGATGAAACCATAGACAAAGGATTCAGACCTGCTGAGCAGCATTACATGTAGTTATGCCAAAGGCCTTTGTACAAAATATCTCATGCAAAAAAAACAAAAAAAAGTATACACACACTATGTACCCACTGAGCAAAGGTACGTCCAAAAGACGTCTTTTTGATGGCTTTGTCATACGTTGAAAAGATGTCCCCTGAAGAGCCAGAATAAAAGTTTTTATTACGTCTTTTTTTGACTTCTTCTGAACGCCCGATATTGATGTCCATGTGACCTCTGTATAAGGTCAAAAACTACAGAAGTCAACATGTGAAGTGGATCAAAACCTTTCATCAAAGTTATACACAATTTTTGAACAATACCCGTTCTTGTCTAAGGACAACTTTGATGAACATGATCCACTTCAAATGTTGACTACTGTAGTTCAAATGTGGTCTTTGTTGACTTATTTTTGATGACTTATAACCCTTACAGAACAACAATGTATTTCCATTCCTTTATGGTCAATATATTATATGGTGTAAATAAATGTGGTGAAAAATAAATGAATATATTGCATTAAAGGTGGAATGTGTAATATTTCTGAGGATCTATTGACAGAAATGCAATATAAGATCCATATGTGTTCAGTGGTGTATAAAGACCTTACTCAATGAACCGTTATGTTTTTATTACCTTAGAATGAGACATTTATATCTCCATAACCGCGGGCACCCCCTTCTATGAAGGTCGACATATTGTGACGTCATGTTTCTACCGTAGCCGACAGCGAACACACAGCGCTACAGAGCGCGTTTCGTCACTACCTTGAAAGAGAAGCAGCAGTAGGCTAGAAGCTAGCCATAAACACAGTGAGTAGTGACTTTTCCCTTGTCAGTGGTGTAAAATATGTAGTTGGATTGTTCATGTAACTTAGTTCTTCTCCCTCGCTGTGTTATGGCTTTGACAATCAGCTGATTAGTACTATTGACTGTAAAACAGTAACGTTATAGGAGTCACCAACCCGTCGATCGCGGTCGACAAGTCGATCTTGGAAGCATTTTAAGTCGATCGTGAAGAGTTTTCAAAACCAGAGAAAAAAAACAATATTTTTATTCATTATTATTTATTAATTTGTGTGTAGTAAATGGTGTCTAGAGGATGCAGAGGCGCGCGCGCTGTTACAATCACATCATTTTTGCAGACGCATAGAGTATAAACAATGCTTTACGCTTTAACCAGCTCAGCCACAGCCCTACAGCATAACAGCTCATATTAGCCAGCTAAACTTTTACTACCCTGTTAGAAAAACTATGTAGTTGGATAGTTTCATGTGTTTCTTCTCCCTCACTGTATTATGGGTTTGCTATGTGGGGGGAAATGTGCTGGTTACGTTTGTGAGACAATCAGCTGATTACTATTATTATATTATATATTAAGACCCTTGATCCTCACCTGACTATGGCTTTGTAAACTTTATCCATGTGGTTTATAATGGACTGGGGTACAGAAACAGTGACAATGTTACACACTCTTGGCTTACTCTGGCTATTCTCTGCTGTCTCAGACGACAATATGTTTGTCCTGTTTTAGCAACCGTAGCTTCTTCGAAAGGGAGGGGTGAGCAGTGGGCTGAGCCATTAGTGCAACTCGCAACCGCTAGATGCCGCTAAAATCTACACAATGCACCTTTAACATGTTGTTATATAATTACAATACATGGAATAATACATAAGGAATTGCTGCTTTTCATATATTGAAAAATATATTTACACTGTAAAAGGTAGTTAGTTGAGTGTACTTGGAACATGGAAAAGTATTGCCTTAAATTTCTTAAGGATGTTTTACTCAAAGTTGTAAGTTGCTAACACAAAAACATACAAGTGTTGGGACTACGATAAACTGTGCATTAGAGGTGGGCGGATCGATCCTGAAGTATCGATACTTCGATACTGACGTGGTATCGAAAAGGATCGATCCTCACATAAAAATATCGATCCAAATGTGTATTTTTTTACCAGTAATTTTTATTAATTTAGCACGCAATTCAGTGCGTAAAATAAGCTTCAAAGTGGAAAAATAAGCAAATGTTAGTGGGTAATTGTGTAGGATAGAACTTTTTCTCCTAGTCATCTGTATACAAGACGAAACCAATCAATCACAGAGAGCGTTCGATGCTGGTGCTTCACTGAGCTCACAGGCCCAGTGCGTTTGGGAAACGAAGCCTTGCTTAGATGACAGAGAAACAATCGGGAGTTATTTCGCAATAAACAAACCACAAGTGTACATAACGGTTCAAAATGTTGACGTCAGTAAGATTTTTTTAATGAAATTAGTATTTTTATTCAACAAGGATCGATGCATTAAATTGATCAAAGGGTTTTACACTGTTAAAAAAATATATACTTCATATAAATGCTGTTCTTTCAACTTTGTTCATCAAATAATTCTGCATAAAAAGTATCATGGTTTCCACAAAAATATGAAACTGTTTTCAACATTGATAATAATATGAAATGTTTCCTGAGCAGCAAATCACCATATTAAAATGAATTATCATCATGACTGGAGTAATGATGCCGAAAATTCAGCTTTGATCACATGAATAAATTACAGTTTACTATGGCAAAGAAAACAGATAGCCTATGTATGTATTTTTGATCAAATAAATGCAGAAGAGAATTAAAAATCTTACAGACCCCAAACTTTTGAACAGTAGGCTAGTGTACAATAGTACATTTACTATAATTAGGGTAGTTTTGTAAAAGTCACTGACTAATTACAGGCGAGTTGAGAGCACAAATCACAAAATATTTAGTAGTCTTGAAAACGTATTCAGATTTAGCATATTAATGATTCATTCACCTCATAAATCATAACACACTGCTCTAGCACAGGAAAGTGCATACAAGTTCAAGTGCTTGCTTTTAAAATGAAAAAGTATTGGTATCGATATCGGCGATACTGGCCCTGTATTTACTTGGTATCGGATCGATATCGAAATTTTCAGTATCGCCCACCCCTACTGTACATTTATTTTCATTTATGAAACTTAAATGATTACATAATAAACAAAAATATCATTGTAATGCAGGTACATGCTCTTAAAACAAAAAACAAAAACAAAAAAAAAAACATGCAGCATGTCATCATTGTTTCTTGTTCTTCTCCTGGACTGAAGTACAGGCTCTACTCTTCAGCACAATGGTGACCCACAAAACAGACGATACAGAAACCCTTTAAAGGGTCATGAAACCCCCCTCTTTCAGCTCAAGTCTAGCTAACAATCTTTTTGAAAAATACAACTTAAATGGGCGTGGATGGCTGTGAGAAGAAGGGAGGGAGTGGGTGTGGCACGGCAGGGGAGAGGGGGGAACTGTCATCAGCCAGCAGTGTTGCCAGATGTATGATAATTATCGTATTTGTACAATAATTTTGACCTCTGTACAATGTACGATCAATAATGAACAATAATTTCAGAGTTTTCAGTCGTTCGTCCAAACACACATCCTACCGCTTCTCTCTCTGACCCCGAATCATTTTGCAGGCTCGCCTGCCTGCACGCAAGCACGTACACACACACACACACACACGGTGTCGCCTGGCCCGCACGTCAACACTACACATTCTCACAAAGTCTCCCGCATTAAGCATACAATTGATATATTATCGAAATATCTAAAATGTTCATAACGGATAGAAAAGTCCTCAGGACTTGGTACCGCATTACTCGCAAGACGTAACTTGCATTGGTCATCGACAAGGCCAAAGTCCACCATTCTCCAGTTCTCAAAGCTCTCTCGGGTTAAATGTTTGCGGTACACGTATTAGATGTGTCCGTGGTTGATGGCCAACCAACCGCCCAGAGCCAGAGTCTAGCCCTGGCAGCATCGCGGGGAAATATATTCAACCCACTTTGACATTTGCACCACGAAAATATACACTTGCGTCCCATGATTGTCTCTCTCCTTTACTACGCGATATCACAGTTTGACATGTCTGTGGAAAGATCCACGTGGTGTCATGAATAATTAAGAGACAGTGTCTTCTCATAGGATATAAAAACTCAGTTTCATTAATAATTATGACAGACCGATGAGTCATCAATGCACTACACTGTGCTCTGCCACGTCACAGCCTGCGATGAAGATATTAAACCCGGAAGACGAAAATAGCGGGGAAAAACTAAAATTTAAACATTTTCACCCTACTATTAAATCTAACAGATGCTAACATTGTCTTCAATGGTGTTCAACACACATACCTCTGTTAAAATCTCAGAAAATTTGGTTTAGGGTTTCATGACCCTTTAAATTAGGGCTGGGCGATATATTGCACGATATTGTTAGTCGCATCTCGTCAGTAAAGCCGGTTCCTTGATTAGTAGTAAATCGCCTTCACCTGCTTTCAGATGGAGCGACATTTACTACAAAGAGCCGTAGTTAACTGACAAGCTGAGCCATATCGCATCAATATCGCGGACGTATCGCCAGCGATAATTAATGCGATATGGCTCAGCTTGTCAGTTAACTACGGCTCTTTGTACACAGCAAAAACTCCAGTGTTAAATTAACACTCCTGGGAGTGTATATGAGTCCACACTCAAGAGAGTTGGACTCAGCCTCTCAGCCATTTACTGAACAGGGTAGACGTAGCTACTAGAGTAAGTGACGTTTGAAAAGTCGCTAAAAATAGCGACTCATTTGCGCGATTCTTTTGCAGTCTGTACGCAGAGGAGTGAACATCTCCTGCTCTGACTGCAGCTGGGAGGGGCTGCTGCGCGAGGACTGGGCTGCCTGTGAGTGCTTTGGGACGGGGGTGGGACCCACGGCAGCACCCGCTGCTCGTTGAGAAGAGTAAGATAGATATGTGCTTTCACGTCAGAGAGTCTCCAAAAGTCTCCAATGACACCAGAAAAAGTCGTTAGATTTGTTGCTAATCACTTTTTTGAAAGTGTGTCGCTAGAGGAATCTAAATCCTCGCTAAATATAGCGACAAAGTCGCTAAGTTGGCAACACTGTCCATAAGGGTCAAGAGCCCAACTAAAGCAAACACTGATCGCCATAACGGTGGCTTACAATTTGTGATTTTCTCCTTCAGTGATTCTGCTTGTTAACATCAGGTGTCTTCAATAATGCTCAAACATCACTAAATTAATCACTTAATTATCTCATTAACTTTAACACTCTTGAGTGTTAATTTAACACTGGAGTTTGTGCTGTGTAGTAAATGTCGCTCCATCTGAAAGCAGGTGATGGTGATTTACTACTAATCAAGGAACTGGCTTTACTGATGAGATGCGCATAACAATGTCGTGCGATATATCGCCCAGCCCTACTTTAAATCCCAACAGCAGAGGTGGAAAGTCCAGGGGTCAGAAAGTAAAAGTCCTGCCATAAGTTTGTTCCACCCATGAACTCAAGTCAGCTGATTTCACTAATTAGTTCTATCTCCTGTCTGAATTAGCAAATCCAGGTGATTGGAACAAAATACTGAGGAGGACTTTTACTTTCTGAAACTGGACTTTTACTTTCTGAACCTGGACTTTACACCTCTGCATAGCAATGCCACATGTCAGCCAAGAGCAAATAAATACACCAGAACTGGACTTTATCGTAGCCAAAAAATCTGTGTATATTAAATATGGAGTAATTTCAGCCACAGCCTTAGATGAAATCAACTGAAGAGAAAAGAAGACATTAAATCTGTGAAGATCTCAGCAGAGGAGGATTAAACAACTCCACAAACAGCATTACCAGCTTCACTTATTACTAACCAGACTGACTTTATTTCTGTTAGACGTCAACAAATGTTTTATTGAGAATTAACAGATGTTTAACTGTGTTTTATTTGAAGTCACCATAACAGTGATTAGTGTTTACATTAGTTGGGCTCTTAACTCTCATTATATCTAATTTTTTTTGGCTGCTGTGACAGTGTGTTTATCAAACACATTTGTAGCAGAAAAGAAAGCTAAAGTGAAATGAGATCAGATGATGATGATTACCTGTTGATGGTTTTATAATCATCATGAAATAGACTGATTCACTGATGTCTTTTGAATTTAACAGTTGTGTTCCACTAATATATTCACATCACAAACCCTGTGTTACTGCAACATGAGATCCAGCAATATTATAACAATCAGTTAGAAAGTTTAACAAAACACAAGCACGAAAAAGTCAAATTATGATGACACACAGACATAAACAATCAGCACATGAATCTCAACAATGGTGACTATCAAAGTATAGTATAAAACTCCCAGCATGCATTGCAACATGAAATTATGCAGCTGAATTGTCCTATAATTTTGTTTAATTCTAAATATTTTCTTTTATTTTTTGCTGTTGTTTTTGTTGTGAATTAGTAGCTTTTCAGTGATGTTGTGAATTGATCTGTTTTGTCTAAATATTTGTGATTGTCACCATTGTTGCGATTCAT
Organism: Gila orcuttii; assembly: GCA_026230005.1. Classification (NCBI taxonomy): domain Eukaryota; kingdom Metazoa; phylum Chordata; class Actinopteri; order Cypriniformes; family Leuciscidae; genus Gila; species Gila orcuttii. Next base: position 10,284,894 of record JAPDVR010000003.1, read on the forward strand.
GTGCTGATTGTTGATATCTGTGTGTGTGTGTCAGTTTAGGTCAAATTTTTTATTCCCCTGTTTGGTAAAACATTTAAACTGAATTACATATTGCTGGATCTCATGCTGCAGTAACACAGAATTTATGATGTGAATATATTAGTTGAACGACATAATTGTTAGATTATGAAAACCTCAGTGAATCAGTCTGTTTCATGATGATTGTAAACCATCAACAGGTAACCATCATCTGATCTCATTTCACTTTGGCTTTCTTTCCTGCTGCAAATGTGTTTGATAAACATACTGTCATAGCTGCCAAAAAAATAATGAGAGTTAAGAGCCCAACTAATGGAAACACTAATCACTGTTATGGCGACTTCTAATGAAATGCAGAGTTAAACCTCTGTTAATTTTCAATAAAACTTTTGCAGACGTCTGACAGAAATAAAGTAAATCTAGTTAGTAATAAGTGAAGCTGGTAATGCTGTTTGTGGGGTTGTTTAATCCTCCTCTGCTGAGATCTTCACAGATTTAATGTCTTCTTTTCTCTTCAGTTGATTTAATCTAAGGCTGTGGCTGAAATTACTCCATATTTAATATACACAGATTTTTTGGCTATGATAAGTTCCAGTTCTGGTTCATGTCTTTGCTCTTGGCTGACATGTGGCATTGCTATGCAGAGGTGTAAAGTCCAGGTTCAGAAAGTAAAAGTCCAGGTTCAGAAAGTAAAAGTCCTCCTCAGTATTTTGTTCCAATCACCTGGATTTGCTAATTCAGTCACATGGTTCAGGGAAGATAAAGAGGATTTTGCCCTTGAGCAAAACATTTGCATTGCTTCAGGAAGATTAACACTGAAATACATTCATGATTCCGTGACTATGATGACATTGTGTGAAAGTTACAAACACATTCCTGTAGCCCTGTTCGTGTGATACATAGGCTTCTAAATAATTGAACTTCCAACCACAAGGTAGGGCTGGGCGATATGTCGCAAGACATTGTTATGCGCATCTCGTCAGTAAAGCCGGTTCCTTGATTAGTAGTAAATCACCTTCACCTGCTTTCAGATGGAAGATATGATGCAGATATGAGTGTTAAATTAACACTCAAGAGTGTTAAAGTTAATGAGATAATTAAGTGATTAATTTAGTGATGATTGAGCATTATTGAAGACACCTGATGTTGAGAAGCAGAATCACTGAAGGAGAAAATCACAAATTGTAAGCCACCGTTATGGTGATCAGTGTGTGCTTTAGTTGGACTCTTGACCCTTATTTTTTCAATTTAACTTTTGTTTGTCTGCTGTTATTGATTTAAAATAGTCAAATGAACAAAGAAAAGTATGATCTGATAGTGTTGGTTGTGTTTTGGCATAATCTTGTTGTGATCTGAAAAGTGATACTTATTGAGATAGTTTAGTTTAACTTATTAGCAATAACTTTATGATTCTACAGTATATGATCATCAGTATTTTTCTTACAATCCAAAATATTAGTTAAATATTGTTCTGATCAAAACACTTTCAAATGAATTAGTTTAGAAACACAGACATCAATAATCAGCCTGTGAATCTCAACAATGGTGACAATAATAATGCATATTGCAGTGGCTGCCACCAATCACAACTCATTAATGGCTCCCATCATGCATTGCGGTATGAATAAATTATGATCTGAATTGTCTATGTAATTTACTTTTCCTAATTTAATACTCTGCTCGTCACCATTGTTGAGATGCATTGACTGAATCTTGAGGTCTGTGTGTGCCTAAAAGAAAGATTTTTTTTTAAACTACTTTTAAGAAATCCTTTATATTATATCTAAAATTCTGTATATTTATGCAGAATCAGTTATGCTGTAACCAACAGCATAAATCACAAGCATAAAGTTCAAATGCTGCTGTAACCAACAGCATAAATCACAAGCATAAAGTTCAAATGATGATTGTCATAATATAAGCGACAACATTAGATCACTTTTTTTCTTTGTTTATCTGGCATTTATAACTCAGATACAACAGCCACACAAAATCTAAAGTTAATAATATTAGGGTCAAGAGCCCAACTAAAGCAAACAATGATCGCCATAACGGTGGCTTACAATTTTAGATTTTCTCCTTCAGTGATTCTGCTTTAGGTGTCTTCAATAATGCTCAATCATCACTCAATTAATCACTTAATTATCTCATTAACTTTAACACTCTTGAGTGTGGACTCATATACACTCCCAGGAGTGTTAATTTAACACTGGAGTTTTTGCTGTGTACAAAGAGTCGTAGTTAACTGACAAGCTGAGCCATATCGCATTAATTATCGCTGGCGATACGTCCGCGATATGAATGCGATATGGCTCAGCCAGTCCTTCCAGAAAAACGCGGAGTTTTTTTGTGATTGTTGCGGGCAAAAATCCTTGATTATGCGGCCCGTTTTCTTTAAAAATGCGATGGAATATGCGGGATATTTTTGCAATTTTATGCTATGAAATTGCGGGAACTTGCAAAAATTGCGGGAACTTGCAAAAAATGTGGTTTGATGAAAAAGAGAAAAAAAGTGATTCCCCCAACACCCTGTTCTCACTAGGCTACTACCTTAAAGCTATAGTATACGATGTTAAAAATTGGTCGAGAAAGCCTGAGACGTTAGGGAAGTTTTAAAAAACTCATCCCGCCTATCCACACACACACCCCTCCCCTCCGTCCGGACAGCTTACATTGGTCAACTTCTCTGCGGCTGTACAGCCAATACAGTGAATGGATTTTTTTCATTCTTTTTTCTATTCATAATGTTAGGATTGTACTATATAACCATAACCAGCATCTAAACGAGGATATTAATAATGAACAATCTTTGAAATCGTATACCATAGCTTTAATGTAAAGAGTCATTTCTTATTACTTTCTTTTGATAAGCAAGCATACATCATAGAAAGTGCTGGGAATATTTAATTTCTCATCTTGTTTTATTTCAGACTGTAACGAGTGTAAATAAGGTGTGGCCCCTTTAAGAGCTGCGCGCGCTCCCTGTTGAATTGTCTGCAGTGTTATATTGTATGTGCGCCTCGAACACCCCTTTATTTGCGGGTAATATCTGTTTGATGCTACTTCTTTTATCTTATTTTGTTTATTAAGTAACGATGTGACGGTAGAACGTGTGACAGACAGTTATACGAGTTCGATTTGGGAATAAAGAGCCAGTTGTGAGATACCAATTGCGTCCGTGAGTCTGTCAGGCCTCTGCAATAACAGGCTTGTTTGAGATGCGCCTTGCCTCGCCTGAAATGTAGTCGAGAGTAGGCGGCTGCAGTGAGAGGAGGAGTGAAAAAAGCACAGGCAAGCCGGACAGTTCTCGCTTCTCACAGTTGATCTGACACCTGTGAGATCAATGATGGATATCGCGGGATTCACGGGATTCACACTCGTGCACAGTGTTGCTAATAAACTGGATGTATTTTAAGTTCTGTTGCCTTTATATGAAAATAAATATAATGAACAAGACAATAACAAGTACTTGTTATTTAATTCCATTCCAAATAAGTGTTTATCAATATTTTTTTCTTTAATACAGACATAGGCTATGTGTTTTTGTGTGTGTTTTTTTTTTTTTTTTTTTTAAATAATAAAATGACATTGCATAACTCATAGAGATCGCACTGTCCGAGAGTTTGGGAATATTCACACATAACATACACATAAAACATGATATCCGAGTTTAAAATCAAACAATTTAAAAGAGAACAATACATCACGGTTGTTTAAACCAATCAACATTAAGCTGTGTCGTCAGTAAGTCGTTTCCCATCATGCTTTTGATTATGGCGGGCCGGAAGTTCCAAAAATAGGACTAATGACTTGTCTTAGGAAGTCACTATACTATAGCCACTAGCTACTGACTTTCCCACTGATAGGCCAGCGGTGGGTGGATCTGTATACGTACTCTCTTCACACAGCGGGCGACCCATTCTCCTCAGCGAGCGACTCACTCTCCTCACACAGCGGGCGACTCACTCTCCTCACACAGCGAGCGACTCACTTTCCTCAGCGAGCGACTCACTCTCCTCACACAGCGAGCGACTCACTTTCCTCAGCGAGCGACTCACTCTCCTCACACAACGGGCGACCCATCTCCTCAGCGAGCGACTCACTTTACTCAGTGAGCGACTCACTTTCCTCACACAGCGAGCGACTCACTTTCCTCAGCGAGCGACTCACTCTCCTCACACAGCGAGCGACTCACTTTCCTCAGCGAGCGACTCACTCTCCTCACACAGCGAGCGACTCACTTTCCTCAGCGAGCGACTCACTCTCCTCACACAACGGGCGACCCATCTCCTCAGCGAGCGACTCACTTTACTCAGTGAGCGACTCACTTTCCTCACACAGCGAGCGACTCACTTTCCTCAGCGAGCGACTCACTTTCCTCACACAGCGAGCGACTCACTTTCCTCAGCGAGCGACTCACTCTCCTCACACAGCGAGCGACACACTTTCCTCAGCGAGCGACTCACTCTCTTCACACAGCGAGCGACTCACTTTCCTCAGCGAGCGACTCACTCTCCTCACACAGCGAGCGACACACTTTCCTCAGCGAGCGACTCACTCTCTTCACACAGCGGGCGACTCACTTTCCTCAGCGAGCGACTCACTCTCTTCACACAGCTGGCGACTCACTCTCCTCAGCTGGCGACTCATGTGGGCTGCGTTGACCTAATATTATAATAAAATCTCTACCAATTTAAAATACTGTGGTGGTGCAATAACTAACAGTAAAGTGTTCAATTTTTGTGTTGTAAAAGTAATTTAATCTGAACCAATAATCTTAAATTGATTCTCATTGGAATTTTTTTTTTACATTTATAAAGGCAATTTCCCCCTAACTGTCATCTTTCATGTCAAATTCTATACATTTTAAGTCACTATATATGGCTTTTACCAATCAAATTGACTAGTATAAAAAAAAAAATAATAATATCCCACTGCAGAGAAAACAATCTGCATTAGAGGTGGCATTTATAAAAAAAAAAAAAAAAAAAAAATCCAAAACAAGCATAAAAAACATTGTTTAACCACTTTAAAATAAACTCCGTAAAGCTTCTGTGGATTTTAACAATTATCTTTAAAATAGAATATTCTGAAAAAGTTACATTTACATTTTTGCTGATTCACATTGGTATCAAAATAGGTAAAACACATTTCATAATTACACCATTATGTTTTTTGTAAATATCACATTAAACACTAAACAACCAAGATAAATATATGTCTACCTCAAATGTAACATTGTAGCCTATCTGTACATCCGCATCAGGGGAAAAAACATTATCTCATTCACGGTAGAGAAAGATGCATGTAGGCTACACAGGAAAGGTAACCGTGAAGACACTGAATTTAACAAAACACAGCTGTCATAATAATCACAAATACACTTACATTGCTGTAAATTAGTTTTTATGAATGAATGGCTTGCTCTAACTGTTGCTCTGGTCTTTGTCAACAACACACGCTTGCAACCCCTGTTGGTGAGGTAGACTAACAGCAGATGGAGATTATGCTCCGTAATCTACTGCTTTTCCTGCAGTTCCTGGATGTCAACGTTGAATTTACTGTTGAATTTGAACCACTGAATTTGTGGAAGCAAATTTGCTAAGCGAAATAAAATGGACCAAAAATTGCCTGTTCAATATTATAGGTTGTATTTTTAATCAGTTTGAATATTTTGGAAGTGAAATATGAAAGGGGAATATGGGTTATTGAATTTTGATTAATGAAAATGTGTTTGAAATGTTTTGAATTGAAATATTCAGTTTAAATATTCAACCATATTGAATTTCAGCCCATAAAAATGCAAGCCCTAAAAATACAATGCAAGCATGGTTGCAATGCATTTTTTTTTTCAAGTAGTGCAATTCAACAGACTTTTTTGTTTCAAAAACTTTTGGAATTATTTTACTGGCAGCTGCGCTAACGCAGTCTACATGAGTGAGTCGCCAGCTGAGAAGAGTGAGTCGCCAGCTGAGGAGAGTGAGTTGCCCGCTGTGTGAGGAGAGTGAGTCGCTCGCTGAGGAAAGTGAGTCGCTCGCTGAGGAAAGTGAGTCGCCCGCTGTGTGAGGAAAGTGAGTCGCTCGCTGAGGAGAGTGAGTCGCTCGCTGAGGAGAATGGGTCGCCCGTTGTGTGAGGAGAGTGAGTCGCTCGCTGTGTGAGGAGAGTGAGTCGCTCGCTGAGGAGAATGGGTCGCCCGCTGTGTGAAGAGAGTGAGTCGCTCGCTGAGGAGAATGGGTCGCCCGCTGTGTGAAGAGAGTACGTATACAGATCCACCGCTGGCCTATCAGTGGGAAAGTCAGTAGCTAGTGGCTATAGTATAGTGACTTCCTACGACAAATCATTAGTCCTATTTTTGGACCTTCCGGCCCGCCATATTTGATCAGCGCAGTCGGTGGAGAGCACCTGCGCGCGACTGCAGAATCAGACACGTGCGCCTTGCGCTCGCGAGAGCTTTTTGACACACGTAAGCATGACATCAGAGCAAGGCGGACCGCACTCGGACACATTTCTAACCGGCATTACGCGCTGATCACCGGTGATCGGTTCTGCGCAGATTTTGCTCATCTCAAACAAGCCTAACTTTAGCTGTGAGCTATCCCGTCACGTAATTGCGTCACTTCATAACGTTCCCATGGAAACAGGGGGAAATGGCTGCTCTTGTGTGAAGCAAACGCAACATTTTTCAACTTTCTGCTAAGATATATGTGACTTTTTTGCAACAAAAATGCGAGGATTATGAAATCATGCAAGCCCCGCATATTTTGCACGAAAATCGGCAATTTATGCAGCGAAAGTGCGGCGTATTTGAAAAAATGCGGCCCCCGCATGAATATGCGGACTTTGGCTGATTATGCATTGAATTCCCCAGCCAGCACAGCCATGTGGGGCCCACATGGGATTGACCTGGGCTATCTAACTGGGACCCAGCCAGTTTGTCCATGGTTTCCATGTAGGCCCCACATGGGTTTGCCCAGATGAAATGAAGCCTGCTCAGTGTGCACACTACATGCTGTTAAATGTAACACTGAATTAGTGTTGGAGTTAATGAGATAATTAATTGATTGAATAATGATTGAGCATTATTGATGAACACCTGCTGTTAATAAGCAGAATCACTGAAGAAAAGAGTAACAAAAGAACTACTTCCAGCCACAGCCTTAGATGAAATCAACTGAAGATAAAATACACAAAATCTCTCAAGATCTGATTAAACAACAAACAGACACAAACAGCATTACCAGCGTCACTTATTACTAACCAGGTTTACTTTTATTTCTGGTAGACATCTACAGAAGTTCTTATTGAGAATTAACTGAGGTTAAGATATTGATTATTTATTGAAAATAAGAGTTTGGTTTGATGTCACCATTATAGTGATCAGTGTTTGCTTTAGTTGGGCTCTTGACTTTTTAGCATTAGTTTTTCTCTACTCAGTTGTGTGTGATTGTTTTGTTAAGAACAACAAAAGAGAATAAGGACTCAGATGCTATAAACTGATTGATGATTAGAATATAGTCATCATTTAGTGGCTTAACTCACTAATATTGTGTGTGAGTTTTATAAGGGTGATATGTTATTCCTTTTGTTCTATTGTTGTGATTCTACAGCAAGAGATCCAGCACATTTTTATCAGAACATCAGATGATTTTTAAAACACCATTTACACATTTTGTACTTCTATGATTTTTACTCACACACACACATCAAGAATCTGCATATGAATCACTACAATGGTGACATGCTTCATGGTGCAATGCATTCTGGGAGCCATGGATAAGTTTCGTATGATGCACCCAGAATGCATTGCACCATAAAGCATATCACCATTGTTGAGATTCATATGCTGATTCTTGATGTCTGTGTGTGAGAAACAATCACTGAAGTACAAAATGTATAAATGGCATTTTAAGAATAATTTGATCTAATGAAAATGTGCTGGACCTGTAAAATCACAACAATAAAACAAAATGAATAGCATTTCACCTGTATAAAGCTCACACACAATGATTTTTTTTTCTTATCGTCTATCAGTTTATAGCATCTGATTGCATTTTCTTTTGCTGTTATCAACGTAACAATCAGATACAACTGAGCAGAGAAAATTTTATGTTAAAAATAAAGAGCCCAACTAAAGCAAATACTGATCACTATAATGGTGACATCAAACCAAACTCTTATTTTCAATAAATCATCAACATCTTAACCTCTGTTAATTCTCAATAAGAACTTCTGTAGACGTCTACCAGAAAAAAAGTCAACCTGGTGAAGCTGAAAGTGAAGCTGGTAATGCTGTTTGTGGAGTTGTTTAGTCAGATCTTGAGAGATTTAATGTACTTTATCTTCAGTTGATTTCATCTAAGGCTGTGGCTGGAAGTAGTTCTTGGACTCTTTTCTTCAGTGATTCACAGCAGGTGTTCATCAATAATGCTAAATCATGATTCAATCACTTAATTATCTCATTAACTCCAACACTGATCAGTGTTACATTTAACAGCCTGTAGTGTGCACACTGAGCAGTGTTCATTTCATCTGGGCAAACTCATGTGGGGCCTACATGGAAACCTAAACATGTTTGGCGCTGTAACTTTTGTTTCCTCCCTTTTTGCTGGCTCAGTAAGTGACAAACAGATCTTTGTAGAGTCAGGTATTCTTACTCTGATTAGGCCAGATACGGCAATTATGGTCGACAGAGGCTTCCTTGTGGATGACTGTGTACCCTGTAAGGTTTACAGGCCTGCATTCCTCGCTGGGAGACCTCAGATGCCAAAGCACGAGGTCAGGGAGACCCAATCTATTGCACATCTCAGAGTTCACATTGAGCGCCTAATTCGTAGACTGAAGGAATTTAAATTCTTTGATACGGTCATCCCCCTAAACATGTTTGGTAACATAAATCAGCTTTATGCAGTTGCATGCCTACTGTTAAATTATCAGAGTGGGCCACTTGTAAAAGCTTGGGCTAAGTAGAAGTGCCTCTTGTTTTTATCCTCTCTTAATACTTGTGTAATACTCAGATTCGCGGGTCTTGAGAAATCCGTGCTTACCGAGTATTATGCGTGGATTCTTGACTATTTTCTGCTTCTGTCGCGGTCACTTGATATAAGAGTCAGGCCAAGACTTCTGTGCTCAGAACTCAGTGTTTATTTCAACATTTCTCTTAACTATGACTCTACATCGTTCCACCGATTACATTGACCATTTCTTCAACCAACTCATCTCTCCACTTCCTCTCTCCGACTCCTCCTCTTTTCACCTTTTTTCTTTCCCTTACGCTCGTGATATCTCGCATACCATCTAACTTTATTTAACCTTCTCCTTTCAATTCTTACACTTGTAAATATATCTTAAACACGCCCCCAGATTTAATATCTGTATATAGCATTAATCTCCTATTTAAACTTAAAATCTATTAACTAAAAATCTGATTTACTTTATTATAATTACTGTTATTGTTTATACATTATTTCTATGTTTTTTACTCTTTGTTAATTGTATTTCACTTTTCATACTTGTTAATTTGCAGTCAGGTGTGTTGTAATTTAATTTCACTGCTGATGTACCTGTACAAATAAATAAATCAATAAATTATGATTTTATATATATTAAGCTTACTGATATTTTGAATTTTATTTGGGGATTCAATAGATAATAAAGGGATCTTAGTAAACACCTAAAATTTGAATACTTAAATGTTTTTTGTTTGTGGGACAGCAGTTTGCACCAATTCTGTAGAATGGCCCATATACACAGTTGAATAATTTCTCATATTCACACACACACACACACACACACACACACACACACACACACACACACACACACACACACACACACACACACACACACACACACACACACACACACACACAGAGAGAGAGAGAGTACTAATGAAGTATAAATTCAGAACACATTCAAACAAATAACATGTATATGAAAAATTTTATTTAGTAATGTAATTTAAACAACAGATCCTGTACATTTGTGGAAACAGTTCAAAATAAAACATGGGCCAAAAAATATGTACAAATTGATGGAAACTGATTGAACATATTGAAACGTTTCAAGCCAAAAGTGTTGGAAGATAAAAGTAAAAGTAATCAACCTTTTGCTTGATTGTTTTAATGACTCCCTCATCTCTGTATATTCTTTGTATGAACATGTCGTCTTCAGTAAACACAACAAAATCACACCACTACATCCAGGAAATGAATGGTTGGCCCTGCACCTGCCAGTAGTAAGTGTGAGAACAGAGAACAAAAAATTGCTCCAGGTCAGAATGATTCTGCTGACAGTAGATTGATGCACCCCATACCGCTCAGCGAGGTCCCTCTGCTTCAGACCAAGGGCAAGGTAGTTTCAGGAAGAGGAACAGTTCATCTATTGCCTGTAAGGACTGAAAGATCACAACACAATTACATGTATATGTATATGTATATGTATTTGTCAATACTGGTAGGTGTACAGTACAGTTACAACAACATACATCTGATGGTGTTGAATTTATTTCCATTCATTCTACATTCAGTTCTAAAAGTGCTAGTGTTGATCATAAGGTGAAAAGGAGTCCAACCATGTATTGAACAAGTATATGATTGGATGCATAATTTCTGTTGCCGTAGAGTTTGGTCATAATAGCACAGACCTACCATGGAAGCACTTTGCTTTTCAGATTCGATGTTTGCAGTTCCTGTTCTGGTAACCCGAACCATGCATTTCAGTGATGGTTCAATGACCTGCCAAAACTGCATCAGATGATCATAAGATGAAAACCTGTAAATAGTGAAAATGTCAAAGCATTGACATTTCTTGCATTTAGCACCATACATGTTATTACATTTACAGGTTCTTATTTTGACAGTCCAGATCAATTTGTCAAAGGTCAAAAGTGAACCTGAAGTAGGAAGCAACTTGCACTGGTCTATCTGACATGCTGATTATATATAATTTTCAATGTTTTTGGTTTGGACCACTCGCGTAGCTACGGGTGGGCCTGGATGGGCCTGGGCCCACCCACTTGTCAGTCAGGCCCATCCAGTCAGTGGCCACACAAGGTAGCCTAAGGAGGGAATTCTGTTGCCATTATTACAATACTTGACCTATAAAAATAAATCTTTACAGGGTTCCAGACTGCGACCATTTTTTAAAAATGTGCGAGTTAAAATTTTATGTGGTCGCATTTGTGCGAGTGCATGGTCATGTACTACTCAGTTAAATTCACGCATGTGCAACAGAACGCCGTTGTATCAGCAGCTGCTGCAGTCCGTAACTTATGTTCAAAATGAAGCAGTACATCATGAATCCATTTTCCAAACCGTGTTTTTGACTTATCCTGAATCACTACGGTACGCCTATAATAAGTGTTTATATTCTGACTATTTTATCCCGGGGTCGGCTCGGCTGCGGAGTTGCCCAGTGACTCGCCATAGACATTAACGGAGAGAAGTAGCTCCGGCTACAATGTTCTTCCGCAAGACACTTGCAGTTTATTTATTAACGAACGTACACATCAAGCGCATTGCACACTGATGGTGAAACGCGCCAATTAGGAATTCAGGAATTAAGGCATATACAAATGAAAAGAACATACATGTTTTTTTAATAGTTTTTTTTTTTTAGTTTATTTATTTATTTTTTTAGAGTTTTTTGATTTGATAGTTAAAAGATTAAAACATTTTGCTAACATGAGGTCTTGTCACTGTCAGTCTTTTAACATCAGTGTAAAACTAGGGTATGCAGATTAAGACCACTATTCATCAGCATGCATTGATTAATCCCATGGCATGTAGCAACAAAAAAATAAAAATAAAAAATATATATTGGTGCGACCAAATCCTATGCTGGTTCTCAACTGAGAAAGTTGGTAGCACGAGTGCAACCAGTGGAAAAGTTAGTCTGGAGCCCTGACACTACATTAAAGGTAATTTTCAAAAATCCATAATAGGGGCCCTTTAAACTGTGGTGTATTCAAGCAGGTGTAGTTGTGTTGGCCTATTTTGATCACAGATGCATTTTAGGCTGTGCCCAGCCGATTTTCTCTGGGCCCACCTACATTGTGATTCCTGGCTACGCTAGTGGTTTGGACACCCCAGTGAAAAAAAAAAACCTAAACCAAAATATATTTAAAATATATTTATTTCATACTAGGTATACTACAAATCGATACTGACATAATGCTTGAAGCTTACTGATATAAATATTATAATTAAACTTTATTTGGAGTACTTCTTTATTGAACAATCTTAATATTAAGCCTAAAAAGTGTTTTAATATCACTATTAGTAAAGATAGTATGATCACTGAATAATATCAGTCTTTAAATGCAAGATATTTAAAGTGTTCCTACAGTATAATGGGTTTTTATTAAATCAAATATGTCTACATACCTGGTGTAGAAACGGATGTCACTGTCAGAACCTGCAAATCGATGTAGCCCAAAACGCTTTTTGAGTGACAACTGTTCCAGCTGCTGCCTCACATGGACGATTTCTTCGCGAAGACTTTCGTTTTCTTCCAGAACCAAGTCAATAAACGCGGGCTGCGGTGCTGTGCTGTAATCGTGATCGTTGGTAGATATACGTTCAGAATATTCCCCAGTTTCCATACTCTCCCCACATAGCAAAATTCAGTTGAATCAAGGTTGAAATATGGTTTGGCAGAAATGTTGAAACTACGTTGAAGCCTAACATTGATCCGATGTTGAAAGTGTCCCCTCTACTTTTGTGTTGAATCAACATCGGATTTTCAACCATACTGACATTTAATCAATGGTGATTCAACCATAATCTAAATGAGAATCTACATTTAAATTTCAGTTGATTTTATGTTGAAATAATGTTACTTAATCAATGGTGAATCAACCATCATCTAATGAGAATCTACATATCAATTTAAGTTGATTTTATGTTGAAATAATGTTACTGAATCAATATTGGTTCAACCATTATCTAAAAGGTATAAAATTAATTTATATGCATTAATATATATATATATATATATATATATATATATATATATATATATATATATATATATATATATATATATATATTAAAATGAGTGATGGGCATTGTATCTTGCAGAACAATCAACATCAACCTCCATTGAAAATACACTCTATTTAGCAGTAGGCCTAAGACTGCCACCAACAATAGGACTAACCGTATAATAACAACAGACACATTTTGGATTCATTTAGTTATATGGATAAAAACATTTATTAGATTTTTTTAAGATTTTTTTTTTCTTTATTTTTTTAATGCAACAAACAAAACATGAAGAACAAGGGGGTGATGCTATGTGTGTGAGTGGGCTTGTATGTGTGCAGGGCCATAGCACATCTGAAGAGGACACTGTGGGAGAGAAGCAGAGACAACATGTCAGCACTCACGATGAAACATTTTGCAGAGCAACTTATGCAACAGCTATTTAGTAATATTAGGAATATCAAATTCACTTACATCTAATTTTTCTTTAAGCCTCCTGCACGCCAAGGGGCGTAACGTAGCCAGTTCTTCACGATGTCACTGAAGGCCTGCTGTGTGAGCTTCCTGTCACACTGCCGAGAAGCAACTGAAAGACATGAATACAAAATGGTTGTTTAAGGAATGATAAGATACTCATTGCATCAGTTGGGTTGAAATAACTTGTTGCCAGCTGAAAACAGCACAAGGAATATTAAGTTAAACTCACCAAACATGCAGTCTTGCAGGCAAGTTTCCCTAAATGGCAGCTTGGCCTCACTGTGTTTGTACGCTTTCCCTGCCCAACTAAATTTACAGGCCAGGCCGTTTGTTAAGGCTGCTGCCAGCATCCTCCTGATCATGCAGGTCGAGCTGGTGCCTCCCACCATGGCCAAGTGGACAATCTATTGAGATGTGAGGAAAAATGGATTTAAGTACAATTCCAGTTTGCCTGTTGATGTAACTCAATTGGAACACTGGTGTTAAAGGTGCTCTAAGCGATGTCACGCGTTTTTTAGGCCAAAAAATTTTTTGTCACATACAGCAAACATCTCCTCACTATCCGCTAGCTGCCTGTCCCCTGAACACACTGTAAAAAAACGCGGTCTCTGCAGACACCCCAGGCTCCACAAACAGCAACAAAAACAAACTGGGCTTACCCGCACCACGAAACATAACAAACTGTTCCAGCCAATAACCGACAAGAAGGGTTTGGGGGGTTAGTGCGCGGATGAGGAGGAGGGAGGGTCTAGCTAGCCTCGGTTTTGTTTGACAATAGTTCGAACGTCAACAAGAAGTGACGTTACCCAGGATCTCTTAGAGAACCTTTAAAGGTCCGACCATGCGGAACATGGATAAAAAACAGTGAAATGTTAAAATGTTGAAAATGTAGAAATGTTGGGAAATCCATTACAGGAACATGACTCTCCATGAGCTAGGGGAAGGTGTAACATCTGTCTTTGCATGTTTAATAACATCTAGAGGACATAAGCTTTCAGAAAATGTAAGTTTTGAGTGGTATATTGGATTTCCCTAAATAGTAGAGACCAAAATGTAAAGTCTTTCTACTTGATTCACAAGGCGAATCTCGATAATGACCGGCGTTCTATACATTATCCCTTACTTAACATTCTGATCAATGTTCAGCATGGTCAGACCTTTCAAAAACAATTGGTTTTGTTGGATTATGGGGTAGGGGGTGGGGTGCGCAGTAAGGCCCAACAGCACCTGGTAAGGCCCCGCCTAATATGCAGAATGTCTCATTATGCAGCTCAGTTTATCAAACAAATTACCATCTTTTGTCGGACTGCCTCTGTTTTTAAGAGGGCTTCGCCCTCATTAAAGTCCTCCTCGTTTGTGATAGGCAGCTGGACGGGGAACGGCTCTCGGCTTGTGGCTGGTCCACTAGCTGGGGTTCTACCCTCGGCCATTTCCCCCATGATGAACTGCACATCTCGTGAAAGTTCCTTCACCACCACTAGCACTTCGGCAAGCATCCCTGTCATCTTTTGGATGGCGAGGTCTTAATTTCCGATAACCTTTTAACTATTTGCTGTAGAGGCTGGTGTGGTTTGCGCACAAGTCGCTTAATTTGTCCCAGATAGTTTTCAAAGGGGAATCCTGAAATGCTATCAAGAGAGCCAAAGTGCTTGTATTCCTCAGCCAAATGAATGTGCTGGTGTACATTGTAAACAATTTCATCTGTTCCGTATAACTGCCCATAGTGCTGAACAAAAGACACCATTAACCTCTCTGCAAAAGATAGCATTTCCTCAGAAATACCTGGGGAAAGCAACAAATACATGGCAACGGAAAACAACATAAAGTTGTCATATATGTCACTTGGAACACAGTCCTTCAAAACAATTGGGCCCCAATAAAGCATAAATGAACGGAACTCAGTGGCTTTCCACCGATCCAGTTCAGCTAGTGCCCTTGGTTTTCTATTAAATTCACAGGGCATGTGGGAGCGCAGCTTGAGGAGTTTCTCAGAAATTGTCCCTACAGTGTGTGACGGAAGCCTTGTTGTCTTCTTCCCCTTTAACCACATATTCAAAAGTTTTCGAGTTACCCCGAGACAGCTGAGATGCATGTAGTCTATTGGAAACATTGACACCATATTAACCACCTCAGATAAAGGACGGGTTCCAATGTGGTGCTCCTCATCAACCCTATCCTTGAAACTGTCGTCTGTCCTTAGCCTCACTTTGGTTTCTGGATATGTCATTTTGTTTCGCCATACTCCCTCTTGAAAACACTTGTCACATCCTGCATACCCATTATGTGACTTAATCTGTTTAACGAAGGCTCTGGCTGGAGCATCACAAATAAAAGAGGAAACCAGAACTTCAAACTGCTTGTCAAGATAGATAATGCCATTACTCAGAACATTCTTAAGATCTCCAACAAATTGTTCAAGGTACTGAGAAAGACTCTTTGGCTTGCCTTCACCACAAAAGATACCAACAAGAAAAGGGGACTTAGTGTAGTCACATTTCAGACAACCAAGTATGGGCCAGAACTGAAGCTTTGAACTTTTGAATAAAGGTAGACCATCCACATTGAATTGTAAAACAAGAGTAGTCAGAGTTGCTGGTAAACTCAAACATTGCAACCGTGAAAGTACTCCCTGTACTATCCCAAAATGATAGTATTCTCCGCCTTCTATTTTAGTGGTAGGCACACTTGCTTGTGTTCCAAGTAATGTTCTTGCATCTTTGGGAAGGGTGGGGTGAAACACCCTTAAGATGGAGAGCAAAGAGGACAGTGCAACAAGAGACACAGAATAGGATGTGGCCCAATATCTTAAGCTTGTTTTTAAGAAGTCTTCATTAGGCTCATCATCATCACTGCCAGGGCCACTGTCACTGTCACTTTCAGGTTCTATTTCGTCAGCCACTGGTTCACAATCTAAATCTGAATCTATCTGTGCAGTGCACAAGTCGATATGTTCCTGCAGATCACTGTTGACTAGTGGTCTGTTTAGTGAGAAGTCAGAAGTTGTTGGGAAACCATCTAACTGGTACTCAGAAGAGATTGTGATAGGATTTGTGGTTTCAAAACTGGAATTAGCAGCTGATAAATTATATTCAAACAGAATATCCTGCTCTGTGTCCCTCACTAATTTTTTGACTTTGCGTCTTTTAGCTTTACAAGATGCCCTATAAGAAGACATTATGCAGATGCTGTCACCAGAGTACAAACCTTTGTATTTAATTGGTAGCAATAAATGTGACTCTGCTTGTCTTGGATCCTGAAAAGGAGAAGAGAGAAAATCAATGTGCTGTAAACAACTGTTGCATTAAAGCTGTTTCTGCTAAGTAGATTAAGTAAAAATTTGAGGCACTGATGAAGCACAAAGCCTCCTAGAAGTATGTGCGGCCATATTGTCATACAGATTTAAATCAAGCAGGCAATACCTATACTTCCAGTACTTATAAGCTCCATTCACTTCGGATGCAGCCTAAATAGTAAGTACGGGAAGTATGGGTATTGGAACACAGGGATAGACTATATGACAGCAGCACCCTTAATGGACTTCATAACTTTGTTAGTATCAGGTAAATATCACTAAACCCACACTGTTTAGACCCGTCATTTTCACGTCTAATTTCATAACCCCCTCCACACACACACACACACACACACACACACACACACACACACACACACACACACACACACACACACCCCACAAACTTAAACATTACCACTCAATAAGGGTTTATAGGACAAAAGCAAGCATTTGAATTACTGCACCGGGGCCCCCTAGTGGCAAGGGCCTGGGGCTACTGCTCCTTTTCCCAATGCCTCATTAATGTCTGGCTGCGGTCTGTGGGACATGGACATCCATATCCAAGTGCTTTTATGTTTGTATTCGCAAATGAGGCATAAAGTTCTTAACTATGCACTAATTTGCATACAAGTATTTCAAGGAAAGAAAGGATAAGGAGGATGGATGGATGCAGGTCTAATAATAATAATGGTAAGGGTGGCATATGTCAGACCATGTTGGATCTCATCCTGAGGGTATATGCTTTCAGAAAAGATATGGCTTAGGTGGTATCTTATTATGATGATGATTATCATTAGCTGTAGTATTAGTATTATTAATATTAGATAGATAGATAGATAGATAGATAGATAGATAGATAGATACTATTAATAATACTAATACTACGGCTAATGATAATCATCATCATAATAACCAGATACTAGTATAAATACTACTAATACTAGTAAATTGTATGATTATGATAGGCCTACTACTAATAAAATTGATAACATTATCAATTATCATTATTATTGTTATTGTTATTATTATTATTATTGGCCTATTTTTTGTCACTCTGGGGAAGACAAGTTGAGTTTGAGGTCTGTGGGAGTGCCTGTTACTCAGCAGCTGATAGCTGTTGTTTACAGCCGATCAAATTTGCTATGTTGAAACTTGTAGCCTTGTAATGACCCGGAAGAATTTAATTTCTTGTAGCCTTGTCATGACCCGGAAGAATTTAATTTCCTATCAACCTGCATCATCATCAACGAATCACTCTCTGAGACAACTCGGTAGGTACAATTTGAACGGTTGCTGTTAGTTAGTTTATGGGCGCATACATTTTACAAGTTTTCTGTTAACTTTGAAACGTTACGGATCTGATCCCCTCCTCGCTAGTGACACACTCGGCTTGCACTTTTGCAACAATATCGTTGACTTGTTGTCACTACAGCAACTGTTTAAATTGTAGCTAGCGTTACCTGCTAGCTAACTAGCTCTAGCACTATTCACATAAATCAATCATGGTCATTCCCTTATTGAGTGATAAAGTTTCCATTTAACGACAAAGTGCCAAAACAAACAACATGTTTATTTTTATTTTTTTAAAAACATAAGTCAGTT
Source organism: Gila orcuttii (assembly GCA_026230005.1). NCBI lineage: Eukaryota > Metazoa > Chordata > Actinopteri > Cypriniformes > Leuciscidae > Gila > Gila orcuttii. The sequence continues at coordinate 10,303,269 of JAPDVR010000003.1, forward strand.
AAAACTTACCACAAGCAGGAGTGGGTATGAGCAGTCACTGGAAATGGCGCTGGCTAACTGCAGGTCTAACGGTAGCAGCTAGAAACTGATATGGACCGTTCCAAAGAAATATGTTTTTGGTTTCTTACTTGTTTTTTATTTGTTCTCTGTACAGGTTACACACATCTAAGATACATGTTAAAAAAACCATCACAATCAATCGTCCAAGCATTGTGTTTAATTAAAAATATAATAATTACAAATATATAAACCCCCTCATCTTAATGGTCTCACCTAGCAGTAACCGCCACTCCTCGTGCGTCCCGCCTGTTTAACTTTGACAGCATTGATTAAACATTGATCTAATGTTTGCAATTCAACCATTAAATTCAACCATAATTCAACGTGGATTCAATAACATTTTTTCAACTTTCAATTCTTCAGTGGTTGATTCACCAACACATTTCAACCATAACCATAAATCAACCATTTCAACCAAAATTCCATGTTGAAATAACATCTTCTGCTATCTGGGTCTGGTCTCGTTCTCCTTTCCCAAAACCCAAGCCTTCTCTCTCCTAATTATTCCAAGGGAACAGAACTACGGCATAAGGCTTCAGCCTTCGCCTCCCCCCGACTACAGCAGGCTCGTTGAGCTCTTCTGCCACAAAGTGCCGACTGCACACCCGTGTATGGTGAGATATAATTAAATTGTCTCTTCTTATATTAATTATCCATTTCTTTCTCTGTTGTACATCGGAAGGGAAAGTATGAAAACTAATGGATGAATTACATTTAGCTGAGGACGAACACTGAGGGACACAACAGTGCTCAGCTGACGTCCCCTCACAACGCTGAAATTTAAACGCCTTTTTCATTTCGTTAACCTAAGTTATTATTACTTTATTTTCACATATTCAATTAAGGCGAGACACGGCAGGCAAAAACATCGTTTTTTTTTCACTGGTCAATTTTGTGATTGTGGGCTATTTGTCTTCAATAACATGTCTTCTTTCAAACTTGTGGTGAAAAAAATTCCAAAATACACATTTAGGTCTTTATTTTACTACACTTTGTCTGTTTGCGTCTGTAGATTTCTCCTAAATTCAACAAAATGTTGTCGTTCTAAATCAACATGCTGCTCTGAGATCGCGATCTGCACCCTGTCATCACACACAGATGTGTGTTTTTGACTGTTTTTCTGTTCATTTGAAGGCCATAAATGCTGTGTTATAAGTTGTAATGTGATTTAGGTGGTTTGTATTGTTGTTGCTAATGATTTGATAAGATATTGTGTCTGTAAATAGTTGTTTCACTAAAAAAAGTATGAATTTTTACATTACAAATCTTTAAATGCTGTTTTCTCAAAATTAGTTTTTTGTCATCCTCCAGTAGAAACTTATCAGCCTGTGTAGCACCTATGTACACCAAACTTTCCAGTTATACACTTAGCAGTATTCTGAATATATTTTCAGAGGGATTTGTTTATAAATCATTCCTGGCCTGATTTATGTGACATTTTAATAAAAATTGATTTTTTAAGGCTATGGACAGTATATTTTGATTTTCTAGGTAATGAAAGCATATATCCTTAAATCCCTCTGAAATTCTTTTTTCATCTTGTGTGTAAACAAAATGAAAAAATAATTTTGCACCTGGCTTTATCATATGGTCAGATATATCTACGAAAATATATGCAAAACTGTGCATATTTAATGAGATATGCCTAATTTGCATAATTAAACATACAAATTTCAAAAACTTGTAATACATTTTTTTATATATATATACTTGTGTAAGAAATCAACTGAGAAAGTTTCATGGTGATATATATTATTTAAAAAATTTACCCTATTCACCTGTAGTGTCTCGCCTTAATAAAACATTAAATAAATAACTTCTAGTTCTAACTTGGTCTATTAATAATACTAGAGTCTCAATGAATTATTACCTCACGGATTTAAAGGTGCCGCCCACTAACCTAAAAGTAGGCTACCACAACATCAACCTTCCACCGGAAGTTTACGAGCTGGCTTATCTTTAAGTTCTAAATAACGCTCTGTGCATATAGTCCATTGAGCGATGTTGAATGGATTCTTTAACACCTCTGACTGGCCATTGTGTTCACGCGCTCAACATATATGTCTCTGATTGGCCATTGTGTTCATGCGCTCAACATGTATGTCTCTGACTGACCATTGTGTTCACGCGCTCAACATATATGTCTCTGATTGGCCATTGTGTTCACGCGCTCAACATATATGTCTCTGATTGGCCATTGTGTTCACGCGCTCAACATATATGTCTCTGATTGGCCATTGTGTTCACGTGCTCAACGTATATGTCTCTAATTGGTCATTGTGTTCACGCGCTCAACATATATGTCTCTGACTGACCATTGTGTTCACGCGCTCAACATATATGTCTCTGACTGACCATTGTGTTCACGCGCTCAACATATATGTCTCTGACTGACCATTGTGTTCACGCGCTCAACATATATGTCTCTGACTGACCATTGTGTTCACGCGCTCAACATATATGTCTCTGATAGGCCATTGTGTTCACGCGCTCAACATATATGTCTCTGACTGACCATTGTGTTCACGCGCTCAACATATATGTCTCTGATTGGCCATTGTGTTCACGCGCTCAACATATATGTCTCTGATAGGCCATTGTGTTCACGCGCTCAACATATATGTCTCTGATTGGCCATTGTGTTCACGTGCTCAACATATATGTCTCTGATTGGCCATTGTGTTCACGCGCTCAACATATATGTCTCTGATTGGCCATTGTGTTCACTCGCTCAACATATATGTCTCTGATTTGCCATTGTGTTCACGCGCTCAACATATATGTCTCTGACTGACCATTGTGTTCACGCGCTCAACATGTATGTCTCTAAGTGGCCATTGTGTTCACTCGCTCAACATATATGTCTCTGATTGGCCATTGTGTTCACTCGCTCAACATATATGTCTCTGATTGGCCATTGTGTTCATGCGCTCAACGTATATGTCTCTGACTGACCATTGTGTTCACGCGCTCAACATGTATGTCTCTAAGTGGCCATTATGTTCACGCGCTCAACATATATGTCTCTGACTGACCATTGTGTTCACGCGCTCAATATATATGTCTCTGATTGGCCATTGTGTTCACGCGCTCAACATATATGTCTCTGATTGGCCATTGTGTTCACGCGCTCAAATATGTCTCTGATTGGCCATTGTGTTTACGCGCTCAACATATATGTCTCTGACTGACCATTGTGTTCACGCGCTCAACATATATGTCTCTGACTGACCATTGTGTTCACGCGCTCAACATATATGTCTCTGATTGGCCATTGTGTTCACGCGCTCAACATATATGTCTCTGATTGGCCATTGTGTTCACGCGCTCAACATATATGTCTCTGATTGGCCATTGTGTTCACGTGCTCAACGTATATGTCTCTAATTGGTCATTGTGTTCACGCGCTCAACATATATGTCTCTGACTGACCATTGTGTTCACGCGCTCAACATATATGTCTCTGACTGACCATTGTGTTCACGCGCTCAACATATATGTCTCTGACTGACCATTGTGTTCACGCGCTCAACATATATGTCTCTGACTGACCATTGTGTTCACGCGCTCAACATATATGTCTCTGATTGGCCATTGTGTTCACGCGCTCAACATATATGTCTCTGATAGGCCATTGTGTTCACGCGCTCAACATATATGTCTCTGATTGGCCATTGTGTTCACGCGCTCAACATATATGTCTCTGATTGGCCATTGTGTTCACTCGCTCAACATATATGTCTCTGATTTGCCATTGTGTTCACGCGCTCAACATATATGTCTCTGACTGACCATTGTGTTCACGCGCTCAACATGTATGTCTCTAAGTGGCCATTGTGTTCACTCGCTCAACATATATGTCTCTGATTGGCCATTGTGTTCACTCGCTCAACATATATGTCTCTGATTGGCCATTGTGTTCACGCGCTCAACGTATATGTCTCTGACTGACCATTGTGTTCACGCGCTCAACATGTATGTCTCTAAGTGGCCATTATGTTCACGCGCTCAACATATATGTCTCTAATTGGCCTTTGTGTTCACGCGCTCAACATATATGTCTCTGATTGGCCATTGTGTTCACGCGCTCAACATATATGTCTCTGACTGACCATTGTGTTCACGCGCTCAACATATATGTCTCTGATTGGCCATTGTGTTCACGCGCTCAACGTATATGTCTCTGACTGACCATTGTGTTCACGCGCTCAACATATATGTCTCTGATTGGCCATTGTGTTCACGCGCTCAACGTATATGTCTCTGACTGACCATTGTGTTCACGCGCTCAACATATATGTCTCTGATTGGCCATTGTGTTCACGCGCTCAACGTATATGTCTCTAATTGGTCATTGTGTTCACGCGCTCAACATATATTTCTCTGACTGACCATTGTGTTCACGCGCTCAACATGTATGTCTCTGATTGGCCATTGTGTTCACGCGCTCAACATGTATGTCTCTGATTGGCCATTGTGTTCACGCGCTCAACATATATGTCTCTGACTGACCATTGTGTTCACGCGCTCAACATATATGTCTCTGATTGGCCATTGTGTTCACGCGCTCAACATATATGTCTCTGATTGGCCATTGTGTTCACGCGCTCAACGTATATATCTCTAAGTGGCCATTGTGTTCACGCGCTCAACATATATGTCTCTGACTGACCATTGTGTTTACGAGCTCAACATATATGTCTCTGACTGACCATTATGTTCACGCGCTCAATATATATGTCTCTGATTGGCCATTGTGTTCACGCGCTCAACGTATATGTCTCTGATTGGCCATTGTGTTCACGCGCTCAACATATATGTCTCTGACTGACCATTGTGTTCAAGCGCTCAACATATATGTCTCTGATTGGCCATTTTGTTCACGCGCTCAACGTATATGTCTCGTATTGGCCATTGTGTTCACGCGCTCAACATATATGTCTCTAATTGACCATTGTGTTCACGCGCTCAACATATATGTCTCTAACTGACCATTGTGTTCACGCGCTCAACTTATATGTCTCTGACTGAGCGATGTGTTCACGCGCTCAACATATATGTCTCTGATTGGCCATTGTGTTCACGCGCTTACGTATATGTCTCTAAATGGCCATTGTGTTCACGCGCTCAACATATATGTCTCTGACTGACCATTGTGTTCACGCGCTCAACATATATGTCTCTAATTGGCCATTGTGTTCACGCGCTCAACATATATGTCTCTGACTGACCATTGTGTTCACGCGCTCAACGTATATGTCTCTGACTGACCATTGTGTTCACGCGCTCAACATATATGTCTCTGAGTGGCCATTGTGTACACGTGCTCAACATATATGTCCCTGACTGACCATTGTGTTCACGCGCTCAACATATATGTCTCTGATTGGCCATTGTGTTTACGCACTCAACATATTGACATTATGTTTACATTATTGCAATATTAATTACAATCAATCTTTTTGTAAGAGTACTACAATGTTACAAAACAGAAATTAATACTTCAATAGATCCGTAAATTAACATTATATCAGATAATAAAATACGGTTTATTACTGTACATTTTAAGTTAAGTCTGTAAAACCAATAACGTTGCTAACGTATTTTTGACGGTAAAGTTCTGGCAACCACAGCTGCCGGTTTTTTACTGTAAAAATTACGGTTTTATTTTTTACAGTGTAGTTTGTTAGCGATGTCAAATATTGCGCGTTGATCAAATCGGTATTCTTGCAACAATTTTTCATCGCTAAGATGGTCCAAAGGGTTCTCCCTATCCCTAAAAATTCTTCTTTGCACATAATGATCTTCAGCTGGTTCCATAAATTCAGCCATGTCGTCTTATTTTTGTCCGCGTTACTCTTAAGGTTACGATTTCCAAACCTTAAGTTATACTTAGGGAAATGACCCGTTAAGGGGTTTTATGCAACACTTAACGCTTTTTAAGGGATTACTTAAGTGAAAAAACAGCATTTAAGGGAAATTCTAAGTGTTTATGACGTTTCACTTAAAGAAACCCTTAAGTAACACTTAAGGGTTTTGTTCTGCAACACCCTTAGTTTTAAGGGAAACATAAGGGCGAACTTGAGGGAAAATTACACTTAAGGTGCTTTATGCAACCGGGCACAGGTCCTTTGCCTATTTATTCCTAATGTTCCTTTTAAATGGTTCCTGTTATATTTCATTTACACCTTTTTAAACTACTCTGTGGTATCTGTAAGAGAATATTATGTGCTACACTGTTAAAAAAAGTTCTGTTAAAAAAACGGAAAAAGTGCTGGTAATTAATTACCAGCACTTTTTCCGTTATTGTACGGGCACTTTCGTAAACCTTAAAACGGATATTTCCGTAGATTTATATGATTTTTTTCTGTACTATTGACGGACATTTCCGTCAAACCTAAAATGGAAAATTCCGTATTTTTCGTAAGTTTTTGCGTTATTGTACGGACAATTCCGTAAACCCTATAACAGATATTTCCGTAGATTTACCTGACTTTTTCATTACCATTTACGGACACTTCCATCAAACCTAAAATGGAATATTCCATATTATTAAAGTACTCAATCCGTACCATTTACGGACACTTCAGTCATCCTAAAATGCAGTGGTGGACAGTAACGAAGTAAATGTAATTCGTTACTGTACTTAAGTAGCTTTTTTGCGTGTCTGTACTTTACTGAAGTATTTAAAGTTGGGGAGACTTTTACTTTAACTCCACTACATTTCAAAGTCAAATACCTTACTTTTTACTCTACTACATTTTCAAAATCAGTCGTTCCTTTTTATTTATGAGTGGATAAAAACGTAACTGGTCAAACGAGCCACCAATCACAGTACAGCGCGCGCCCTTTGTTTTGAACTTGAATTGGCGCTATCTACTAAGTGCGAACCAGAGCCGTTATAATGAGAGTTGCGAACATAGACGGTTGTGACACAGTAGCTGTGTCCGAAACCGCTCACTCGTTCACTCATTCACTAATCCCTATATAGTGTATGGCATTTGAGTGCCCTATATCTGCAAGGAGTGAACAAAATGAAGTGAGTGAATTCGGACGCTGACGTTTACACTGTGCGTCGGAGAGCTGGAGCTGTCGAAGAAAATGCTTCGTCACACGTAAGTTACTCCTTTTATCTTACGTTACATACTTTATAAAACAATATTAACAACAATAACAACCATAGTGATCTCGCCGCCGCGCGATCACGGGATTCGTGTAGCTCTCAATAGTTCCAAACAAATCACGTTGCCAATGATTTTAAGCAGGGCAGAGAGCAGCATGTAGCCTATTTATGTGTGTGTGTGTGTGTGTGTGTGTGTGTGTATATATGTATATATATATATATATATATATATATATATATATATAGACGTATAGACGTCGTATAGAGTATAGACGCTCGAGAAAAATATATACAGTAAATACTGTAAATGTAGTATACCTTATGGGAACAGTCCCCTTCCCTCCAAAATTAAACACACAAAAGATGTATTCAATTCAAATATATAGGCCTATATATATATGGCTGTTCAGCAATGTACCGGTGCAACCTCCTCATTAAACTAGGAGTTTTTCCAGTTATTACTTTGTTTTTGTCAACACCGTCAGACTCAATAAAAAGCAAATTATTTTTTATTTATTTGGTCTAATATGTATTTAGAGTTTTTAAATCATTATCTGGCATTCTTAGTACACATATATGCGGTTAAATGTTGAATATTCACTTTTGTTCATTTTTTTATACTGTTTCACGTGTACTCCGTTAAAAGATATAACATCATACAATGTTTACTTTAAGCCTAAAGACAAAAAGTAATGTTTTTTTTATTTAACATACATAGTTTTGTATTAAAAGAGACTATTACTTTAATAACTCAACAGCACTGAAGAAACATATTGTAAGCATATTCATTTAAAACAAATAAAACTCCCTCTGACGGTGGTGACTTTAGAACTGACGGTGGTGACACTAATCTGACGGTGGTGACAGTGGCCTCATTACAACATACAATTCTAAAATGTATTCCGCTCAAGTCAATGGCTTCTTGCTTAAAGGGATACTTCAGGATTTAGCATTATAGCTAAATTAGACCCTTTGTGTGGTAAATTAGCTTTGTATCAGTAGAAAACCAGTAGTATTTTCGAATTACCGTGCTTCCCCCCCCTCATTTCCCCCTGATATGAGAGATTTATGTATTTTTAGTCTGGAAAAAATCCTCAGATGACGCAAAAATCGTCATTTTGCGTCATCGGAGGATTTTTGGACCAGAGGCTTAAAACTACAGCCTGTACTAGTAGCTAGTTCCGCATGTTTTCACCACGCCCATATGGGGCGGGATCTCACTCACAGAAAGTAAAGATAGTGTCAGCCATCTTTCTGTAGAAGCTAAGCTAACAGGCTCATGTTCTGTGTATAAAGTTTGTATAGTAAGCAAATCACGATGGCGGAAGGTAACGTTAGTTTTGAAGTTGAAATGGCAGAAGGGGATTTCGAAGATCTGTTGCGCGAATCTAATGCTCGCAGCTACCTGTACGAGCCGCAATACAGCGATGAACAGTTGCGGGAGATGGAGGAACAAGAGGCGGCCGGAGCAGCTGCTGCAGCAGGGGAGCAAGACCTGACTCGAGCCCGGCCAGACTCGAGCTGGGGCGGACTGGTGGTGTCAGTGCTCTCGCTGTGCGCCTATGGAAACAGATAGAGAGTCCTATTGCTGTCGCGAATTTCAGCGATGTCATTTTCTTCTGGACGAGATAAACTGGAAACGCCAGCCAAAGCCCGCAGGGACAAACGGACGGCTTAGTGTAAAGTGAGTAACGTTATTTGGTTTGTTTTTCTTTTTTTACCAAGACGTAATGTACAGAGTTTGGACACCTGGCATTATCACAATGTTCTTCCCGCGTAGTCAGCTGAGCTATTGTTATATTTACATATGATAGTATACTGTATGTGCAAATAGTTCGCATTGCTAACGTTGTGCTTACTGTTTTGTAGACAATATCGCCTAACAGCCTACCGTCACTTTATGGAATGGTTCCTGCAATGCGAGCGACTTGGTAAAGGCTATCGTCTCGTTTTGCCCACCTGTGTTGTCCAGGATATCAGATATTGGATATTGCATACTTATGGATATTGATTAATAGTAGCATGCAGTGTAGGTCTGTATGGAAGAAATATAGGGGGAATTACATAAATAAAAATATAAAAGAGGTTAATGACACATTACAGGTCATATTGGTATTTATTGTGATCATTATATTCTAGCCTTCGTTGAGGACCATTTGGAGGTTTTTGTCACCACCGTCAGACAGAAAACTTGACGGTGGTGACAAAAAGTTACTCTTTCACATGATATGCATGAGTTGTTCACATTAGCCATCTTGTTTCCCCTCTGTTGCTAGCAACTTCAGACCTCTTCTTAAAAAGTATACATTTATGTCATAATCTAATCTAATATTTTTTATACAAAAGATACGGTGTTGACATGTTATAGTTGTGACAGAAGCAGTGTCCAAAAATATGAACAAGTTTAAGAGAAAATAGAAAACTTATGAGAGCTTGAGAATCTTGAAGCCTGCAGTAGAGCTGAAGGTTTGAAAATGGGGTCCTCAGGAGTGTAGTTGACCTTGTAGTTGCCTGATTTTATTGCTTTGTATAAATATCTGACGGTGGTGACTAATATGTGGGACACATTTTGAGCAACCACGAAATAATAGTAAATATTGTTCAAAACTCACTGTTTGTAGTTTTTAATACATATTACATTGTACTCTTTCATGTGGTAAAGATATTATTCAATTCAATTATTACTTTTTGTTTTTTAATCAAGATGAAAGGATTATCTCCTATCCAAGGACAACTGATTTTGTAGGCAATCGGGCAGCATATAATCATTAAATTAATAAAAAATAAAAATAAACCTTTAAAAGAACCTTACATATGTGCAAAGGACCCCCTAATTGATTCTTTTTATTAATGAAATTGTTATTTATTTCCAACAGAATTAGCACTTTTCTTAGTGGGACATGTTCTTTTGCCAAAGTTTCAAGAATCAGTGTAATGTCATTTTGTTAATAGATTGGTGTGCCAAGAGTGACATTAGTCTTCATGTAGACTGAGTTAAGCAAGAGTCTTGTGACAAATTATAATAGGACATTATAGCCATAAAAAAAATCATAGTACTTGGATACTTAAGTACATTTGAAGGCAACTACTTTTGTACTTTTACTCAAGTGAATGTTTAAAGGCAGCACTTCTACTTTTACTTGAGTAATATTTTACCTTGAGAATCTGTACTTTAACTCAAGTACATGGTATGTGTACTTCGTCCACCACTGCTAAAATGTTTAATTCCGTACAGTTCTCTATACTGTTTATCATCAATAAAGCACAAATGTAGAATCACAACAATTATTTATTTCCTTTAACAGCTGCCAGTGCTTTAAAGTGATTGCACTTTTTGTGGTGAAGGAATTGCAATATTTACATTACAACCATTAAAACATTCAGAACATCACCTTCACATTCAGAGCAATTTTACATACATAAACCAGCTGTTCTCTCAAAGAACTACAGCCATGTCCTTTAACAGGGAGCTGCCAAATCTAGCAACTTTTTAGCACCCACAGGCTGACAGGCATTAATAACAATTGGATTTGTTAAAGACATTGACAAAATAAGACAATAAAACTGCCAGCATTGCTGTTGCTGTCTCACCTGTCAGTGCAAAATGAGGAGCCCCCTCCAGGAGGATGCAGAAACCTACACCTCCAACTCCACATATCACACCGACAGGCAGAGCTCTGCAACCAGTGTCTGACCTTTCTACAAAAAACAAATAGAACATTAGAAGTATTATATTACACAACTTTTCTATAAAACATCTGTGCAGCAATAACATGTGCAACATGCCATAAATAGATTTCTCCAAAAAATAAAACTTAAAACTTACACCTCCAACTCCACATTGACAGGCAAAGCTCTACCTGGAATCCCCCTTAACATGGGGGATTTGAAACTGCAGCATGTGTGTTGTGGGCATCTAGTTAAAACATCTGAACTCACATAATACTGTAAAAATCTGTATTTCTACTCCCAAGCCCCATGTTTTTGGATTTGCCTGTGTGTGTGTGTGAGTGTGTGTGTGTGTGTGTGTGTGTGTGTGTGTGTGTGTGTGTGTGTGTGTGTGTGTGTGTGTGTGTGTGTGTGTACATTCAGTCCAAAAAGCTATTTTCTGAGCTTTGAGAACAGCTCAAATGGCCCACTCAGATTCCTTCTGATTGCATTCAAATTCCTTCAGCTGAGAAACCAGCTTGCACACCTGTGGAGGAATGAAGTGCCGTTTCTTCCCCTTCTTCTCTGCCTTAGAGCCTCGCTCAGGATTGATCCCAAAGAAAACTCTGAGAAAAAAAAAAAAAAAATAATAGTGAGATGCAGAAGTTTGCACGTGTAGTGTGGCTTGACAGGAGTGGAGCAGTTCAATAAAATCATACATTTGTTTTCTTCAATATGCCCCTATGTGTGAACCTCTCTATCATTCTAGTTGAACATCTGTCTAGTACCCAATGTTGTTGTGGTGCTGTTGCCAGTGGCTAAGCTTATCTCTTCCTTTGTCTTTTCAAGACACATGCATTCACACTGCGCATATACAGAAATGTTTGCAAGGGGGAGAAGTCTGCTTATCACCAACACATGACAGCATGCATTCTCAACATGTGTGCAGGGATATTATAAATGCACAGAACACAGAAGGGGATAGAAAACACAGTTGATATCGTCCTATCAAAAGGTGTAACAGCACATTTGAACACGGACTGTCCTGGGGGTTTCTCAAACATGGAGTGGAGCAACTGTGACATTCAGTGCATGTTACACATCAAAATATTAACATTTGGGCATGCATCCAGCATGTATTATTTTTTAAAAATAATATGTTTAGTCTTTGCTTCTGGAGGGGGTCCCTGGAACAACATATTTTGAGGTTGGAGTCTGCAGCCAAATACATTTCAGTTTGTGTGTCTTTGACATGAAAATGTTTGATCACCACTGACATAACCTGGTCTCAGGTGCTAATGGTTTTAAAGAGATAGCTCAAACAAATTTTCCCAGCCAACACAGCCATGTGGGGCCCAAATGGGTTTGACCTAGGCTATCTAACTGGGACCCAGACATTTTTGTCCTCAGTTTCCATGTAGGCCTCACATGGGTTTGCCCAGATGAAATGAACACTGCTCAGTGTGCACACTACAGGCTGTTAAATGTAACACTGAATCAGTGTTGGAGTTAATGAGATAATTAAGTGATTGAATAATGATTGAGCATTATTAATGAACACCTGCTGTTAACAAGCAGAATCACTGAAGGAAAGAAAAACACAAGAATTACTTCCAGCCTTAGATGAAATCAAATAAAGATAAAATACATTAAATCTCTCAAGATCTGATTAAACAACTCGACAAACAGCATTACCAGCTTCACTTATTACTTACCAGACTGACTTTATTTGATTTCCGTTTTAATTAAATCAATAGTTGTATTTTAAAGGCACCATGATGGTGGTTAGTGTTTGCTTTAGTTGGACTCTTGAACCTTGACTAGTATAAAATGTTCTCTGACTGCTTTATTTGTGTGTTTATAAAGCACATTTGTTGTGGTAAAAAAAAAAGCCTGGAGAAAATTAGATTAGCTGATGTTGACTGGTTTCTGATGATTTGTGTTATTAGTGTTGTTTAATAGTAGAAGCCATTTAATGTTACTGCGTGAAAGCAATGTTCTTTATCAAATAATGTTAAGGATTTTAAAAACATTTAGTTGCTCCTTTATATTTTTACTTAGCCATCAAGAATCAGTGTATAACTCTCAACAATGGTGACAATCAATGAAATGCTTCATGCTGCAGTGCATGCTGGGTACCACCAATCAAAACTCACCCATGTCTCAGCATGCATTGCTGCGTTAATAAATTATGCAGCTGGATTTTTTGTAGCTTGTTTTATGCTCAGGGGTGATCTGATTAACTGGATATTTTGTATGATTGTCACCATTGTTGAGATTCATATGATGTTTCTTGATGTCTGTGTGCGTCTTAGTAAAGCAATAGATGAAAAGTTTTTGTGCACTAAATAGTTTTTAAAAACCAAGTATATTATTTGATAAACAACACTATTGGATATGCTGTAGAATCAAATGACTTCTAATGAAAAATACATTATAAAAACCACAAATCCTATATCCTTTACATCTAAGCAATAGGCACGGAATAAGATCAGGGATTCAGGGAATTATATGATGACATCATCAATAAACAGCCAACATCACCTGATCTCATTTTCTCATGCTTTTGTTTAGCTACAACAACTGTGCTTTATAAACACACAATTATAGTAGCCAGAGTAAATTTCATACTAAAGCAAACACTAACCACCATCATGGTGACTTTAAAATACAACTATTGATTTAATTAAAACGGAAATCAAATAAAGTCAGTCTGGTTAGTAATAAGTGAAGCTGGTAATGCTGTTTGTGGAGTTGTTTAATCAGATCTTGAGAGATTTAATGTATTTTATCTTCAGTTGATTTCATCTAAGGCTGTGGCTGGAAGTAATTCTTGTGTTTTTCTTTCCTTCAATGATTCTGCTTGTTAACAGCAGGAGTTCATCAATAAAGCTCAATCATTATTCAATCACTTAATTATCTCATTAACTCCAACACTGATCCAGTGTTACATTTAACAGCCTGTAGTGTGCACACTGAGCAGTGTTTATTTCATCTGGGCAAACCCATGTGAGGCCTACATGGAAACTGAGGACAAAACTGTCTGGGTCCCAGTTAGATAGCCCAGGTCAAACCCATTTGGGCCCCACATGGCTGTGTTGGCTGGGTTGTGTCAAGAAACCATTCTAAGATAAATATGTTTTTGCTCCATTTCCCAGCTAGAATCATGTTATGTTTGTTTTGTTTTTTATTGACTTGGGACACTACACAGCAAAAACTGTAATTTAACAGTGTTAAATTAACTCTCCTGGGAGTTTATATGGCTCCAGACTCAAGAGTGTAAAGTGTTAAAATATGAGTGTTAAATTAACACTCAAGAGTGTTAAAGTTAATGAGATAATTACGTGATTAATTGAGGGATGATTGAGCATTATTGAAGACTCCTGATGTTAATAAGCAGAATCACTGAAGGAGAAAATCACAAATTGTACTTCACCATTATGGAGATCAGTGTGTGCTTTAGTTGAGCTTTTGACCCTTATATTTTTAACATTAGATTTTGTTTGTCTGATGTTATTTAGTTGTAACAGCCAGATGAACAAAGAAAAAAAGTCATTTGATGTTGCTGATTATGTTATGATGTAATCATCATATGAACTTGATCACTGAACTTATTAAGAATCTTGTGACATAGATACATGTTGTTAATCACAACATCATTGATTATACGTCAAAGATCTAGAATTTTCTATATAATACAAAATAAAAGTTATTTTCAAAAATAAAAAAGTCTTTATAGGCACACACAGACATCAAGTTTCAATCTATGCATCTCAACAATGGTGACGAGCAGAATATTCAATTAGGAAAAGTAATTTATATAGACAATTCAGATCATAATTTATTCATACCGCAATGCATGATGGGAGCCATTAATGAGTTGTGATTGGTGGCAGCCACTGCAACATGCTTTATTATTGTCACCATTGCTGAGATTCACAGTCTGATTATTGATGTCTGTGTTTCTAAATAAAACTATGCTTTTAAGTTTTTTTAGATATTTTTGATTATATTAAAAGCACTGTAAGTCCTATGCTGTAGAATCACAGAGCAGTTGTAATTAACAAGTTAAACTATCTCAGTAAATTTAGATTTTCAAATCACAACATGATTATGTCAAAACATAACCAACACCAGCCAATCACTTTTTGTCTTTGCTCATCTGGCTGCTATATCTCAATAACAGCAGCCAAACAAAATCTCAAGAAAAAAAAAAAAAGGGTCAAGAACCCAACTAAAGCAAACACTGATCTATATAATGGTGACGTACAATTTGTGATTTTCTCCTTCAGTGATTCTGCTTATTAACATCAGGTGTCTTCAATAATGCTCAATTATCACTCAAGTAATCACTTAATTATCTCATTAACTTTAACACTCTTGAGTGTTAATTTAACACTCATATTTTAACACTTTACACTCTTGAGTCCGGAGCCATATAAACTCCCAGGAGAGTTAATTTAACACTGGAGTTTTTGCTGTGTAGTCTCAGAAAACTTGCATTAAAACAGAAGGGCAAAAACTCACCTGCTTCCAATGCTTTGACAGCTCTGACAAATCTTTTGCACTGAATGAATGGCAGAGTGTCTTTAATGTCCTCCGGGTCCACAAGGCTCAGGTCATCTACAGAGAGAACTCCTAATTCCTCCAGTTTAGCCATGAGTGTATCCCTCTGATCACTACTGAGCGATGGCATTGCTTTCTTGACATAGTTTTTCACAAGTTCCATGTTGGTGTGTGTTTAAGAGGAATGAGCCACCGAGTACCTCTCTGGTAAGAATAAAGTGGATGATAATCATCAAATTTGTTCAAATCATGGCAACTGAACAGGTCAAAAGCATTTTCATCAAGTTCATAGAGTCCAAGCTCAGGTACCCAGCTGGCAGTTTTTCCCTCGAAGCAAAAGTAGGACAGTAGTTTCATTTTTTACAAAAATACTTGCTATTTGTCCTAACTGCAGTTGTCCTTTGGCATAGCTCAGTAAGACCAGCATTCCATTTGCATATGTAGTGCCTTTAACCTGCACTCTCTCTGTGACAACCGAGTTACTTGAGTTCAAATCAAATTCTTCAACCACTGTCTTTATGTTCTGGTCATAGAGCTCTGAATAGAACCGTGTTGAGTCTGAGACATGAACCTGGGGACTAAACAAGGTACCACAAGACTGATAAGCCTGAAGCAACTGGTGCCGTTCAGCCAGAGACTTGGTTACATTTATGAAGTTCTTACTTGCCCTAATGCACCTTTTAAAATAAGAATGTTTTGATTAAAAGCGCATTGTCCAAGTATGTATGAGTGGGCCAAATTGTAAAGTCAGGTGTGCATAGTGAAGCAGATAGTGGTGTTTCGGTCTAAGTTGAACTCTTGGAAATAACTCTTGCCTCAATTCCACATACAGTTCAATCAGTCCCTTCATGAAAGCAATCTGCGACTCTGAGAGCCGAGGTGCACAGACAAATTCAACAAGCTCCCTCAGAAGTAGTACCAGTCCCCATCCTTCATTATCAGCATCTTCAATTGTGTCATGCACCAAAACAGGCAAGAATCTCAAAAGCCACCTGTTTTGGGCTGCATGCCCTCCAAGCCATGCTCCTGTAGTGGGAATAGTGTTTAGCTTGTCGCTGCTTTCACCAGGAAATGATTTGATTCTTTCATTAAGAACCTCATAACTGAACCACTTTTGTGTTCTGATTAAGAACTGCAAAAACAATGCCAAATCATAATCTACTACCCCCTCAAACAGATCATGAGCTAAACAAGGTGGTAAGCCTGGCTGACACACATGAAAGTTGGACAGTTTGTTGAAAACACTGTCACATTTAACACCGTGATGAATGTGTACTTCATCGTTACTTTCCAGAAACCGCACAGTCTCATTATGATCAGCTGGATTTCTATGAGTGAAAACTGTGAGAGGGTTCGACTGAAATTCACTTTTTGTTGCCAAACAGTATCTGCAGAAATATTGAGCTGTGCTGAAATTTTCTTTAAAGCCACCAATCATGTGGGAGCCCAGATTATCTCCCATTATGCATGCAACAGTGCCCTAATATATCTTTCCATTGAAAGATATGCCCCTTTCCTCCAGCTCACACAAGTCTGACACTAGCTTATTAAAAATCTTATCCATTCCAAAGTATTTGCAATCTTTCTCTTCACAGAGTAATGCCAACTGTATCTGATCAACAGTTGATCGTTGGTGTGGATGAAAATTTCCAAGTGTGAAGTAGACAGCCAATACTTTATGCTTTGTCTTGGCAGATCCGAGTGGATTAGCCACCTCAAAAGCATCCTGAAAGAGCATTAACTTTAAACTGTCTGGGTCTGAGGAAAACATGGCATTGGATTTGATGGCCCACCCATCAGTGACATCACAGAGTACAGCATCTTCAGAATTTGAACTAGGACTGTGCTGATCTAAACCTTGCTGTTTCAGAATTACTTTGAGGGTTTAGTTCAACATAGTCATAGTGTGACTTGTAATATTTCAGCCTCTTGTGTTGCGTAGTTAAATTACCCTTTTCATGTAATGCCTTGTGCATAGGGCTCTGCTCGTATACACTATTCCCAAGAGATGTTACAGTCTCCTTTGGAACACCATACTGCCCCAGTTCACGGGCTAGTGCATCCACAGTATATTCCTGTTGAATATCACTTACAGTTCTCATTTCATTTGCTATTTCTGTTATTGTGGAGGCTGGGACCAAATATTTTGCCTGTAAACCCAAGTAAAACTGAGCAAGACTCTCTGTGAAGTTGTCTTTCACTTGATCACTGCAGAAATTATCACTTTGTTCTGCATCAATGTTAAAACTTTCAGGTTCTTCAAGTTCTACAGGTTCTATATGTGATCCTTCACCTGAAAGACCGTTCTGTTAGTTCACATATATGAACTGGGGCTATCTTGGTGACATCCCACCCTTTATGGTATCTGGAAATATGCGTTAAAAAGGATGACTTTACATTGAATGTCTTAGAACATCCATCAAAGGGACATGTTACAGTCAAACCCTCATCTATGTGACCACTCAAATGACACTTTAAAGTTTTAAGATCAGCATATTCACTGCTGCAAAAATTAAACAAGCACTTTAACTGTACAGACACATTGCGGTTCCATGTTTGTGTGCTCCTACTGTCTACATGTGCCCGTGACATATGCACAGCAAGGCTACTGTATGTGTTAAGCTTCCTTCTGCAATCCCTATGGCCACATAAAAAAAATACATTATTATTATTTCTGTGTGTTCGGCAGTGTTTCAAGTAATCAGTCGAAGACCGGGCGTTAAAGCCACAAATGTTACAAGTCAACATATTTAAGAGATTGAATTTGCCAAGTGAAGGATAGACAGAATCAATATGAAAACAATAAATTCAGATCAGCACAGTGAAGATCATTCACTTTTCAGATACCTTCAAATAAGCAATCTGCTTTGGGCTGCATGGGCCACTCTCTTTGGGCTGCAATGTTTTCCTCACTGCTTTTTTCACTTTAGGGAATGGAAAGTCTTATAATGCACAGGGTAAATCTGATTCTAATTAATCATCACCCCTTTTAATTATTCCCATTTTCAGTTGTATGGTAACGTAAAACACGGAGAGCTATAACAATACACACACACGTGGCTAATTTACACACACGCGCGCATGCCCAACTTATGGGCTAACTTTAGCTGGACAAACGGGCCGTCGTCCACCCACGCTTCAAAATAACCCAAAACGCACACATTCAAATGTTACCATGAAACACACACGGCTACCAACTGACTATCAAGACCAAATTTCATGTACGAGGAACAAAAAAATGCCTTTTGACGTACTTACAAAGTGCAGGCGGCGGGCTATTGCTAACGCAGCTAGCAGCAAACGTCCACTCACGCTTCAAAATCACGCGAAACGCACACATTCAGATGTCGACATGAAATACACACGACTACCAACTGCATATCGAGACAAATTTAATGTACGAGGGGGAACAAAAAATGGACTTTTGACATACCCTGTACTTATGAAGCGCAGCCGACATGCTAATGATAACGCAGCTAGCAGCAAAGGTCCCGTGCTCAGCTGCGAGCCACACTACCCTGTAACGTTATAGCTCCAGTTGGAATGCTGCTAAAAACCTAGAAACCTTCGAGACAAAATTAACCAACTAATAATTTGTCCTACATTTCATGGGGGGAAAGGCGACTGTCATGGCGAGGGGTGCCAGAACAGAACGCCCGTCATGAACAAATTAACAGAAAACGTGCTTATCATGTGTTTAACATGTTTAACTCAATATATTTTGTTTGAGAGGTGGCACTCTATTCCTATTCTCATGCACACAACCAACCTGTTTCCAACTTTCCATGTGACTCGTAGAACTTCAGGCTCGCACTGAGTGTAATGGCGTCGGCAAATTCTGGCTGGGGGAGAAAATTCTACCCATACTGCCTTGCGCAACAGCAAACTTTCCGTATTTCGAAAAACGGAGCGAATCCGTAGCAAATCCACGGTAAAGGGACCCCTAAATTTACGGATTTTTTTAACAGTGTATTAAGATTAGGCCAATTTTGGGTACTGACATCTATAGTACTTAGGGAAATGAGAGAACACATCCAATGAAAAGGGCACTCAAAGAGCTATGATGACTTAATAACATTATTTTTCTAATTTTCAGATGGAGATGTGAACATGAACAAAAAGCTAGAGAGACGTATGAGGCTTACGCTGCACAACAGCATCAGGACCTAAGTGTTTGTGATGCCGGTCTCCACATTGATACCTCCCGTCCCCCTACCTGAACACACCATCTTACATTACACAGCCACTAGCCTGATACATAACTTCAATAATAGTATATAATAAATAGTATTTAATAGATGGTCTTAAAAGAGCTCTCATTCACAAATATGGGTTCTATGCAACTTATAACTCTGTTACATTTCAGCTGATTTTAATGGATAAGTAAACAATTGATTGTTAATGTACTGGTACAACTATTTACACTTGGAATTGTTACTCGCATAAATGTGTTTAAATTTGAAACCTCTCTGTTAAAGAATAACTGTTTTTTTCAGCTAATCAATTGGCACCACTGAGGGGCACAGATTCGTCAGGGCACAAGCCACTCTGACTATTTTGTCAAGAGAGGTGAACTCTTCTTCTTCTGATGACTTAATCAGAAGACTAATAGGCACAGGTCCATGCAACATTCTGTACTTGGATCGTGCTTGACCAATTACCCTCTCAACACGTATGTGGACTGCTGCAAGTTTTCTGGAAACGTCCAGTTCAACAGCGCCCAGCTGTTTTTCCCCCGTGTAAAGGCAGGAGTTTTAACCCTTGCACAGTACAAGTCACAGTACATGACAGTTAGTTGACATGTAGTTGAAAAGTTACTTATAGATAGTAGAATGTCTAAAGTGACTATCGAAATAAAGTGTAACCGATTATCCCTTGGTGAAGTTATACCTATTAGGTATTTTATGGTGGTGTGCGATTTATACTGAGAGTATGTCTGGGCCCTTGCCTTCAAATCTTTAGGTCTGTCAATGGTAATTTCAAAACAGTTTATTACTGACATGCAATGCTTGAAAGACTTTCTGAAACAGATTGGCAGAGATGTTTGGACATCATCTCTGTCAGGCCATACCACACACACAGGTACTAAGTTGTCATTTAGTATATTAATGACATTTGTAAAAACTCTTGAAATTGTAGACATATGAACACCAAACAGATATGACAAGAAAGCAATCGGAAGGTTAAGCCTGATTCTCATTAATGTCAACAAATGACAATTTGACTGGGTCTCCATCTGGACATGGATGACGGTATGGTATTACACAAATGAAGTACACGTAACTGGGAAATACATGAATCTTAACTTGTAAAAAATGCGTGCTGCAAATCCTGAAGTTCTTGGAGGGCTGCCAGTCCTTTCGGCTGATAGCAGCAACCCATTGCTGCCTTCTTTCCCCATCAAATGGTATTCAATAAAAAGATATATTGGCTTTACCCTGTCTATTAGCACAGACCACGGCACAACACGAAATAACCGTTTTATTACAAGAACGAACACAAAACACATACTCGTTTGGCTTGCCGTCCACTTACAGAATAGCTCTTCCATGTCACGTGCAAAGGGTCTATTGCATATAAAACAATAATAATGATCAGAACCATATGAGCCACATTTGTGAGTCTTCAGTACCGAGTTGAAGACAACAGATGAAGACACAAAGAGATACTGTGAAACTTGTATTTTTTATCTGAAACTTTTTCTTTTTTTTTCATGGACAACTGGTTTAATAGAGGCATTTTTAGGGGCTGGAAAACCCTACGTTATGGGAACAAAATGCCCCCAAAAAGATGGCAAAATCCAAATCCTTGTGGGGACATATTTTTGGCCAGCACGAGGAAAACAGCTTATAAATACGATTGTGATGTGTTGTTTTTTAAAATGTTAAAATACAGAAAGTTTTGTGTTTATGTCTATAAAGTCCCCATAAAACATGAAAGTGTGTGTGTGTCATAAAGCCAGGTAATAAGGCATGTGGACACATTATTTCCAACAAAAAATTGTTTTTATTATGACCAACCAATCAAAAATTGTCACCATTTAAGAATTCAAACTAAATCCAAAAGTAATGTAACAAATAATAGCTAGACTTAAGATAAACTTCAACCTTCATCCTCTAATCAAAGTAAATATAGTAACAACCAAAACTGAATAATAATACAAAACAATAAATGTTGATAATATATAATCGTTCCCTTCACCCCCCATGACGTTTCTTCTAGTTAGTATCGGTGGACAGAATCAGGCATTAAATATCTTTTTGCTGCCAGGCTTTTATCAGTCAAGATTGTTACGATGGATAAACACACATGCAGCGGCCGACGCCATTCATCTCGGCTCCACCTCACGGTAACTTAAACTCAATAGAAACAAGCATAAGGGAAAAAGAAATAGCACAATGCAAGCTAAGTGTGAACTCCAAACCAACGAAGGAAGTACTTAAAACGACTAAATAAAGCATTGCAATAGTGCCAACCAAAATCTGTGTTATGTTTTTATCACACACAGCAAAATCCCCAGTGTTAAATGAACACTGCTCAGTGTTTATATGAGTCCACACTCTACAGAGTGTTAAATTAACACTGAAGCAGTGTTAAAGTTAATGAGATAATTAAGTGATTAATTGAGTGATGATTGGCCACTATTGAAGACACCTGATATTAACAAGCAGAATCACTGAAGAAGAAAATCACAATTGTAAGTCACCGTTATGGAGATCAGTGTTTGCTTCAGTTGCGCTCTTGACTCTTAAAACATTAACTTTAGATTTTGTTTGGCTGCTGTATGTGAGTTATAGCAGCCAGATGAACAAACAGATAAGGTGATCTGATGGTGTTGGTTATGTTGTAACATAATCATTATTTTACAATCATTTGACCTGAAGCACTGAACTCATTTAGAGCACAGTTTAGATTTACTTTATTAATTATAGCAGCACTGGTGTTGTTCAGCATAATAATTTAAACCTTTTCAATGAAATCCAAATGATCAAGTCAAGAAAAAGAAAACTTCCAAAACGCTTTATATAGGCACACACAGACATCAAGAATTAGCGTATGAATCTCAGCAATGGTGACAAACAGATCACCTCTGAACATAAGCTCATTATTTATTCATGCAGCAATGCATGATGGGAGCCATGAATGAGTTTTGATTGGTGGCACCCAGAATGCACTGCAACATGCTTTATTATTGTCACCATTGTTGAGATTCATAGGCTGATTCTTGATGTCGGTGTGTCTAAAAACTAGATGAAATTAAAATAATAGTTCTTTTTGTATATGAGTTGAAAAAAAATTATTTGGATAACACTGTAAAAGGTGAAAATATTACCCTGTACAGGGACAGTGCTGATATACTTAATAAATTAAACCTAAATTGTGCTCTATATGAGCTTAGTGATTCAGGTCAAATGATTGCGAAATAATGATTATGTTAAAACACAACCAACACCATCAGATCACCTTTTCTATTTGTTCATCTGGCTGTTATAACTCATGTACAGCAGCCAAATAAAATCTTTAATTAATGACTTAAGGGTCAAGAGCCCAACTAAAGCAAACACTGATCTCCATAACGGTGACTTAAAAATGATGTTTTTTTTTCCTTCAGTGATTCTGCTTGTTAACATCAGGTGTCTTCAATAATGCTCAATCATTACTCAATTATTCATTTAATTATCTCATTAACTTTAACACTGCTTCAGTGTTAATTTAACACTCAGTAGAGTGTGGACTCATATAAACACTGAGCAGTGTTAATTTAACACTGGGGCTTTTGCTGTGCATGCATCATAAACCTTAAATATATAGAGTATTATAAACTAAATTTAAGTGTAGAGGAAGAAAATGAATTGGTGGTTTCATCTCACACCAATTACAACCAGCCTAACTTATGCAATCCCCCTCCATTAGGTTTAACAATAGCAACCTAGTCTGGCATTGACGTAAAATAGCATCATGCAAGGTTGGAAATGCCACCAAAATGAATAAAAATGCCCCCAAAATTTAGGATATAAATTGCAAAATTCTTGTATTTTGTGTTTAGATAACATAAGCAATATCACATGAGCACGAGTGTTATTTTTTCGAATATCAGCACAATTGTAAAATGTGAAATTAATTTATATAGCAGTTCAATAAACAGTTGATTATATGAATTTTCCATTTTTAGACACATCATTGTCAAATTTGACTGTTTTTGCTCAATTTTGCCAGATGAAAACAGTTTGAAACAAAGCAGAAAAGTAATTCTTGTGTTATTCATCATTTTTGAACGAATTGGGTGAGTCAATAATTCAATGACCCGTTCATAAAGTCAGTGGACACTTGGGCTGTTATTATACCTGAATGAGGGTTTAGTGGGCGATTTCAGATTCAAACTTGATCTTTCATTAATGAATCAGCCGGTTTGAATGATTAATGATTCTATGATTCACTTATTACGACTTGCTGCCATCTACTGGCAGGTTTAGTTTCATATATAATAGTATAATTTAATTTTTCTCAACATTTCATTTTTCTATATCAAAAATGTTATAATTAGATCATTAATCTCATTACATTATTTAGGCATTTGTATTTGCAGTGTAAATGGATTTTGATAAATGGTAAGATGGATTCTGTTGATACTTATGTAATTTAATTGGTATAACAGCCCTATAGTGTTCAATAGAGTAATTAAAATATTATCAACAATATGTAACTTTCTATAAGAGGGATATTCTTTTTTCACATGAGATCCTGTCTGAATCTTTGGATCAGATCTTCTTGTGTATTAAACTCAATATAAACTTTATATTAACTTTTTATATTAAAATGTAGTATTGTGTGTGCTCTCAAGTATAAGACATCAACATTGAATCCAAAGCTTCCCAAGCACAGACAGAAACACAATAATAGTGATTATGTAAATAACTAAGAAGGTCACATCTATGATTCTTGCCACACTGGTCAAGGACGGACATGCCTTCTGTCGTTGTTTTCGTTGAGTTGCAGCCTGACATTCAGTGAGGATCTGCTTCAGAAGGTTGAGGGTATAAGACTGCTCTTCATTCTGATCTCTAACTGAGGCTGGAGGGTTCTGCTGGTTTTCTACACCGCCTGTGAGAGGAAAAAAGAAAAGCAAGTCCCTGAATGCTATTTTGTGTGGTCTAAACAATTTCAATTATATATAAGATTTTTCAATATGATATCTGTTATAGAAAAACAAATGAATTTCATGTGTGGCTTTAGAGGGGTTTGTTTCATACACAATTACATGTTTTTACATGTGCTAATTTCAGACTTCAAATGCTATTTTCAGCCATCAAAACGCCTATACTATTTTAGGGGCACATGGATGCTCGAACATGTTCACATTTTTTTCATGGAGTCTAATTTACTCAAAGATTAATTTTATTTGCTTTCTTTGCATATGTACCAAAGTGACAAAACAAACAAACCTTAATATTAATTTAACTAATAAACCTTAATTTGTGAAGTAAAAGTATAAAATACAGGAAAATGTTCCTTATAATCAGATGCAGTGTCGACTCTTACCATCTGATCCAGTAACAGATGTTGTTTCCACTGATCTCTTCTTAGCTCCTTTAGCCTTCAGATAATTCACAAGGATGGTCTCCACGATGCTGATGCCAATGAGACAGAAAACCGCACTGCAGTAAATCCCTGTGAAAATCAGCAAACTATGACCATTGTAGAGATTCATACACTGATTCTTGATGTCTGTGTGTGTCAGAGTAATACTCTAGACATAATCCTTGTGTAATCCTAAAAAGTGAATAAATCTTTCATATCATTTGATTATTACAACACTGCTGGATCTCATGCTGTAGAGTCATGTAGCTACTATTATGTTTTTTTGTTTAACAGTGAGGTTTAAGATATGTTAACCTTGTGGTTGAAAAATGGCCAAATTCTGACAGTAACATACCATTTTCCAGTGTTGGGCTGTCAGGGCTGGTGGCCTAAACACTATCAGAATCACTGATTTACACTTTTAATATATTTTTTTCCATGAATGAGTATTACATTATTCCCAATAGACCATTCTCTTAATTTCATAGCTTTTCTCTTGCTGCTTACAGTAGTGTATGTTTATGTTAGAGCTTTTATCCAATCATATTTCAGCCATCATGTGTTGCCATGGTCAAAGAAATCTACCTTGAGGTCTTCAGAATCAATAGTGTGGGCGCCTGTAGCTTAAAATGAATGGCAATGAAACTTTTGCTTTAACCAATCAGATAATCAGTCAGATTTAATCAGCCAATCAGATTTCGATTTGACTGCAACGGGGCCATCTAGCAGGCCTACAATAATGTCTGCATTTTCACGTCTTTTGATTGGATGTTCAGAGCGCGTACTATTACTAGTAGTCAGAGCAAGCTAGCATTTGTAGTGAACTGCGTAAACTAAAACATATTCCTGCAGATTTAATCGTTTTTCAACTGACAAATTAATTTTTCTTTCCCTCCTCGACCCCCAGCAGGTTCAAACCTGACAGAAAAAAATCTCTTATTCAGCCTTATCCAGCTTAACGCAGAGTCAAGGAACTGTATTCAATCTGTCCGGGTAAAAAGAGAACTGACTGTAACGTATGCAATGACTGATTTTGAAGGCAAAAGTCCCGCTGATCTCATTGATTTCCTTCAAAAATCTGTGTGAGAGCATGGGGCAACTGTACACATATCGTCATGTTTGGCGGTGACTGTCCCTGTGTCCACTGCTTCTGTCGAGGCGGACATTCTCAGCCCTAAAGCGAATTAAAAATTATGCCAGAAATATGACAGGACTCGACTTTCAGCATTAGCCTCGATAGAAAAGACTCATTGTTGGAACTCAAACGCACAGATAACCTGTACAGCAGAGTAATTTAAGTCTTCTTGAAGAAAGAAGTAAGGATGGATTTTGTGTAAAAAATAATCAGTAGTTCCCTAGTGAGAGGTCTAGTAGCTTACGCTATGGGAAAAGTCCTTTTCTCGAGAATATTCAAGCCAAATTTTTAAAACGCAGTGCAGCTACACAGCAGACATACAGCTGAGCGCCTTAGCTCGCTCATTGGCTGTGCTGCAGCAACTGCACAAACCTATGGCGAGTCGGCTAGGATGCGCAAACCAAACAGGAAGCTTTGCGCCTGCGTGTCAGAGCCTGCCAGAATGGGCGTGGCTTATGCCCCCATTTCGCCATAGAATTCAGATTTAATCTCCTTGAGCAAGTTTCATTACACTGACCTCCGGATGAGAAGCCTCGCCGCCATCGAAAAGCCTTCAGCGGAACAAGCACCTGCTAAGCAGCTCTGGGGACGCCGGCTCCCTGGTTTCAACTGGATGCCGCTTCAGCCCGCAGTTCTGCTGTGCCTTCCGGTGCGCTATATCCTTTTAAAAGCTAGTGTGTTCGACACTGCGACTCACTTTTCTAAAAGAGCAATTTCCAGGCGTTGTTGCAAATGCCTCGGGTCACCTGCGCCTCGTGCAGAGGCCCTCTCTTCGGCGGAGATCGTCACATCCTCTGCGCTTCCTGTCTGGGCCGTGACCATGCGGAAGCTGCACTCGCTAAGGTCGGCTGCCTGGAGTGTGATGAAATGGTGCTCTCCACCCTGCGGTCTCGTCTGATCACCTTCGCCCACGACGACCCCGCACCTCCCGCTCCACCTTTTCCTCCGATCGAGCTGCGCAGGAAAAAGCGCCGCGCACAGAGGATGCCAGAGAGGATGAACATGAGCAAGGACAAGCCGGCCCAGTCCCCACGTGCTTCGCTCTCTCCCAGAGAAACACCCTCGCCAGTCCTATTTGCTCAGGTGGACCAGCGCCCCTCTCAGCAAGCAGGCAGTCTTGTCTCTTTTGAGGGATCAGACGAGGAAGATGAGAAGGATGACAGCATTTCTCTTGCTGCATCTGAATGCGAGGAATAGGCGGGCTCCATGACTGACCCGGCGCCCTCAACACAAGCCAGCGCGAACAACGTGAGAACCAGCTTTGACACAGAGCTTCTCCGTGTTGACTAAGGCCGTTAAAGACCTGTTAAAACTGTTGAATGGCCCACGCAAAGCAGGCTGGACAAATGGTTCCTGCAGGGGCGGCGACAGGCCCCTCAGAAGTGCACGACAAGCTAACGAAGTCATAGACGCGGCGCATTCAGCTCGTCTAAAGCCTTCCTTCTCCTCAACGCTCTCGACCGTTGATGGTGCTGTGCTAAAAGGGTACGAAGTGATTCCTCCCCTCGAAGAGGCGGTGATCGCACACCTCTGCCCACCCACCGCTGTGGGAAGGAAAGCTTAGGTGACCCACCCATCAAAGCCTTGCCGCACCACTTCAGCTCTCGCTGGCCGAGCCTACGCCTCCACTGGCCAAGCTGTGTTGGCGCTTCAAACCATGGCTGTCCTCCAGGTTTTTCAGGCCAAACTTCTCCGCTCGATGGACAAGTCTGGACCTGAACCAGAAGCTTTCAGAGAGATGCGCAGCGCCACAGACCTGGCTCTGCAAGCTACCAAATCAACCGCCAGACAATTGGTAGATGCATGCCGAACTTGACAGTGCTTGAACGTTATCTTTGGTTGAACGTAACAGAAATGATGGATGCAGATAGGGCAGATTTTCAGGACTCCCTTATCTCCACCACCAGTCTGTTTTGCAGTCAAAGGTTTCGGTCTCCCAGCCCCACCCAGCGGCTGAAGTCCGTCACTGCTCTCGCTCAACGAACTGTCAACAGTTCCCAGAGCGACGGGGACCCAGACCCAAGATTGTGTTGGACCTAGAGCCTCGGAAGCCTTTCTAGCCACAGTGACAGGAAGGAAAAGAGTATGTTTGAGTCCTGCCAAGGCCGGACCAACCTCCAAAATTTGTCCCCTCTTTAGGTCAGGCAGCTGGGAACGTCAATATTGCAGTAAACGAGTCTGTTTTAAAACATGCACACCTGCAAACAAACACCGTTTTTACGCCCTTACGAAAGGAAAATATATTTACCAATATATTACTTGAAATATATTGTAATATATTATTTTCCAATATATTATATATTGGAAATACATGGAATAATATATTAATGATAAATATATTATACAATATATTATATATTCATGTAATATATTGCAATATATTGCAAAATATACAAATGATTGCCGCTTTCCATATATTGCAATATATTGAACATGAATATATAATATATGTGTTTATATATCGTAAAATATATGCAATTTTATATTTATAAATATCCACCATAATGTATTCCGATTTATATGGGAAAATGTATTGATAATATATGTAAAGATATAGTGCCACATGTATGTTTAATATATGGTAGAATATATTTTAAATATATGTAAAATTATATGGAAATATATATATTAGGGCTGGGCGATATTTCGCATGACATTGTTATGCGCATCTCGTCAGTAAAGCCGGTTCCTTGATTAGTAGTAAATCACCTTCACCTGCTTTCAGATGGAAGATATTATGCAGATATGAGTGTTAAATTAACACTCAAGAGTGTTAAAGTTAATGAGATAATTAAGTGATTAATTTAGTGATGATTGAGCATTATTGAAGACACCTGATGTTAACAAGCAGAATCACTGAAGGAGAAAATCACAAATTGTAAGCCACCGTTATGGTGATCAGTGTTTGCTTTAGTTGGACTTTTGACCCTTATACTTTCAATATAACTTTTGTTTGTCTGCTGTTATTGATTTATAACAGTCAAATGAACAAAGAAAAGTGTGCTCTGATAGTGTTGGTTATGCTTTGGCATAATCATGCTATTAACTGATAAATAAATCTTATTGAGGTAGTTTGGTTTAACTTGTTAGCAACAGCTTTGTGATTCTATAGCATATGATTATCAGTATTTTTCTTATAATTCAAAAAAGTTAATAAACATTGTTCTGATCAAAACACTTTCAAATGAATTTATTTAGAAACACAGACATCAATAATCAGCCTGTGAATCTCAACAATGGTGACAATAATAATGCATGTTGCAGTGGCTGCCACCAATCACAACTCATTAATGGCTCCCATCATGCATTGCGGTATGAATAAATTATTATCTGAATTGTATATGTAATTTACTTTTCCTAATTGAATATTCTGCTCGTCACCATTGTTGAGATACATTGACTGAATCTTGAGGTCTGTGTGTGCCTAAAAGAAAGATGTTTTTTGATGAACAACTAAGAAATCCTTTATATTATATCTAACATTCTGGATATTTATGCAGAATCACAGTTATGCTGTAACCAACAGCATAAATCACAAACATAAAGTTCAAATGATGATTGTCATAATATAACCAACACCATTAGCTTACTTTTTTTCTTTGTTCATCTGGCAGTTTTATCTCAGAAACAGCCAAACAAAATCTAAAGTAAATAATTTCAGGGTCAAGAGCCCAACTAAAGCAAACAATGATCGCTATAGCGGTGGCTTACAATTTGAGTTTTTCTCCTTCAGTGATTCTGCTTGTTATCATCAGGTGTCTTCAATAATGCTCAATCATCACTCAATTAATCACTTAATTATCTCATTAACTTCAACACTCTTGAGTGTGGACTCATATACACTCCCAGGAGTTTAACACGGGAGTTTTTGCTGTGTACAAAGAGCCGTAGTTAACTGACAAGCTGAGCCATATCGCATTAATTATGGCTGGCGATACGTCCGCGATATTAATGCGATATGGCTCAGCTTGTCAGTGAACTACGGCTCTTTGTAGTAAATGCCGCTCCATCTGAAAGCAGGTGAAGGCGATTTACTACTTATCAAGGAACCGGCTTTACTGACGAGATGCGCATAACAATGTGATGCGATATATCGCCCAGCACTATTGTAAAATGTATGCATAATATATGTGTACATATATGTGAATATGCACATATAATGTATGTACATATATGGAGATATGTACATGTAACATCTAAAATATATGAATACTTAACAAATATGCAACCTGCAATATATGTGCAAACCTTTAAACCACTTCATATCATGCTCAATCATTATTATTAAAATACAGTAATTATAGTCTATTCTTAATGGTCTTGAGCCAATCGTCAAAATAACCACAGGCTCTACTCTTCAGCACAACGGTGACCCCAAAAACTCAGACATACCAGAAAACATTTTAAATTCCAAAATAATAGAACATGAAACACTAACAGATCTCCCACTATATTAATATTGAGCAAAACACATTAAATAAGACTTAATTTTAACATTTGCTCTCCTTTACCAGTCAGAAGCAAAGCATGCTGGGAACTAGAAATATGTTGTAACTCATTTCATGAATGTGAATATACATTAACATGTATATGGGAACATGTATGTGCAATAATGTACACAATAAAGGATAAAACTGTGAATATTACATGTAATACTATTTTTGTTTTCATTAATAAATATTTTATATGTATTAATACATAGCCATACATGATCAATGTATATATTTCAGTATATTGAAAATATAAGCACTTGTTTTCCAATATATGGAAATGTATTATGTAATATATCGCATTATATTTTGCAGTATATTCCCATATATTTTGTTCCGTAAGGGATAAATGCTAATCTATGAATTAATATGTAATATTATATAAATATAAATGAAAAATCTGCAAAATAAAACAGTACAATTCCGTAAAACTACAGTATATATATATATATATATATATATATATATATATATATATATATATAGCACATATATTGCAGTCTATTAAATCATATAAAGACAAACTATTATATGTAAAAATATAGTGACTTTTTTGGTCTTGATTGCAATATATTTGTTTTATATGTATCAATATATATATACATATATGGTCTATGCATATATTGCAATATATTGGAAAATATATAAATATTAAATCCCATATATGGAAATATATTGCCTAATATATCACATGATATTTTCCAATATACTGCAATATATTTTTGTTTCGTAAGGGCGGTGACCAAAATAAAGCTCGAAAAGAGATCTTTTCTGTCTGTAATAAATGTAGGCTGTGTGCCCACTATAAAATACGCACCCCTGCACATAAGCACTGTCCACACAGTATCAGCTTTCCCTCCGGCTCACGCTGGAGATGTAATAAATGTAGATCGTGTGCCCACTATGAAGTATATACCCTTACACATAAACACTGTTCCCACAGTGTCAGTTTTTCCCCCAGCTCACGCTAGAAATGTAATGAATGTAGGTTGCGTGCTGTCGTAGATTTTCCCCTAAACCTAACTGTGTACCTGGAACCTAATTATTTTAATTGAACACTATCACTTTTGATCGATGTAAGGTCTCTAGTGCTTTTAAATTAATTAAATAGTAAATTAAATATGGAGTCATCTCAGCCTTAATAAGCCTAATAAGAGAACAGAAAAGAGACGAGCAGAAACACAAGAACTACAACTGACTTCAGACACAGCCTTAAGGGCCATACACACCGGGACGAATATCGGCACGCGTTATTCGCCAGCGTTTTTCGATGCGTTTTTTGTGTTCACACCCAAGCGATTTTCGCTGGCGATGAGCCGAGTGGACATGCAAATACATTCCCTGACATTAGATGGCGCTTATGTACATGAAAGACATGAAAGCTATGTACATGTACATGAAAGACAATTAAGTGAAATGAAACTCACCATCAAGGCCCATTTGCTCTGCAATACCACTCCATAACAGTTCTCTTTTATCAATATTTTTGTAGTCACTGTCGCATTTGTCATACAGTTCCTTATGTTCCGACACCAATGAGACCAGCAGCTCTACATTTATCTTGGCTTGCATCTTCCTCGTCTTTTTCCCGGCAGTGTGTAGACGCTACTTGGCATATATCTTCTTCGCCGTTACGTATGTGTGCTCGGCAAGACAGTTTTGTGTTTGAGCGCCCCCAAGTTGTGTTTTACTGTAACTTCAGAAGCTCCAGACACGTGAGCAAAGGCGCCAATCTCATTGGTCGGATAGTTTTTGACGCGGTGCGTCAAACCAAAAAAACGAACCCGAGGCGTTTTTTAAAAAACTACGCTTTTACGCGTGGCGTTTTTCGCATCGGTTTGCACACTCACATTGGCGCCCTTTGTTTAATCACAAGGCGTTAAACGTCGGCGAATATCGCGCGTGAAATTCGTCCCGGTGTGAACAGGCCTTTAGATGAAATCAACTGAAGATAAAAGAAGACATTAAAGGGTAACTAAACCCTAAACCAACTTTTTTTCGCTAATGATCTGTAAGAATGGGGCTTTCCCAGCCAGCACAGCCATGTGGGGCCCACATGGGATTGACCTGGGCTATCTAACTGGGACCCAGCCAGTTTTGTCCATGGTTTCCATGTAGGCCCCACATGGGTTTGCCCAGATGAAATGAAGACTGCTAAGTGTGCACACTACATGCTGTTAAATGTAACACTGAATCAGTGTTAATGAGATAATTAATTGATTGAATAATGATTGAGCATTATTGATGAACACCTGCTGTTAATAAGCAGAATCACGGAAGAAAAGAGTAACAAAAGAACTACTTCCAGCCACAGCCTTAGGTGGCTTTTCCACTGGGCTCGTTTGCTGCGGTCCGAGCCCGGGCGCGATTGTTCCCGGCGCCCCCCGCAGCGTTGGTCTGGTTTCACACTCAACTTGATTCTATCGAACTCTGGTGCGTTTGCGTGCATCTTACGTCATTGTAAACGTGCACGGCGCATGATATAAAACATGACGCGGGTCAATATATTGTGTTTTTTATTAATTTGGTGCTATTATTCATAGCTGAGTAAACAACGCAGGTTTAACTGTGTGTGTTTCACATAAGCTGTCTTTCCGCTGCTTGCAAATGGACTCTTTTGAGGAGACAGTGGATTTCCATTCATTTGTTGCCCTGATTGCATGCACTATGCGCGAATACAATGCAGACTCACTCTTGCTCGTATCCAGGGTAAATCTTCATCCCTTACGTGTGTTTTATTTAACTAAATAGGCTACATCATAATAGTCTAAAACGCATGCGCAGGATACTTTACTTCCTGAACAAGTGCGCACCCGAGTCCTTGTTGCTTTCACATACACGCGAACCGCAGCACGGTTCGGGAGCAACCGAACTCAGACCACCTCCTCCAGGTAGTCTCGGGTTCGGTACCCCAGTGCGCACCCGGGTCCCATGACAGCGTTCACATTAGCGATTTTTCATGCGAACCGTGCCCCGTTCCGAACTAAACTGCCAGTGTGAAAGCCCCCTTAGATGAAATCAACTGAAGATAAAATACACAAAATCTCTCAAGATCTGATTAAACAACAAACAGACACAAACAGCATTACCAGCGTCACTTATTACTAACCAGGTTTACTTTTATTTCTGGTAGACGTCTACAGAAGTTCTTATTGAGAATTAACTGAGGTTAAGATATTGATTATTTATTGAAAATAAGAGTTTGGTTTGATGTCACCATTATAGTGATTGGTGTTTGCTTTAGTTGGGCTCTTGACTTTTTAACATTAGTTTTTCTCTACTCAGTGGTGCCTGATTGTTTTGTTAAGAACAGCAAAAGAGAATAAGGAATCAGATGCTACAAACTGATTGATGATTAGAATATAGTCATCATTTAGTGGCTTAACTCACTAATATTGTGTGTGAGTTTTATAAGGGTGATATGTTATTCATTTTGTTCTATTGTTGTGATTCTACAGCAAGAGATCCAGCACATTTTTATCAGAACATCAGATGATTTTTAAAACACCATTTACACATTTTGTACTTCTATGATTTTTACTCACACACACAAATCAAGAATCCGCATATGAATCACTACAATGGTGACATGCTTCATGGTGCAATGCATTCTGGGAGCCATGGATAAGTTTCGTATGATGCACCCAGAATGCATTGCACCATGAAGCATATCACCATTGTTGAGATTCATATGCTGATTCTTGATGTCTGTGTGTGAGTAAAAATCACAGAAGTACATAATGTGTAAATGGCGTTTTAAGAATAATTTTATCTAATAAAAATGTGCTGGACCTGTAAAATCACAACATTAAAACAAAATGAATAGCATTTCACCCGTATAAAGCTCACACACAATGATTTTTTTCTTATCGTCTATCAGTTTATAGCATCTGATTGCATTTTCTTTTGCTGTTATCAACGTAACAATCAGATACAACTGAGCAGAGAAAAATTAATGTTAAAAATAAAGAGCCCAACTAAAGCAAATACTGATCACTATAATGATGATATCAAACCAAACTCTTATTTTCAATAAATCATCAACATCTTAACCTCTGTTAATTCTCAATAAGAACTTCTGTAGACGTCTACCAGAAAAAAAAGTAAACCTGGTGAAGCTGAAAGTGAAGCTGGTAATGCTGTTTGTGGAGTTGTTTAATCAGATCTTGAGAGATTTAATGTACTTTATCTTCAGTTGATTTCATCTAAGGCTGTGGCTGGAAGTAGTTCTTGGACTCTTTTCTTCAGTGATTCTGCTTGTTAACAGCAGGTGTTCATCAATAATGCTAAATCATTATTCAATCACTTAATTATCTCATTAACTCCAACACTGATCAGTGTTACATTTAACAGCCTGTAGTGTGCACACTGAGCAGTGTTCATTTCATCTGGGCAAACTCATGTGGGCCCCACATGGCTGTGCTGGCTGGGTTATTAGTGCTGTTCATTGATTCGAGTAACTTTTTTGACATTTGGGTATAAAGTGTTTTAATTCAACAATATATGGTGTAAAAACATCTGAGTGCTGCCCTCTTCAGGTTGAGCGGTGGCTACTGCAGTTGAATTTTCCTATTGGATGTTTGCGGTGGTTCGTGACGTAAGCGGTGGCAGGTGACGTAAGCAGGTTCCAGCTCACCACGCCCTTGGTACGAGCTACCACGCACTTGGCAGTATAAAAAACATCTTGCTTCGTCAAAACCACCATAGCGAGCGAGTCAGGAGTTGGAATTGCGAGTATTGATAACGATCAGGATGAATTAATGAATTAACTGGACTTAACACTCTGGTCTTGTCATATTTCATAGCTATACCTTTGGTATCTCCCTACAACAACATTTGTGTGCATCTTACGTCATCACAAATGTGCACGGCGCATGACAGAAAACACTACGCGGGTCAATATATTGTGTTTTTTATTAATTTGGTGCTATTATGCATAGCTGAGTAAACAACACAGGTTTACTGTGTGTGTGTGTGTGTGTGTGTGTGTGTGTGTGTGTGTGTGTGTGTGTGTGTGTGTGTGTGTTGCATTAGGTGTCTTTCATCTGCTTGCAAAAGGAGATAGTGGATTTTCATTAATTTGTTGCCCTGATTGCACGCACTACTCGCGAATACACTGCAGACTCACTCTTGCTCGTATCCAAGGTAAATCATCAACACTATCATCCCTTACATGTCTTTTATTTAACTAAATACATCATAATCGGCTATGCGCACCCGAGTCTGTGTTGGTTTCACATACACGCAAACCGCAGCACGTTTAGTCTCGGGTTCGGGACCCCAGTGCGCACCCAGGTCCACATGACAGCGTTCACATTAGCGATTTTTCATTTGAACCGTGCCCCGTTCCGAACTAAACTGCCAGTGTGAAAGCCCCCTCAGAGTCTGACAGCAGCTGTCAATTAATCCATCACGACGGGTCACAGGTGCACGCCCCTCCGCTCAGCCCCGCCCTCAGTTCGTCCCCTCTATCTCTGCTGGACTCTGCCCACTTTTCCAGCATTTTCCAAATATTGCCAGTGGGTGGAGTCAGGCTCTGACCAGGGGTTTAGTTACCATTTAAATATCTGAAGATCTCAGCAGAGGAGGATTAAACAACTCCACAAACAGCATTACCAGCTTCACTTATTACTAACCAGACTGACCTTATTTCTGTCAGACGTCTACAGAAGTTTTATTGAGAATTAACAGAGGTTTAACTCTGTTTCATTTGAAGTTACCATAACAGCGATTAGTGTTTCTTTCTGATCCCTGGACTATACACCACTGATTGTTGAGACTTTATTTGAACTTCAAATAAAAACATTAAGTTATATTAAATAATCAGATGTTACGTTCTAGGATGTATATTTTTGTGAAGTGCATGGTACTGTGGTCTGTGTGTGCTTTCTTTGTTGTTTAGGTGTCTCCTGCTCTCTTTTGGCTCCTCCCACTTTTTTACTCTGGCAGGTAGCTGATTACATCTCCAGTTGAACCTGCTTATCAACCAGGAGGGATGCAGCATAAAAGCCAGCAGAACTATCATTCAGAGAGAACCTTTCTCCAGAGCATGGTCTGTGTCCTGCTCAGCCCAGTTGTTGAGAGCTGTTGTGTTCCTTGTCGTGGACCTGTGCAACACTGTGCCTCTCTGTTGTTTCGGCTTAGAGAACTGTTGCTTTAGTGCTGCTTATTGTTAACTGCTGGAGCCACGCGCTGTTGCTTCTCTGTGAGACGTCCCAGTCCATACCTTTTGCTTTATCATTTAAGCTATTTTATCATTTAGTTATTTATCTGATTATTTGCTTTGTTCATTGTCTGGGAACTGTAGGGAGATGGGTGCCATTTTTATTTTATTATCCCCTGTTTTCTCCTGGTTTGTGGTCAGGTAGGGAGAGAGTGTACATTTCTGTTATTTATTTTTATTTAGTAGGAAATTGACTCCCCCAGGCAGACTAAACTTTTCTTTGTTTTTTTGGCATTGCCCCCTCCTGAAGTTTTTGTTTCCTTCCCAATTTACTCTCTAAGTAAATTGTGTCGTGTTAAGAACTTTTGAATAAAATTGTTGAAAAGAACTTGGTTGTTGTGGTGCTGTGGCAGGGCCCTGACTATTGCTCTTTAAAATCTTAAACCTTGTTACGTTCTGACCCCTAGACATGCATAGGACATAACACAGGTCAAAGTTAGACTCACCTATCAGAGGGATGTTTTCAGCTGTAGAGGGCAGTGTGTTACTAAGAATCAGCAGCATCACAGAAATAGACAGCAGTAAAGTCACTTTAAAACTCAACTTGTCATATCCATCTGTGTCAATGAAGAAGGAGACCAGATCCAGCACGAGGAAGAAAAATACTGGAACTATAATGTTTATGACATACAGTAGAGGTCTCCTTTTTATCTTGATCTGTAATAGAGAGAGAGAGAGAGAGAGAGAGAGAGAGAGAGAGAGAGAGAGAGAGAGAGAGAGAGAGAGAGAGAGAGAGAGAGAGAGAGAGAATACATAAATTAAGTAATATTAAATAATCAGATTAATAAAAATAAAAAATAAATTAGTAGGGACTCTTATTACCAATAGTAATTATTGAAGTTCTCTGATCATAACTAATAATTTAATAATTTAATTAAAGAGCTACATATATTGTGATACATTGTTACATAAAACTCATATGATGATATTTGGTCATATATATTGCACATCCCTGAATATAAAAGAATTTATATCATTTGAATTTTAATGGCAAAGTTCAGTTTTTACAGATCTTTTTTCTAATGTCAATCAAATTCAATTTCAAAGTTTGGTTTTCACATTTCAAAGTAAATTTTATCATTTTATGGTAACACTTTACAATAAGTTCTCATCTGTTAACATTAATTAATGTTTTAACTAACATGAACTAACAAGGAGCAATACATTTGTAACAGTATTTATTAATTTTTGTTAATGTTAATAATTTGTTAACTACACAGCGAAATCTCCCATGTTAAATGAACACTCCTCAGTGTGTTCCTCAGTGTCTGAAGCAGTGTTGAAGTTAATGGGATAAGTGATAAATTAGGTCATAATTGACCATTATTGAAGACACCTAATGTTAACAAGCAGAAGCACTTTGATTGGCTCATTCGTCTTCAATAGGATTACATGATAGAAAATAGTGTTTGTAGTTTGTGTAGGTCAGTCAAGTGCATGGATAGATGAGCAAATGTCTTCAATCAACCAGAGGTGGAAAGTCCAGGGGTCAGAAAGTAAAAGTCCTGCCATACGTTTATTCCACCCATTAACTCAATCAGTTGATTTCACTAATTAATTCTGTCTCCTGTCTGAATTAGCTGTCTGAGCCCTTAGTGCAACTCGCAGTCAAACCGCTAAATGTCGCTAAAAATAACACACTGCACCTTTAAACAACTATACAATTACTGCTTTTAAATATAGCAACAGGCAGTATAACATCAGTGTTTCTTTGCTCACGTTTGACTGAAGAACAGACTCTACTCTCCAGCACAATGGTGACCCACAAAACACAGTAATTAAACTAACAGATCTCTCCTATATCATCCTGTGCAAAAACACAATAAACACTTCAGTTTAATATTTACTATTATATATTTCATTATCAGTTATTGACTTCGCATAACTTTTTTCTATGAACTTTTACTAATATTTCAGTGAAATTAACTTCTTTTGTTTAGTAAATCTGACTGTTAAGTTTTACAGAATATTACTGTTTTTGCTTGATCTTATGGTAATCTACTGGCAGCTGGGTTACCAGTAAATTGCTATTTTTCTACAGTTTTATGCCGTAAATGAATTTACAGTTGATTACCGTTAAATTACGCTTCACTCTGTTTTTTTTTTATTTGACACATTTAACCCTTTTAACCCCACTGCAAAATCTTCAGTTTTAAATGAACACTTGTGTGTCCACACTACAGAGTGTTAGAGTAACACTGAAGCAGTGTTGAAGTTAATGATATAATTCAGTTATTAATCAACTGATGATTGAGCATTAGTGATGAACACCTGATGTTAACAAGCAGAATCACTGAAAAACAGAGGAACAACAAGAAAAAAGCTAAACACAAGAACTACAACTGACTTCCAGCCACAAAAGACATTAAATCTCTGAAGATCTCAGCAGTATTAAACAACTCTAAAAGATTGCATTACCAGCTTCACTTATTACTAACCAGATTGAATTTATTTATTTTTTCATATTGA
The DNA here is from genome assembly GCA_026230005.1 of Gila orcuttii. Classification (NCBI taxonomy): domain Eukaryota; kingdom Metazoa; phylum Chordata; class Actinopteri; order Cypriniformes; family Leuciscidae; genus Gila; species Gila orcuttii. The sequence goes on from JAPDVR010000003.1 coordinate 10,342,562, forward strand.
GAATTAACAGATGTTTAGATGTTTTGTTTCATTTGCTACCATTATGGAGATCTTAGAAAAGGTTTTGCTGGTTAATTTTGAATATTATGTAATCGCATACTTTGGATCACCAATCAAATCCGGTGTCTAATCACTTATTATAAATGTGTTTGTTAATACAGATTAATTTTATATTACTGCACTACATAATTTCAGCAAAAGGTCAAGAAACCTGTACAATTAGTTAAGAATGTTTTTTTTTAATCTCATCCTTCAGTTACAAAAATTTATTTAAGAGTTTAGCTAGACTCACACAGACATCAAGAATCAGCCAATGAATCTCAACAATGGTGACAATCAACAAAAATGATAACATCAAATCTGAACATCACAAAACACACTACTAAAAGTCAACACAAAACCTACAGCAAAAAGTAATAGTTAAATCAAATAACCAGACAATTCAGCTGCATAATTTATTTATGCCGCAATGCATGCTGGGAGTCATGCACAATTTTTTGTTTGTACTATGGGTACCAACTAGGGCTGGGCGATAAATCGCATGACATTGTTAGGGATGCACGATTAATCGCACGATGTTGTTATGCGCATCTAATCAGTAAAGCCGGTTCCTTAATTAGTAGTAAATCACCATCACCTGCTTTCAGATGGACCGGCATTTACTACAAAGAGCCGTAGTTCACTGACAAGCTGAGCCAAATCGCGTTAAAATCGAGGACATATCGCCAACGATATTTAATGCGATATGGCTCAGCTTGTCAGTTAACTACGGCTCTTTGTACACAGCAAAAGCTCAGTGTTAAATTAACACACCTGGGAGTGTATATGAGTCCACACTCAAGAGTGTTAAAGTTAATGAGATATTTAAGTGATTAATTAAGTGATCATTGAGTATTATTGAAGACACCTAAAGCAGAATCACTGAAGGAGAAAACCGGAATTTCAGGTCACCATTATGGAGAGGAGTGTTTGCTTTAGTTGGGCTCTTGACCCTTATATTATTAACTTCAATATTTGGTCGGCTGTTGTAACCAAGTTATACCTGGCAGATGAATAAAGAAAAAAATAGATCTAATAGTGTTGGTTATATTATGACATTTATCATTTGAACTAAATGTTTGTGATTAATGCTGTTGTTTACAGCATAACTGAGATTCTGCATAAATATCCAGAATTTTAGATATAATATAAAGGAGTTCTTAAAAGTTGTAAAAAAAAAAAATCTTTCTTTTAGGCACACACAGATATCAAGATTCAGTCAATGCATCTCAACAATGGTGACGAGCAGAATATTCAATTAGGAAAAGTAAATTACATAGACAATTCAGATCATAATTTATAATTAAAATGCATGATGGGAGCCATTAATGAGTTGTGATTGGTGGCAACAAGGATTATTATTGTCACCACGGTTGATTATTGATGTCTGTGTTTCTAAATAAATGCATTTGAAAGTGTTTTGATTAGGACAATTTTTATTAAATGTTTTGGATTATAAGAAAAATCCAAATATCAGATGCTGTAGAATCAATAAACTGTTGCTATCAAGTTAAACCACATCATCTGAATGAGTTTCATTTTTCAGATCACAGCATGATTATGTCAAAACATAACCAACACTATCAGAGCACACTTGTCTTTGTTCGTTTGACTGTAATAAAACAATAACTGCCAACAATCAAAATTTAAACTTAAAGTATAAGGATCAAGAGCCCAACTAAAGCAAACACTGATCGCCATAACGGTGGCTTACAATTTTAGTTCTCTTACGAGAGTATCTCTCGTACTGCGTAATAGCTTTACGCTAGGGGAAAAACTCTTTTCCGCGAGATATTGAAGCCAAAAATTATCCTTAATTTTTTATTAATGTAAAACGCTTTGCAGCAGCAAGCAAACATAGGTGAAACAGCTCGCGCGCCTATTGGTTGCTCTGCAGCAAATGCAGCAGCCTATCGAGAGAGACTCTGCGTGACGTAATGACCAATGGGGGCAATTCGCGCCCATATCGCCACGTCCCGCCAGAAGGGGCGTGGTCTCGCCCTATAAATATGCTCGTTAGGCTGATACAAGCTGATTTTTACCTCTTCAGCGAAGCACACGCATCGCTGGATCCGGAGTGAGAAGCCGCGCCGTCGAAGCAAGCCTTTCAGCGGGACGAGCTCTGGAGTCGCTGGCCTCGCCGCCTTCAACTGCTGTACCTGCTGTGCTTTCCGGCGTTATATATCCTTTTCAATACTCTGTGTGTATTTCTCTGTTGAGAAGTGTTTGTTCGCTTACTTGACGCGACTTACACTTCTCTCTCAAAAAGAGCAGCGTCTTTTTAAAGATGCCTTCCTGTGGCTCGTGCCGCGCCCCGCTCAGCGATGGAGACCGACACGTCATCTGTGTTTCCTGCCTGGGTGAGGATCACGCGGCTATCGCGCTCGCTGACGGCGGATGCCCTCATTGCGAGTTTTTGCCCATGGTGACTCTGAGGACGCGCCTGGCATCATTCTCCGAGCCTTCACCGCAGCCCGCCGTGGTGCCGCGCCGCAAGAAGCGCCGCGCCCAGCGCGCTCCCGAGCTTTCTCCAGCCCGCCAAAGCTCGCCGGTTCGCCCGCCAGCTTCGCCGGCTTCGCTCGAGTCGCTCACTGACGGACAACGGCCGCCGCCTGCCGCCGCGTCCATCCACGAGCTTGACGAACCCTCCGAGGCGTGTTCTCTTCTGGCGTCCGATAGTGAGGATTGGGCGAGCTCCGTGGATCTCCCCTCCGCTAGCGTTTCCCGCCAGACCACTGGTAAGAGAGCTGGCATTGAGACTGAGCTGATGCGTCTGCTCTCTCAGGCCGTTGAAAGCATCGGGAGGCGCCCGCGCAGCCGCCGCGCAACAGAATGGACGGACGCTTTCTCGGAAATGACGAGGCTCCGACGAAATCGCGGCCCGCGCCCTTCCTCCCGGAACTTCACGAGGAAGTGACGAAATCGTGGAACGCCCCCTTCTCCGCCAGGCTGCGTACCTCTGCTTCTGCTGCTTTCTCCTCTGTGGATGGCGCGAAGGAAAGAGGATACCTTTCTGTTCCTCCTGTGGAACCAGCTGTAGCGTCTCATCTCTGCCCGCCCTCCGCTGGACGGCGCGCGCACACGACGCTTCCTTCTAAAGCCTGCCGAGTGACGTCATCCATGCACGGTCGCGCTTACACCGCCGCCGGGCAAGCAGTTTCAGCGCTGCACACTATGGCTATCCTGCAGATTTTCCAGGCCGACCTTCTCCTTAAACTGGACGAGGAAGGACCCGGAGCGATCTGCGTGGCGGACCTGAGAAGCGCTACAGACCTCGCTCTTCGCGCTACTAAAGCCGCTGCACAGGCCATAGGACGAAACATGGCCTCTCTCACCGTGGCTGAGAGACACTTATGGTTGACGCTGTCCGAGATGACGGAAGCCGAGCGCTCTGTGTTCCTCGACACGCCCATTTCCCAAGCGGGCCTTTTCGGATCTGCCGTCACAGACTTCGCGGACAGATTCATGGAGGTGCAAAAAACTTCGCAGGCCATGAAGCACTTCCTTCCGAAGCGCTCGAGCTCCGCTGCAGGTCGCCCTAAACCGCCGCCTGCTCGCAGCTCTCAGCCGCAGCCTGCACCGCCCGCCGCCGCCGCTTCACAGCGCCGCCACGCCCGAGACCAAAGACCGCGCTCTCGCTCTGCTGGACGCCGCCCCCCTCAGCGCGGGCCCCGGCCGAGGATTGAGATCAAGCCCGAGGCCTCAAAATCTTCCTAGCCATTCTAGGAAAGCGACGGTGTTCAGATCCCGCTGCGGCCGGATTTTCACCGAAACTTCTCGCTCGGTCAGTTCCAAACATCGCGACTGTCCCAGTGTATTTCGCAGAGAGTCAGCCGGTGTCACAGCCCGTTTGCCTGCGCACAAAAGCCGTTTTTACGGCTACCCAGATAAATCCAATAAAGAGTGCATTTTCTGGTGTTCCGGCCACGGCCGAAGGTGTTATGAGTGTTGTAAGAATGCCCACCCAGTGCCCATTCCCACACACAAACACAGCCCGCCGCGGTGCAGGGCTAGCACAAATAAAATCGACTCCGGTCGATTGTGCAAACAATGTAGTCACCATGCCCGCTCACACTACATGCTGCGTGTCCCATGGTTTCTGTAAAAACGAAACCAACACACATTCAGTCGGCCATGAACGACAGTGTTTTCAGTGTATTAAATGTGCCCGCAGCCCCGCGCCCACATTTTCTCACAGACACGCAGATTCCCACGGGATCTTCCCCGCTCGCTTTTTCTGCACAATCTGCCATAAAAAAGCTGAGCGCGGCCAGGTCGCCCGCTGTGATCAGCGCGCCCCCCGCCTCGAACGCTGTAAACACGGTGTTGTGTTCCCAGTATGCCCGGGCTCTCGAGCTGCCGTTTTGTCGCGGCCAGAGCCCGGATTTCATTCTGCCTCTAGCTATTCACGCAGATGCGTGGTCAAAGCTTCCCGGGGTATCAGAATGGGTGCTGAACACTATAAAGAGAGGCTATTCGCTACAATTCGCTCGACGCCCGCGCCGTTATACTACGGTGAAAAACGAAGTATCTCATCTACTTTGTGCCGAAATAGCGAAACTACTGAGCAAAGGGGCTATAGAACCTTTATCTCAGGCTCAGAGCGAAGGGGGCCTATACAGCAGATATTTTCTGGTACCGAAAAAGGATGGGGGTCTCAGACCCATTTTAGATCTACGACAGCTGAACAGAGTGCTTGTGAAACGCCAGTTCAGAATGCTTACGACCAGGAAAATCCTCGCGCAGGTGCGCTACGGGGACTGGTTTATGTCGATAGATCTGAAAGACGCCTATTTCCAAATACAAATAGCGTCCCATCACAGGCGATTCTTGAGATTCGCCTTCGAGGGCCAGGCATATCAATACACAGTCCTGCCGTTCGGCCTGTCCCTAGCACCTCGTACATTTACGAAGTGCATGGACGCGGCGCTCGCACCCCTGAGACTTCAGGGCATGCGAGTCCTGAACTACTTGGACGATTGGCTGATTCTAGCTCGATCGCGATCGGAGCTCATAGAACACAGGGCCGCATTACTCGAGCACCTCGAGAAGCTGGGCCTCACAGTCAATTGGGCGAAGAGCTCACTGTCTCCCAGTCAGAAAATTTCCTTTCTGGGAACCGTGTTGGACTCGCTGTCCATGACAGCACGCCTGTCACCAGAGCGCGTGCTAAATATTCAGCGCGGCGTGAAATCCTTCCGCCACGGCGCGATAGTCCCGCTCAAAAGGTTTCAGAAAATGCTGGGGCTGATGGCCTCAGCAGCCTCTGTACTCCAGTTGGGCCTGCTCCGCATGCGCCCACTGCAGATGTGGCTGAAAGCGCGGGTTCCACCCAGGGCATGGACAGCGGGTCTGTTTCGCCTCAGGGTCGACCTTCAGTGTGTTTCAGCTCTGGAACCTTGGAGAAAAACCGACTGGTATCAGTCAGGTGTGAGTCTGGGGACCGCTTCGAGTGTGAAGGTGGTGTCTACGGACGCCTCCACCTCGGGGTGGGGAGCGCTGCTCGAGGGCAGACCGCTAGCTGGCCTGTGGTCAGAACAGGAAAAGCTCCTTCACATAAACTGCTTGGAGATGATAGCAGTCGACAAAGCGCTACGGCGTTTTTGTCCCCAGATAACAGGCCACCACGTCTTGGTCCGGTCGGACAACATGTCGGTGGTGGCATACATAAATCGCCAGGGTGGCGCCAGGTCACGAAACCTTTACAGGTTGACGGAACGCCTCCTGGTTTGGGCTCAGCACAACCTGCTCTCACTGAGAGCAGCGCACGTGCCTGGTCACCTGAATGTGGGACCAGACAGACTGTCCAGGAACAATGTTCCAGCAGGGGAATGGTCGCTGCACCCGCAGACGGTCCAGCTGCTGTGGAAAACGTTCGGCAGAGCTCAGGTGGACCTATTTGCGTCCCACGAAAACGCTCATTGCCCGGAGTTTTTCTCGAAAAGCAAGGACGCGCTGGCTCATGTTTGGCCCCGCTGCCCCCTATATGCTTTTCCTCCTGTCTCGCTCCTGCTTCAGGTGTTGGAACGAATCAGGGAGAACGGATGCCCAGTGCTGCTTGTAGCCCTGCTCTGGACGAACCAGACGTGGTTCCCTGCCCTGATGCAGCTGACCAGCACTGCCCCATGGCCTGTACCATTGAGGAGAGACCTCCTCTCTCAGGCGGAGGGCTCGATTTGGCACCCTCGCCCGGAGTTATGGTCCCTGCACGCATGGGCCATCAACGGGTACCCGCTAGCCTCCCAGAGGGAGTGTTAAACACGATCGTGCAGGCTAGAGCTCCGTCTACCAGGCGGCTCTACTCCTCGAAATGGTCTGTTTTCTCTGCATGGTGTCAGGCCCAGAGCCTTTCACCTGTGGAGTGCGGGGTTTCGGAAGTGCTTTCCTTCCTTCAAGAGCTACTGGATAAGGGCAGGACCCCATCCACGCTCAAAGTATATGTGGCGGCCATAGCAACGTTTGCAAAACCAGTGTCTGGCCAGTCGCTGGGGAAAAACGACTTAGTCGTGCGTTTCCTTAGGGGAGCTCGGAGGCTGAACCCTCCAAGGCCCCCTTCAGTCCCGACGTGGGACCTTTCCACGGTCCTGGAGGCCATGAAAGGCGCCCCGTTCGAGCTAATCCAGCTGGTGGACATGAAACACCTGTCGTTCAAGACAGTGTTTCTCATGGCTCTCGCTTCAGTGAAGCGCATAGGGGACTTACAGGCGCTTTCAGTGAGCGCGTCGTGTATGGAGTTTGGGCCTAATGACTCGAAGGTCATTCTCAAACCAAAGCACGGGTATGTCCCGAAATCCCTCAATACGCCGTTCAGGGCCCAGGTAATTTCCCTGTCTGCCCTTCCGGTTCTCAGTGAGGAGGAGAATGCAAGTCTCCTTTGCCCCGTCAGGGCATTAAGAGCTTATGTGTCACGCTCGTCTGTTTTCAGACAGACGGAGCAGCTTTTTGTTTTGTTCGGCGGGCGTTCCAAGGGACTCGCCGCCTCAAAACAGAGCCTATCCAGATGGATAGTGGATGCCATTGCGCTCGCTTACTCTGCGAAGGGCTTACAGTGCCCCTTGGGTGTCAGGGCGCACTCCACGAGAGGCGTGGCCTCTTCGTGGGCATGGTCTAGCGGGGTTTCCCTGCAAGATATCTGTACGGCCGCGGGCTGGGCCTCGCCGTCTACATTTATAAAATACTATAACCTGGAGGTACCCGCCTTACAAGCTAAGCTTTTGGCGGTCTAAATTCAGTGCTATCTGCCCCGCTGTGCGGCCCAGATGCTGAGTTTACTGCAGCCCCATGAGTGTTGACTCACGTATGGCCACCCAGATCAGGCTGAATGCTTTCACCCTGGCTGCGCGTTTGATTGTCATATAATAGCCCCGCTGGGTGCTTTTTTATAGGGAATGACGCTTCCAGCCTCTCTTCCTCTACTCTATGTGAGTTTATGGTGATTATGCACTACATGAGCCCTGGGCTTCGGCCCCTGGGACTTTGGTGTTGGATCCCTGTACGCACGGCGTGTTGCATTGTGTTCCCCTAGCGTAAAGCTATTACGCAGTACGAGAGATACTCTCGTAAGAGAACGTACTCGGTTACTAACGTAACCTCGGTTCTCTCTAGAGAGGGAACGAGTACTGCGTATCTTGCCGTGCGTGGAATACGCTCTGGTTCGCTTCAGCGATAAAAACCAGCTTGTATCAGCCTAACGAGCATATTTATAGGGCGAGACCACGCCCCTTCTGGCGGGACGTGGCGATATGGGCGCGAATTGCCCCCATTGGTCATTACGTCACGCAGAGTCTCTCTCGATAGGCTGCTGCATTTGCTGCAGAGCAACCAATAGGCGCGCGAGCTGTTTCGCCTATGTTTGCTTGCTGCTGCAAAGCGTTTTTAAGCGTTATAATTTTTGGCTTCAATATCTCGCGGAAAAGAGTTTTTCCCCTAGCGTCCGAGGTTACGTTAGTAACCGAGTACGATTTCTCCTTCAGTGATTCTGCTTGTTATCATCAGGTGTCTTCAATAATGCTCAATCATCACTAAATTAATCACTTAATTATCTCATTAACTTTAACACTCTTGAGTGTAAATTTTTACACTCATATCTGCATCATATCTTCCATCTGAAAGCAGGTGAAGGTGATTTACTACTAATCAAGGAACCGGCTTTACTGATTAGATGCACATAACAACATCGTGCGATTAATCGTGCAGCCCTAATTGTTATGCGCATCTTCTCAGTAAAGCCGGTTCCTTGATTAGTAGTAAATCACCTTCACCTGTTTTCAGGTGGAAGATATGATGCAGATATGAGTGTTAAATTAACACTCAAGAGTGTTAAAGTTAATGAGATAATTAAGTGATTCATTTAGTGATGATTGAGCATTATTGAAGACACCTGATGTTAACAAGCAGAATCACTGAAGGAGAAAATCTCAAATTGTAAGACACCGTTATGGCGATAAGTGTTTGCTTTAGTTTGACTCTTGACCCTTAAACTTTTCATTCACATTTTTTTTGTCTGCTGTTATTTATTTATAACAGTCAAATGAACAAAGAAAAGTGTGATCTGAGAGTATTGGTTATGTTTTGACATAATCATGCTGTGATCTGAAAAAAGAAACATATTAAGATAGTTCGGTTTAACTTGTGAGCATCAGCTTTGTGATTTTACAGCATATGATTATCAGTATTTTTCTTATAATCCAAAATATTTAATAAAAGTAGTTCTGATCAAAACACTTTCGAAGGAATTTGTTTAGAAACACAGGCATCAATAATCAGCCTGTGAATCTCAACAATGGTGACAATAATAAAGCATGTTGCAGTGGCTGCCACCAATCACAACTCATTAATGGCTCCCATCGTGCATTGCGGTATGAATAAATTATTATCTGAATTGTCTATGTAATTTACTTTTCCTAATTTAATATTCTGCTCGTCACCTTTGTTGAGATGCATTGACTGAATCTTGATGTCTGTGTGTGGCTAAAAGAAAGATTTTTTTAAACAACTTTTAAGAAATCCTTTATATTATATCTAAAATTATGGATATTTACGCAGAATCAGTTATGCTGTAACCAACAGCAAAAATCACAAACATAAAGTTCAAATGATGATTGTCATAATATAACCAACACCATTAGATCACTTTTTTTTCTTTGTTCATTTGGCAGTTATAACTCAGATACAACAGCCACACAAAATCTAGTGTTAATAATATAAGGGTCAAGAGCCCAACTAAAGCAAACAATGATCGCTATAGCGGTGGCTTACAATTTTAGATTTTAGACTCTTGAGTGTGGACTCATATACACTCCCAGGAGTGTTAATTTAACACTGGAGTTTTTTTTGTGTACAAAGAGCAGTGGTTAACTGACAAGCTGAGCCATATCGCATTAATATTCCGCGATATTGATGCGATTTGGCTCAGCTTGTCACTGAACTACGGCTCTTTGTAGTAAATGCCGCTCCATCTGAAAGCAGGTGAAGGCGATTTACTACTAATCAGGGAACCGGCTTTATGGACGAGATGCGCATAACAATGTGATGTGATATATCGCCCAGCCCTATAGTACCAACCCAACATGCATTGCAGTATTAAACTTTTTTGATTGTAACCAGTGTTGAGATTCATACGCCATTTCTTGATGTTTGTGTGTCTGTCATATTTTGAAGATCAAAATGTTCTGAGCATTGACTTTTTAAAATCCTTTATAATTTCTGGTTGTCTAACTCCGATAGATCTCAATCTATAAAATCACAGTGATACCATAATCAAAAACACAAAACTTCACCCATATAAATACATTAGACAATAAATGAGAGCAGTGAATGAGGCCACTATTAATAAATAGTCACTGTCATCTAGTCCTGTTTCCTTCCAAGTTTTTTGCAACAGCAAATGTATTTTAAAGACACAGTTCTTCCAGCTAAAGAAAAAATAATGTTTAAAAGTCAAAGGTCAAGAGAACAACTAAAGCAATCACTGATCACTATCATGGTAACATCAAATGAAAACAAAATGACATCTAAACCTCTGTCACCTTTTAATAAGAGCTTCTGTAGACGTCGGACAGAAATAAAGTCAGTCTGGTTAGTAATAAGTGAAGCTGGTAATGCTGTTTGTGGAGTTGTTTATTCCTCCTTCCTCCTTTTCCTCCTCCTTTAATGTCTTCTTTTCTCTTCAGTTGATTTAATTTAAGGCTGTGACTGGAAGTCAGTTGTAGTTCTTGTGTTTCTCTTTCCTTCAGTGATTCTGCTTGTTAAAGCAACACTATGTCGTTTTTCAACCTTCATTATATATTTCCAAGACCCTTGAGATGGTACATCGACTTACAATAGGTTGAATGACACGTCTGCCGTAGCCTGACAGTGTCTGTATCGCTTTTTCTGGCACTATGTAACTTCGGGTTTCGGGTAGGAACCCGAGCACAAAAAAGAACTACAAAATTCGGCTGCTTTACGGCATACGTCACTTCCCCCACCACCTCAACTTCCTCAAATTCTGACGTGAGAGCCCATCTAGCGTTTGCATGTTGTTGTCATGACTGAAGCAACAACTAAAAGGAAGAAGGCAGAGGTTTTGTCAGAGGAGACTAAAGGAAGAAAAAGGGAGAGTGACAAATTAAAAGACCGGACGAGGATCACTATTGGAGGTGAGGCGAATTATCAATCTGGTAGCTATACTAACATGCTAGTTTACGATGGTTATAATAAATAATCTTTCAGGATAACTATCCTATTGTCTGCAGGCTCGATAATCATGTTTGTTTATTTATTTTTCTGGTGAAAGTGTCTTGCCTCAGGCTATAATGCAAATCGATTTTCAAATTTGCAGATTCATCTATGGTAGCTTGATATTATAATATTGACGATATATTGCTTTTACCTCCCACACAAACATTGAATTGAATTAGCATATCCGTTATGTAAAACAGTAGACAATAGGCTACTATAATGATGCTGGCTTGTAAACGTGAGCTACGCGATCTTTTGACGTTTGAAAAAAATAAAACCCATGAAATTATATTCATATGACATGCTGAAATATATGCCACTGTAACTGGGACACTCGCGTAGCTACGGGTGGGCCTGGATGGGCCTGGGCCCACCCACTTGTCAGTCAGGCCCATCCAGTCAGTGGCCACACAAGGTAGCCTAAGTAGGGAATTCTGTTGCCATTATTACAATACTTGACCTATAAAAATAAATGTTAACAGGTTTCCAGACTGCGACCATTTTTTAAAAATGTGCGAGTTAAAATTTTATGTGGTCGCATTTGTGCGAGTGCATGGTCATGTACTACTCAGTTAAATTCACGCATGTGCAACAGAACGCCGTTGTATCAGCAGCTGCTGCAGTCCGTAACTTATGTTCAAAAGGAATGAGTACATCATGAATCCATTTTCCAAACCGTGTTTTTGACTTATCCTGAATCACTACGGTACGCCTATAATAAGTGTTTATATTCTGACTATTTTATCCCGGGGTCGGCTCGGCTGCGGAGTTGCCCAGTGACTCGCCATAGACATTAACGGAGAGAAGTAGCTCCGGCTACAATGTTCTTCCGCAAGACACTTGCAGTTTATTTATTAACGAACGTACACATCAACCGCATTGCACACTGATGGTGAAACGCGCCAATTAGGAATTCAGGAATTAAGGCATATACAAATGAAAAGAACATACATGTTTTTTACATTTTTTTTTTTTAGTTTTTTTTTTAGTTTTTTTATTTGATAGTTAAAAGATTAAAACATTTAGCTAACATGAGGTCTTGTCACTGTCAGTCAAGGTATGCAGATTAAGACCACTATTCATCAGCATGCATTGATTAATCCCATGGCATGTAGCAAAAAAAATAAAATAAATAAAATTATTGGTGCGACCAAATCCTATGCTGGTTCTCAACTGAGAAAGTTGGTAGCACCAGTGCAACCAGTGGAAAAGTTAGTCTGGAGCCCTGACACTACATTAAAGGTAATTTTCAAAAATTCATAATAGGGGCCCTTGTGGTGTATTCAAGCAAGTGTAGTTGTGTTGGCCTATTTTGATCACAGATGCATTTTAGGCTGTGCCCACCCGATTTTCTCTGGGCCCACCTATATTGTGATTCCTGGCTACGCTAGTGACCTGGGATGAAGACATTTCACACGCAACGCTGGCAGTCTGCCCGCGCGAACTCGGCTTGTCAACAAATGCACACGTGTATCCCCTGGTGTAACCATGACAGATTTTACGACAGTAGTAGAAGACAATACTGTTTCCCAACTGTAGGGGGGCCCCGAGAGCAAAAAGCACAAAAACGACATAGTGTTGCTTTAATAGAAGGTGTTCATCACTAATGCTCAATCATCACTTAATTAATTATCTCATTAACTTTAACACGGATTCAGAGTTACTTTAACACTCTGTAGAGTGGGACCATAAGTTCTGACCATAAGCCGGTTAATTCAACACTGGGGATTTAGCTGTTGTTCTTTGTTTTTTGTTTTTATCATTTTATATAAATATTTAATATTGGCTTGCACTTCATACCATGTGCTCTGTACCTGATATATCAGCTGATCGAATTCAAACATCCTAAAGAATGTAGCTTTAGAGTAAACTATACCGAGGAGCTCCCACTCTCCCTGGGCCTGAAAGAACTGCTGTGACGAATCGGTGATCATCTCTTTATCAGACATTGGTATAATTGTAATCTCCTGCTCTGTGGGAACAAACATTAAAATTGTATTTTATATTAAAGTCAAATAGTTTAGAAGAATAAACCATGTTATCTTGTGTTTGTTTGTCAAAACTGATTCATGTGTTTCAGATGTACTTGAATATGTTGTAGACATAAATGTTATATTGCAGATTTGGGTGTCGAATGGAAACCTGTAGAGATCCATCTTACAGGCCGTGGTCAGAGCTAAAAGGTCAGCTGAGACTGTATGGCCGAAATTTAACATCAGCACATTTGGAGACTCCTTTGTTCCAACCTCTGTCTTGACACTAAATGGATAAAATATAAATGAACACTGATTAATAAAGACATGATGATTGGAGACAACAGGTATTCAAATCAAATCAAAAGTAACTTGCAACTACTGAGGATCATGTTATGTCAGGGGTGTCCAATCCTGCTCCTGGAGGGCCAGTGTCCTGCAGCTAAATTATACACACCTGAACCAGCTGAACAAGAGCTGTATCTCATTTTGAATGTTGCACACTCTGGATTCAATTCAATTAAGTAAAAAAAATAAAATAAATATATATATATATATATATATATATATATATATATATATATATATATATATATATATAGTTATAGTTATGAGAGTTCTCTGAAATTATTTTAATCTAGTCCACAAAACAAGTATATTATACAAAAGTATAAACTTTACACTGCATTCAAATACTTTATATACCTGAGATTTTAAATGCACTCAGAGGACTTACAGCTACTGATAAATGGATAAAATATAAATTAACACTGATTTATAAAGACATGGTGATTAAAGACTGGATCTTGCAGACTACTGATTAACCAGCAAACCAAGAGCTGTATCTCATTTTGCAGGCTGCACACACATTTGTCGTCCACATACGTCACAGAAACTTCAAATACGTCATTTATTTAAAAAATGACGACAGCTGTGCTTTCAAGTGCAAGTCATGTTAATTTTTTTAAGCTCTATTTCCTCAGTAGAGTGTAGTATGCAAGATAACAAGTGTTTGTCATTTTTAAAACGTTCAAAGAACAGCACATTATAATTTTCTTGTCATCATTTGCTGTAAATTATATAAACTCTGACCAGAGTGTTAAATGAACACTGAAGCAGTGTTAAAGTTAATGAGATAATTAAGTGAATAATTGATTGATGATTGAGCATTATTGACGACACCTGATGTTAACAAGCAGAATTTAAGTCACCATTATGGTGATTAGTGTTTTCTTTAGTTGGGCTCTTGACCCTTAAAGCTCCAGTAGGTCACTTTTGTAAACAAATATTTGTTAAAACTGTCATTATGTCCTCACAGTAGAATATGAGACAGATAATCTGTGGAAAAAATCGAGCTCCTCTGGCTGCTCCCTGTAGTCCTATTGCCATTTGCAGAAATACACCGCTCCCGGTCAGAAACAACCAATCAGAGCCAGGAGGAATGTCTTAGCAGTGTCAATCACGCTCGTGTACGCGCTGATCACCCCTCTCTTGCACAGCGCGAGCGCGTACCGTCGTTCGTGACTCTCCTGTTCGAACTCGTTCATCCAAATAAACTAATCTTTTTTCGAGTCATTTCGTTCATTCAACGAACGAAATGACTCGCAAAAAGATTCGTTCATTTCGAACGAGTCTTTTTCGGAGTCATTTCGTTCATTCAACGAACGAAATGATTCGAAAAAGATTTGTTCATTTTGATGAACGAGTTCAAACAGGAGAGTCACGAACGTGCATCACAGAACAGAGCAAGGCGAGCATTTGTGCTTATAAAACTTAAAGTTTTTTATTTATTTTTGAAATGACCGATCGTTTCGCTAGATAAGACCCTTATTCATCGTCTGGTATCGTTTAAAGCCCTTTGAAGCTGCACTGAAACTGTCATTTGGTCCTTGAAACATTTGTGTCCTATTGAAGTCCATTATATGGAGAAAAAGCCTGGAATGTTTTCATCAAAAACCTTAATTTCTTTTCGACTGAAGAAAGAAAGACATGGACATCTTGGATGACATGGGGGTGAGTAAATTATCAGCAAAAGTTTTTTTTAAAAGTGAACTATGTTATCTTACTAGCTATTTATAACTTATAGAAAGAGTGCAACGTTATAAAGTTACATGTATTGCAAAATACATAATGATTTGAGGACCAAGTTTGTAGTCAAAGTATGGGCAGGCCATAGTCAATGTAAAGCATATTGTTGATGTTTCGTCCCTATTAGTGAATGTTCCATAACTGTTTATAATCCGCCGTCATCGGTGGTCCTGTTTACTAGCCTGCGCGTTCACAGCAGGCTCCGCTGTGGGGGAGGAGCTGTGGAGGGAGGGCTGTAGCGCAGCAGAGAGCAAGGGGGTTGGACCTGGAAGTTGTGCTTGTTCAAATTTTCAGGCTAAGTCAACATTTTCTCAAAACTCCCTACTGCAACTTTAATTCATTAACTTTAGATTTTGTTTGGCTGTAGTACATGAGTTATAACAGCCAGATGAACAAATAGAAAAGGTGTCTGATGGTGATGGCTGTGTTTTAACAATCATTATTTCACAATCATTTGACCTGAATCACTGAACTTATATAAAGGCCTAATTTCTGAGTTAGGTTTACTTTATTAATTATAGCAACAGTGACCTTGTACAGTATACTGTTCACAATGTAATCAAAATAATTTCTTAAAAGTTTCTCTTTTACTATTTTTTACAATTTTTTTAAAGACACACAGAAATCAATAATTAGCCTGTGAATCTCAACAATGGTGACAATTATAAGGTATGTTGCAGTGCATTCTGGGTGCCACCAATCAAAACTCATTCATGGCTCCCATCATGCATTACTGCATGAATAAATAATGAGCTTATGTTCAGAGGTGTTCTGTTTGTCACCATTGCTGAGATTTATACACTAATTCTTGATGTCTGTGTGTGCCTTCATAAGATAATTTTTGGATTTTTATTTTATTTTTATTTGATCATTTGGATTTCATTGAAAAGGCTAAAAATTGTATGTTCTAAATTGACCGTGCTGCTAAAATCCGTAAGTCAAGTCACCTTTATTCATATAGCGCTTTTACATAACAAATTGTTTCAAAGCAGCTTTACAGAGATAACAGGAAAGTAAAGTTGTAGTAGTATTGTTAAATTCAAAATTAAATGTTAAATGTCCCCAACTAAGCAAGCCAAAAGCCAATGGCGAATGAAGGCGAAAAAAAGGCGACAGTGGCAAGGAACCAAAACTCCATCAGGTGACAGAATGGAGAAAAAAACCCTGGGAGAACCCAGGCTCAGTCGGGAGGCCAGTCCTCCTTTGGCCAACAAACAAATAGTATATGATTATGATTTAGGCGGCATAATAGGTCAGAAGTCAGAGTGGATCAGAACTTTCACAATATTTATCCAGTTCATCTGGTTAGGGGTAGGGCTGGGCGATATATCGCACGATATTGTTATGCACATCTCGTCAGTAAAGCCGGTTCCTTGATTAGTAGTAAATCACCTTCACCTGCTTTCAGATGGAGCGGCATTTACTACAAAGAGCCGTAGTTCACTGACAAGCTGAGCCATATCGCATTAATATCGCGGACGTATCGCCAGCGATAATTAAGGCGATATGGCTCAGCTTGTCAGTTAACTACGGCTCTTTGTACACAGCAAAAACGCAGTGTTAAATTAACACACCTGGGAGTGTATATGAGTCCACACTCAAGAGTGTTAAAGTTAATGAGATAATTAAGTGATTAATTGAGTGATGATTGAGCATTATTGAAGACACCTGATGTTAACAAGCAGAATCACTGAAGGAGAAAATCTCAAATTGTAAGCCACCGTTATGGCGATCATTGGTTGCTTTAGTTGGGCTCTTGACCCTTATATTATTAACTTTAGATTTTGTTTGGCTGCTGTATCTGAGTTATAACTGCCAGATGAACAAAGAAAAAAGTGATCTGATGGTGTTGGTTATATTATGACAATCATCATTTGAACTTTGTTTTTGATTTATGTTGTTGGTTACAGCATAACTGTGATTCTGCATAAATATCCAGAATTTTAGCTATAATAAAAAGGATTTCTTAAAAGTTGTTTTCTAAAAAACAAATACTTCTTTTAGGCACACACAGACTTCAAGATTCAGTCTATGCATCTCAACAATGGTGACGAGCAGAATATTCAATTAGGAAAAGTAAATTACATAGAAAATTCAGATCATAATTTATTCATACCGCAATGCATGATGGAAGCCATTAATGAGTTGTGATTGGTGGCAGCCACTGCAACATGCATTATTATTGTCACCATTGTTGAGATTCACAGGCTGATTATTGATGTCTGTGTTTCTAAAAAAATTCATTTTAAAGTTTTCTGAACAGAACAACGTTTATTAAATATTTTGGATTATAAGAAACATACCTATATTCATATATACTGTAGAATCACAAAGTTGTTGCCAATAAGTTAAACCAAACTATCTCAATAAGATTCATTTTCAGATCACAGCATGATTATGCCAGAACATAACCAACACTATCAGATCACACTTTTCTTTGTTCATTTGAGAGTTATAAATAAATAAAAGCAGACCAACAAATTTAAAGTGAATGTATAAAGGTTAAGAGCCCAACTAAAGCAAACACTTATCGCCATAAGGGTGGCTTACAATTTGAGATTTTCTCCTTCAGTGATTCTGCTTGTTAACATCAGGTCTCTTCAATAATGGTCAATCATCACTAAATGAATCACTTAATTATCTCATTAACTTCAACACTCTTGAGTGTTAATTTAACACTGGAGTTTTTGCTGTGTAGTAAATGCCGCTCCATCTGAAAGCAGGTGAGTGTGATTTACTACTAATCAAGGAACCGGCTTTACTGAAGAGATGCGCATAACAATATCGTGCGATATATCGCCCAGCCCTAGTTAGGGGTCGGAGTCATCACGCCGGTATGGAGATGAGTTTGTTGAGGTGTCCATGAGGCCTTCACAGTGTTGATGAGGCTGGCACTTCAGGGATGCGTTGTCGTCGTGTCCATGTGATGGTCCATGTGATGGCCTGGATCCGGCGGACTGCGGTAAACCTAGGGAGAAACAGAGAGACTAATATTAGCGTAGACGCCATCCTTCTTATGATGTACAAAGTACATCAGGATTTATGGGAAGTGTTCCCGGTTCCGGCTGATCTAAACTATGCAGCCTAACATTGAATTATAGCAATCTATAATGTGTTATGTGTATGCTAAGCCAAAGAGATGTGTTTTTAGTCTAGATTTGAACTGACAGACTGTGTCTGCTTCCCGGACAATGTTAGGAAGATTGTTCCAAAGTTTTGGTGCCAAGTTGGAAAAGGATCTACCGCCAGCAGTTGATTTTGATATTCTAGGTATAATCAACTGGCCAGAATTTTGAGATCGCAATAGACGTGAAGGACTATAATGGGTTAAGAGCTCGCTCAAGTACTGCGGAGCTAAACCATTTAGTGCTTTGTAAGTAATAAGCAATATTTTAAAATGTATACAATGTTTAATAGGGAGCCAATGCAGTGTTGACAACCGGGCTAATATGGTCATACTTCCTGGTACTGGTAAGAACTCTAGCGGCTGCGTTTTGGACCAGCTGTAGTTTGTTTATTAAGCGTGCAGGTCAACCACCCAGTAGAGCATTACAATAATCTAGCCTTGAGGTCATGAACGCATGAACTAATTGTTCCGCATTTGTCAATGAGAGCATATGACGTAATTTAGATATATTTTTAAGATGGAAAAATGCGCTTTTACAGATACTAGACACGTGACTTTCAAAGGAGAGATTGGTATCAAAGAGCACACCCTGGTTCCTAACTGACGACGAAGACTTGACAGAGCAGCCATCAAGTGTTAAACAGTATTCTAGGTTATTACGTGTAGAAGTTTTTGGTACAATAATTAGAATCTCTGTTTTTTCAGAATTTAGTTGAAGGAAATTACTAGTCATCCAATGTTTTATATCAGCTAT
Organism: Gila orcuttii; assembly: GCA_026230005.1. Taxonomy (NCBI): domain Eukaryota; kingdom Metazoa; phylum Chordata; class Actinopteri; order Cypriniformes; family Leuciscidae; genus Gila; species Gila orcuttii. The sequence goes on from JAPDVR010000003.1 coordinate 10,361,265, forward strand.
GCATTCCGTTAATTTTGTGAATTGGTAAGTTTCGTTAGGTTTTGAGGACATATAGAGCTGAGTATCATCAGCATAACAGTAAAAACTAATTCCATGTTTCCTAATGATATCTCCTAACGGTAGCATGTACAGAGTGAACAGAAGCGGTCCTAGTACTGAGCCTTGTGGTACGCCATACTGAACTTTTGACCGATAAGACATCTCTTCATTTACTGCTACAAACTGATAACGGTCAGATAAGTATGATTTAAACCATGCTAGTGCAATTCCACTAATGCCAACATAGTTTTCTAGTCTATTTAATAGAATGTTGTGGTCAATGGTGTCAAATGCAGCACTAAGAACAAGTAACACTAATAGAGAGATACAACCACGATCGGATGATAAGAGCAAATAATTTGTGACTTTAATGAGAGCAGTCTCAGTACTATGGTACGGTCTAAATCCGGACTGAAAATCCTCGCAGATAGCATTTCCTTCAAGAAAGGAACACAGTTGTGAGGATACTGCCTTTTCTAATATCTTTGACAGAAAAGGCAAATTCGAGATCGGCCTGTAATTGACTAATTCCGTAGGATCAAGTTGCGTTTTTTTAACAAGCTGTTTAATCATAGCCAACTTAAAGGGTTTTGGTACGTATCCTAGAGACAAAGATGAATTAATGATATTGAGAAGAGGATCTATGACCTCTGGAAGCATCTCTTTCAATAGTTTAGTCGGTATAGGGTCTAACATACAAGTTGTCGATTTAGATGAGTTAACGATTTCGCAAAATTCTTCTTCTCCTATGGCAACGAATGAATCAAATTTTTCCTCAGGGAGACTACAATGCACTCCCTGATGAGATACTGTAGTAGACGGTTGCATAGTTATAATTTTGTCCCTGATATTATCGATCTTATAAGTGAAGAAGTTCATAAAGTCATTACTGCTGTGTTTCTTGGAAACTTCTGGGCTTGAAGCTTTCTTTTTCGTTAGTTTAGCCACTTTTTCAAATAAATACCTAGGATTATGTTTATTTTCTTCTAATAGGGTTGAAAAATAAGTAGATCTAGCAGCTTTTAAAGCCTCTCTGTAAGCAATCGAGCTCTCCTTCCATGCAATCCGAAATACCTCTAGTTTTGTTTTCTTCCAGTTGCGCTCCATTTTTCTGGCTATTCTCTTAAGGGCCCGGGTGTGCTCGTTGTACCACGGCGTTGGACTATTTTCTTTAATCGTCTTTAGGCGCAGCGGAGCAACTGCGTCTAAAGTGCTGGAAAAGAGAGAGTTAAAAGTTTCTGTTGCAATATCGAGTTCTTCTAAGCTATCTGGGATGCTGAGATGCTGAAACTGATCAGGAAGATTATTGATAAAGCAATCTTTCGTGGCAGAAGTGATAGGTCTAACATATTTATAACACGGAGTCGGCTTTGCTGCCTCGGCTAAATGTAATTTACATGAGACTAGATAATGATCTGAGATGTTGTCGCTCTGCTGCAGTATTTCAAATGCATCAACATTGATTCCATGTGATAATATTAGATCTAGAGTATGATTACGACAATGAGTAGGTCCTGACACGTGTTGTCTAACTTCAATTGAGTTTACAATGTCTTTAAATGCCAATCCCAATGCATCTTTTTCATTATCTACATGTATATTAAAATCACCAACAATTAGTACTTTATCTGCAGCCAGTACTAATTCTGATAGAAAGTCAGCAAATTCTTTGATAAAGTCTTTATGGTGCCCTGGTGGCCTGTATACAGTAGCCAGCAGAATTCTCAAACGTGATTTATCGTTTACACTATATATTTTTACATTAAGCACCAACACTTCAAAAGAAGTATATTTAAAACTAGATTTCTTAGTGGTTTTGAAAATATTACTATAAATTACAGCAACACCTCCCCCTTTGCCTTTCGGACGAGGTTCATGTTTATAACAGTAATCATGCGGGGTGGACTCATTTAAAGTAATGTAATCGTTTGGTTTTAGCCAGGTTTCTGTCAAACACAGCACATCTAGGTTATAATCTGAAATCATATCATTAACAATAAGTGCTTTTGAAGTAAGGGATTGAATATTCAGCAACCCAAGCTTTATCGTTTGCTCATCTGTAATATATCTGTTTTTTATTTGTTGAACATCAATTAAATTTTTTACCTTAGATAGGTTTGGAAGTTTTTTGTATTTCCAAATTCGGGGAACAGACACAGTCTCTATATGATGATATCTAGGTGAAAGAGCCTCTATGTGATGGGATTTATCTGACCTTGGTGACGCGAGGCTGCTAGCAGACGGTCGGTTTAGCCAGTCTGTCTGCTTCCTGACCTGAGCCCCAGATTGTCATGTTTTATCTCTAAGACTATGAGCCAAATTACTAGAGAGAAGAGCAGCACCATCCCAGGAGGGATGAATACTATCTCTTTTCAACAGGCCAGGTTTGCCCCAAAAACTTTTCCAATTGTCTACGAATTCTATATTATTTTGCGGACACCACTTAGACAGCCAGCCATTGAGTGAACACAATCTACTAACTATCTCATCACTCCTTCGGACAGGAAGGGGGCCAGAGCAAATTACAGTGCCTGACATCGTACTTGCGAGTTCAAACAGCTCTTTAATGTTAATTTTGGTGATCTCCGACTGGCGAAGTCGAACATCATTAGTGCCGACGTGAATAATAATCTTTGAGAATTTACGATTAGCATTAGCCAGCACTTTTAAATTTGCTTTGATGTCAGGCGCTCTGGTTCCCGGCAAACATGTGACTATGCTGGCTGGTGTCTCTATTTTCACGTTCCGTGTAATAGAATCGCCAATTACTAGTCGGTGTTCTCAGTCGGTGTTTCACTGAGTGGGGCAAATTGATTTGTTCCATTCCAATCGGAATGGAAGAGTGGTTTTTTGATCCGCGACTAGAGCGATCCCTCACTGTCACCCATCTGCCTGGCTGCACAGGCAATAATTCAGCCGGAACCGATTCATGTAAAGGGTTCACTATGCTAGGCGCATCCAAAATAGTATCTAAAGCTCTTGCACACTTACTATCCTCAATTAAAGTTTGGATGCGTGTCTCTAGTTCTGAAATCTTCTCCGTCAGCCTGACTGTTTCCTTGCATTTATCACATATATATCCTATATTGCAGACGGGGAAGGCTATACTAAACATGTGGCATGAAGTGCAGGTGACAATAACAGGACAAGACATTACTCACCGTGTTTGTTGACTGATTCTTACTCACCTGGGCTTTTATTAACTCAGAGGCGCGGGCGCGCGAGAGAAAAATAAATAAATAAATAAACAGCGCACTAGTGGCGTGTTAACAGACTAGCGAGTTACTTGTGTGTCGTGCTAAGAATAACGGAAGCTAGCGAATGATAAGTAAGCTGTAATTAGTAGTATAAACAATTAGAAATGATAGTAAATGATGGTTCAAAACAGAAAGAAATACGAAGCTAATACGAGGCTTAGATGGAGCTTTCAGCCTCGAAGCAGACAAAACTCACAGCACAGCAGGCAGCGAGGCAGACAGGAGCAATCGATCAGCGATCCACCGAACAGCCCTAAGTGATAAGGTAAATTTAACTCCGAATTTATGCTCTTGATGAGTTCAGCGATGTTAAAGCACAACCAACAGCATCAGATCACCTTTTCTATTTGTTCATCTGGCTGTTATAACTCACATACAGCAGCCAAACAAAATCTGAAGTTAATGATTTAAGGGTCAAGAGGCCAACTAAACGAAACACTGATCATCATAATGGTGACTTAAATATTCTGCTTGTTAACATCAGGTGTCTTCAATAATGCTCAATCATCACTCAATTGTTCACTTAATTATCTCAGTCTTAAACACTCTCAGTGTTAATTTAACACTGGGGATTTTGCTGTGCCAGCATCCTTTTAGCACAGCGCGATACTGTGCTTATTGAAAGATATAGCTACGTGAGGGTGTCATATACATCATTAATTTGTTGGAAGCACATTAAATGTTCGACTCGTCGGACTCGGGCATTAACCACAGCACAAACTTTGTGCATTGCCATGATATTCTTTGCGAGTGGTTCTTTCCTTTACACTGTTGGAGATGCAGAGAACTTAGTGTAAAGTGCTGTCTGTCGTGTCATTAGCAAAGTTTACCTGGCGTTCAAGCAGTTTTAAGGAGTATTTCCAAGCCACTTAAGACCCCAGGTTGTAAAACAGATTGTTATTATTTTTTTGCCATTGCAGGTACATTACATTTTTTTAATGAAGATCATAAAATTATGACCATACCAATAATTATGACTTGTTATTACCTTCAAACAAACTTCAACATCTAAACCTCTTCTAAAGCCCCGTTCACACCGCCAGCGACTTTGTCGCTGTATGTCGCTAGTCTCTGTACAGCGAGTTACTAGTGGGCGTTCGTAGTGCTGTAGACTGCACGTCTGGCCATATCTATACAAAATACCATCACAAGTGATATAGGCCTACAACTATATAATTTTAATTTGACTAGAAATTAGGCTCAAAAGAAAGAGTATGCTGTTGGGAGAATGTTTTTATATTACCACAGCAGTGTTCAGTTGATTAAATAATTTACAAGATTAACAATCGATCAATCAACAAATTAAACTCACTCATCATAAATTACTAAAACGTCATTCGAATTTGACACATAATAAATTTTCTTGTCCCTAATAGTCAACATAATGCAGGGGAAACTGTAAAATGAACTGCAACAGTACTAAACTTGCATCATAAAATTACACTACGCGAACGCTCTCGGTTACTAACGTAACCTCGGTTCTCTCTAGATGAGGGAACGAGTGTTGCGTAAGATAGCTTACGCTACGGAAAACCCCCTTTTCTCGAGAATACTGAAGCCAAAAATTATCCTTAATTTTGCATTAATTTAAAATGCATTGCTGCACAGAGCAGACCTATCGATGCAATTGATTGCTCTGCAGCAACTGCTGCAGCCTATCGATGGACTATTCGTGATGTAAGCACCAATGAGGGCGAGGGCAGGCGTGGCTTAAGTCTATATAAGCCGCGTCCAGATAGGATGTTCTTTGGTTTTTCACACTGAAGCGAAACCAGAACGTAGCACAAGCATGGCAGGGTTACGCAACACTCGTTCCCTCATCTAGAGAGAACCGAGGTTACGTTAGTAACCGAGAGCGTTCTCTTACGAGAGTACTCTCGTGTTGCGTAAGCTAGCTTACGCTACGGGAACCCAATGTAAAACGGCGTGCGTGCTGAAGTGCCCACACATGGCCCCAAGGGTGTGCACCCGGGGAACCATACTAGTGAGTGATATTTAGACCAACGAGTAGTGGGCCTAAAATATATCATAATCCTATAACTATAGGAACAAGTGCTTATCACATAATACAGACAGGAGGGACCGAAGTCGGCCTGAACTGAATAGCAACTGACTATTATAGCCTGTCAGTCAGGTATTAGACTGAAAACAGCTTAGCCTGCAACACAGGAACTTCCAGGTTGTAAAACCCTATAAATGTAGACGGAGAGGCCCAGCCTGCCGTCATACAAATATCCTGGAGTGAAACCCCACTGGACCAGGCCCATGAAGAGGCCACGCCTCTGGTCGAATGGGCTCTGATGCTTAAGGGGCATTGAAGGCCCTTAGACCTATAAGTCAGCGCGATAGCATCAACTATCCACCTGTAAAGAGTCTTTTTTGAGGTGGCTAGCCCCTTGGTACGGACACCGAATGAAACAAAGAGCTGTTCTGACTGCCTGAATGCAGCAGACCGCTCAACGTAATCCTAAACACCCTGACCGGGCAGAGGAGGTTAACGTCGCTTTCACCGTCAGACCCAGCCAGGGCTGACAGGGAGATAACTTGCGCTCTGAACGGAGTGGAGAGCACTTTGGGGACATAGCCATGTCTTGGTTTGAGGACAACCTTTGAGTCGTTAGGCCCAAACTCCATGCACGCCGCGCTCACAGAGAGCGCGTGCAGGTCACCCACCCGCTTGACCGAACCGAGAGCCATGAGGAAAGTGGTTTTAAAAGATAGAAACCGCAGGTCCACTGACTGCAGCGGTTCGAAGGGACAGCCCCTCATAACGTCCAGGACCGTGGAGAGGTCCCAGACCGGAACCAGAGAGGGTCGAGGAGGGTTTAGTCTCCTAGCACCTCTAAGGAAATGGATGATAAGATCATTCCTTCCCAGTGACTGGCCATGCAAGGGTTTCAAAAACGCTGCGATGGCTGCAACATACACTTTTAGCGTGGAAGGGGACCTGCCCTCATCCAGAAGCTCTTGTAGGAAGGAGAGGATCTCGGTAATGCTGCAGCGTTGTGGGTCTAGGTTTCGAGCTGAGCACCAGCTCAGGAGGAGATCCTCCCTCACTGGAACAGGCCACGGGGCCGTCCTCACTAACTGCATCAACTCTGAGAACCAAACCTGGTCCCTTCAGAGTGGCGCCACAAGGAGCACAGAGTAATTGTTCTCCCTGATTCCCTTGATTACCTGAGATAACAGCGCGATTGGGGGAAACACATAGAGGGGAGGCTGGGCCAGTTGTAGGCCAGAGCATCCCTGTCTTTCGTGAAAAATATTGGGCAGTTTGCGTTCTCTGATGACGCGAAGAGATCGACCTCCACTCTGCCGAAAGAGTCTCATAGCAACTGAACCACTTGAGGATGCAGGGACCATTCCCCTGGGGGAACGTTGTCTCTGGACAGCATGTCCGGACCCACGTTTTGATAGCCCGACACGTGTGCCGCCATCAGTGAGCGCAAGTTGTGCTGAGACCACACGAGGAGGTGTTCTGCCAGCGTGTGGAGGCTTCTTGATCTGAGACCACCCTGGCGGTTTATGTATGACACTACCGCCATGTTGTCTGTGCGGACTAGGACATTGTGGCCCTTTAAGAAGGGGAGAAAGTGCCCCAGCGCGTTCTCGACCGCTTTCATCTCCAGACAGTTTATGTGTAAGCGCCCTTCCTGGGCTGCCCACAGGCCGAAGACCGGCCTGTCCTCGTAAAGGGCGCCCCAACCTGAGTTGGAGGGGTCTGTCGAGATTACTTTTCATTTCAAGATCGTTCCCAGACCCACGCCTGACTGGTACCAGTCTGCCACCTTCCAGGGATCCAGTGCTGTAAGGCGAAAATTCCTTGAGGCGAAAATGGCCCGAGGTCCACGCTCAAAGCGGGACCCGCGCATTCAGCCAGTGCTGGAGGGGGCGCATATAAAGCAGACCCAGCCAAAGCACTGCCAAAGCCGAAGCCATAAGGCCTGGCATCCTCTGAAATCTCTTGAGAGAGAGAATACTGCCGACCTTGAAAGAGGCTATTGAGCGTTGTATTTGCAGTGCGCACTGTGACGTCAGCCGCGCTATCATTGATACAGAATCTAAGTCTTTTCCCAGAAAGGATATTGTCTGTCTGGGAGACAGCGAACTCTTGGTCCAGTTGACCTGGAGACCCAAGGCTTGTAAATGTGTGAATAATACAGCCCTGTGCGCTATCAGTTCCACCTCTGACTGGGCTAGAATTAGCCAGTCGTTCAATTAGTTCAGTTATTCGCAATCCCCGTAATCTCAGGGTGGCAAGCGTCGCGTCCATGCACTTTGTGAATGTACGAGGTGCTAGAGACAGACCGAACGGAGGGACGGTTTCTATAGCTCCTTTTCCCAGCAGTTTTGCTACCTCGGCACAAAGTAGATGTGCTACTTAGTTTTTTACCGTAGTTTGGACCCTGGCCCGAAAGCGTGGAGGTCTGCGGGCGAACTGCAGCGAATAGCCTCGCTTTATAGTGTTCAGTACCCACTGTGACACGCCTGGGAACATTTCCCATGCTGTCATACTTAAAGCTAGGGGAAGAATGATATCTGATATCCACACTTCAAATCATAGAAAACAGTGAAATCATCCTCGAACTCTTCTGTCTTGCCTGCACTCGAGACGGTGACGTGAGCTCCACTAAAAGGTTTCTTTCCTATTGGTTGTCGCTCGCGAAAATCACTTCTCATTTGCAAAAAGTTGAAATTTCTCAAATTTTGTCACTTGTCTCTTGTCGCTTGACACGCCCACATTCTGTCGCCAATGGTCAATGTCGCTCGTGTCGCCAGAAGTCGCCAGCGCTCCATTGAAATGAATGGGATCATGTCGCTTTGTCGCTGCGTGTCACTGGCGGTGTGAACGGGGCTTAAGAGGATCAGTCCTGTGTCTGCTGGGGAACTTCCCGCTAAAACTTTACAAGAATGTTTGGGGATAATGTTCTATCAATGTTTTCACTAAACATGTTTACAATGTTTCTAGAGAGTGTTATCCTACCTTTTAGAGAACTTTCTGTTAACATAAATAAACTTATCTACAGAAAACATTACAAGAACATAACATCCCAGCCAGCACAGCCATGTGGGGCCCACATGGGTTTGACCTGGGCTATCTAACTGGGACCCAGCCAGTTTTGTCCATGGTTTCCATGTAGGCCCCACATGGGTTTGCCCAGATTAAATGAACACTGCTCAGTGTGCACACTACAAGCTGTAAAATGTAACACATATCTGTGTTGGAGTTAATGAGATAATTAATTGATTGAATAATGATTGAGCATTATTGACGAACGCCTGCTGTTAACAAGCAGAATCACTAAAGGAAAGAGAAACACAAGAACTACTTCCAGCCACAGCCTTAGATGAAATCAACTGAAGATAAAATACATGAAATCTCTCAAGATCTGATTAAACAACTCCACAAAATGCATTACCAGATTCACTTATTACTAACCAGGTTGACTTTATTTCTGGTAGACGTCTACAGAAGTTCTTATTGAGAATTAACAAAGGTTAAGATGTTGATGATTTATTGAAAATAATAGTTTGGTTTGATGTCACCATTATGGTGATCAGCGTTTGCTTTAGTTGGGCTCTTGACTTTTTAACATTAGTTTTTCTCTGGCAGCTGTATCTGATTGTTATGTTGAAAACAGCAAGAGAAAATGCAAGCAGATGCTATAAGCTGATTGATGATAAGAATATAATCATCATATAGTGGCTTAATTCACTAATATTGTGTGTGAGTTTTATATGGGTGATATGTTATTCATTTTGTTTTATTGTTATGATTCAACAGCAAGAGATCCAGCACATTTTTTATCAGAACATCAAATGATTTTTAAAGCACCATTTACTCATTTTAGCCTACTGCGCTTTTTACTCACACACATACATCAAGAATCAGCATATGAATCGCTACAATGGTGACATGCTTCATGCTGCAATGCAATCTGGGAGCCATGGATACGTTTCGTATGATGCACCCAGAATGCATTGCACCATGAAGCATGTCACCATTGTTGAGATTCATATGCTGATTCTTGATGTCTGTGTGTGAGTGAAACTCATAGAAGTCTAAAATACGTAAATGGTGTTTTAAAAATCATCTGATGTTCTGATAAAAATGTGCTGGACCCGTAGAATCACAACAATGAAACAAAATTGATAGCATTTCACCCGTATAAAGCTCACACACAATGATTGTTTTCTTATCGTCTATCAGTTTATAGCATCTGATTGCATTTTCTTTTGCTGTTATCAACATAACAATCAGATACAACTGAGCAGAGAAATAATAATGTTAAAAAATAAAGAGCCCAACTAAAGCAAATACTGATCACCATAATGGTGACACCAAACTCTTATTTTCAATAAATCATCAACATCTTAACCTCTGTTAATTCTCAATAAGAAATTCTGTAGACGTCTACCAGAAATAAAGTCAACCTGGTTAGTAATAAGTGAAGCTGGTAATGCTGTTTGTGGAGTTGTTTAATCAGATCTTGAGAGATTTAATGTACTGTATCTTCAGTTGATTTCATCTAAGGCTGTAGCTGGAAGTAGTTCTTGTGTTTTTCTTTTCTTCAGTGATTCTGCTTGTTAACAGCAGGTGTTCATCAATAATGCTAAATCATTATTGAATCACTTAATTATCTCATTAACTCCAACACTGATCAGTGTTACATTTAACAGTCTGTAGTGTGCACACTGAGCAGTGTTCATTTCATCTGGGCAAACCCATGTGGGGCCTACATGGAAACCGTGGACAAAACTGGCTGGGTCCCAGTTAGATAGCCCAGGTCAAACCCATGTGGGCCCCACATGGCTGTGCTGGCTGGGATAATGCTCTCAAAATATTCATAGAACAATAACATTTCTATCTGGGCTGAGCTCATATTGTGGCCATAGTATGAGCACACAGTGAAGTTACACTTTTAGCTCACTGTGAACTCACATTGCTGACGTTGTGACCACATGGTAAAATCACTGTGAGATCAACGTGTTGACTGGATGTTTTATGTGCAGAATGAACGAAGCCTTTGAATCTGTTTTGTCATTTTCGTTTTGTCATACCATCACCCTTATTCTATCCATCCTTTTGCAACCTTTCTGATCTATCAGTAAAAAGCCAAAATAAAAGTTTCTGGCAGAAGTAATTTTTTTATACCTTTCTATTATAGAAATGTCTGGAGTCCAAAACATATTTTTGGGGGCAACAAATGTTTCAATTCCACAAAATGTCCTTTTATCCCACGTCATATTCCAATTTGGCCACTGCTGGAAAGTAATATGAAAGTTTAGAGTAAGATAGATAATACAGATACTCTATGCTTGAAAATCAAATAAAACCTCTGATCATGTGACAAAATTCTGTAAATTGAGTAAATATTTGTGAAATAAGAATGAAATAGTTTTTTTAAAAGCTTACTGTTAGCAATTTGACCTGTGTTGTGAGACTCTGGGCTTTTTCATCCTGTAGGTATAAGATGTGTTGAGAGATGATATTACAACTGCTTGACATCCCATAATGTCTGATTGGACCCTGACATTAACAGCCAGTTAATGAATGAGAAGATAAATCATGTTGGACACATACCACATTTATGATGGAGGTCACAAACAGGTCCAGAAAAATATAAGGGTAGTAAGTGAGTATCATGGGCCACATTCTGGTATTCTCAGAGTCATTCTTGTCCAAGCCGAGATGTTTAAAAAGAGCCCTTTTAGCTGTTAATTGTTCTGGACGACTGCAGTATTGAGCATCAGACACCCCCCCTGCGCACATGAGACATTTGGTAACACAGCACAATATATTCTTCAATCACACAGTGAAAGAGAATTTAAACATTCATTCTTCTACATTTCATACTCCTGCCAGATATACAGAGAAGCAAAAAAACACACAGAGACGCACGTACACTATTGCTCTTAGAACAGTGTTTCCCAAACCTGTCCTGAAGGACCACCAACACTGCATGTTTTCTTTGTCTCCCTAATCAAACACACCTGATTCAACTCATCAGCTCGTGATAATGAATCAGGTGTGTTTGATTAGGGAGACTCTGTGACTCAAATCAAACACACCTGAACCAGCTAATCAATGTTTAATCAATTACTAGAAAGCTACAGACAGGAGAGTTTATCAGCGTTAAACTCTGCAGAGCTGTGGCCCTCCAGGACTGAGTTTGGAGACCCCTGATCTAGAGTAACCTCATCTATAAAGATGTACAGGTCCTTCTCAAAAAATTAGCATATTGTGATAAAGTTCATTATTTTCCATAATGTAATGATAAAAAATAAACTTTCATATATTTTAGATTCATTGCACACCAACTGAAATATTTCAGGTCTTTTATTGTTTTAATACTGATGATTTTGGCATACAGCTCATGAAAACCCAAAATTCCTATCTCAAAAAATTAGCATATCATAAAAAGGTTCTCTAAACGAGCTATTAACCTAATCATCTGAATCAACTAATTAACTCTAAACACCTGCAAAAGATTCCTGAGGCTTTTAAAAACTCCCAGCCTGTTTCATTACTCAAAACCGCAATCATGGGTAAGACTGCCGACCTGACTGCTGTCCAGAAGGCCATCATTGACACCCTCAAGCAAGAGGGTAAGACACAGAAAGAAATTTCTGAACAAATAGGCTGTTCCCAGAGTGCTGCATCAAGGCACCTCAGTGGGAAGTCTGTGGGAAGGAAAAATTGTGGCAAAAAACGCTGCACAACGAGAAGAGGTGACCGGACCCTGAGGAAGATTGTGGAGAAGGACCGATTCCAGACCTTGGGGGACCTGCGGAAGCAGTGGACTGAGTCTGGAGTAGAAACATCCAGAGCCACCGTGCACAGGCGTGTGCAGGAAATGGGCTACAGGTGCCGCATTCCCCAGGTCAAGCCACTTTTGAACCAGAAACAGCGGCAGAAGCACCTGACCTGGGCTACAGAGAAGCAGCACTGGACTGTTGCTCAGTGGTCCAAAGTACTTTTTTCGGATGAAAGCAAATTTTGCATTTCATCCGCATTTACTGGGGCGGCAGTGGCTCAATGGTTCATGTAGGTTGTCTACAAACCGAAAGGTTGGTGGTTCGATCCCCGGTTCCACCTGACCAAGTGTCGAGGTGTCCATGAGCAAGACACCTAACCTCAGCTGTTCCCGGCGAGCTGGATGGCGCCTTGCATGGCTGACACCGCCGTCGGTGTATGAATGAGTGAGTGAATGGGTGAATGTGAGGCAACATGTAAAGCGCTTTGGTGGCCATTGGGTCTGAGTAAGCGCTATATAAATGCAGTCCATTTACCATGTCATTCGAAAATCAAGGTGCCAGGGTCTGGAGGAAGACTGGGGAGAAGGAAATGCCTGAAGTCCAGTGTCAAGTACCCACAGTCAGTGATGGTCTGGGGTGCCATGTCAGCTGCTGGTGTTGGTCCACTGTGTTTTATCTAGGGCTGGGCGATATATCGCACGATATTGTTATGCGCATCTCGTCAGTAAAGCCGGTTCCTTGATTAGTAGTAAATCACCTTCACCTGCTTTCAGATGGAGCGGCTTTTACTACAAAGAGCCGTAATTCACTGACAAGCTGAGCCATATCGCATCAATATCGCGGACGTATCGCCTGCGATAATTAATGCGATATAGCTCAGCTTGTCAGTTAACTACGGCTCTTTGTACACAGCAAAAACGCAGTGTTAAATTAACACACCTGGGAGTGTATATGAGTCCACACTCAAGAGTGTTGAAGGTAATGAGATAATTAAGTGATTAATTGAGTGATGATTGAGCATTATTGAAGACCCCTGATGTTAACAAGCAGAATCACTGAAGGAGAAAATCTCAAATTGTAAGCCACCGTTATGGCGATCATTGGTTGCTTTAGTTGGGCTCTTGACCCTTATATTATAAACTTTAGATTTTGTTTGGCTGCTGTATCTGAGTTATAACTGACAGATGAACAAAGAAGGAAGTGATCTGATGGTGTTGGTTATATTATGACAATCATCATTTGAACTTTGTTTATGACTTATGTTGTTGGTTACAGCATAACTGTGATTCTGCATAAATATCCAGAATTTTAGCTATAATATAACAGATTTCTTAAAAGTTGCTCTCTAACAAAAAATAATCCTTCTTTCAGGCACACACAGACTTCAAGATTCAGTCTATGCATCTCAACAATGGTGACGAGCAGAATATTCAATTAGGAAAAGTAAATTACATAAGAAAATTCAGATCATAATTTATTCATATCGCAATGCATGATGGGAGCCATTAATGAGTTGTGATTGGTGGCAGCCACTGCAACATGCATTATTATTGTCACCATTGTTGAGATTCACAGGCTGATTATTGATGTCTGTGATTCTAAAAAAATTCATTTGAAAGTGTTTAGATCAGAATGTTGTTTATTAAATATTTTGATATTTAAATATCATGTTCCCCGCCTGGAACAGCCTTTCCTCGGCTAGTCGTTCTGATGTTTGTCGCTGACGTCTCTGTAGTGGTTAAACATGAGACATAATTCGTCTTGTATAGACCTAACAGGCGGTCTTTGGTCTCGTGAATCTATAATTTGTTCATTGACCAATAGTTTTGGCAGAAGGCTAAGTGAAGTTTCATATATTTGAGCGCTGAATTTGTATATTTGACTGAATTGTTTGCTTTATTAAAGCTTTACTGTATAGCTTTTTGTATGTTTTACTTATACTTTAATAATGGCAATTATTGATAAAACTGAAATTTAACAAAAAGACAGGGTTGAGTTTTTGTCATTTTTTATTTTATTACAAGATCATCTGTAATGTTGTTTATTGCAACATTTGTACCAATGCACATATTGCCTGGAATATGTTTAATATTTTTAAATTTAAATGAAAAGAGGCTGGGTTGTGTTTTATATTTAGTTTTGTTATAAATATAGGCTACTGTATACATGCAGTGAATATCCACATAGCAACATTGTGTCGGCCCAGATCCGGCCCAAATCTGGCACTTGTGGAATGCGGATCTGGCCCACATGCAACGTAGAATGGCGGCCCTTGGGTGGCCCACTCCTGTTTGCCAGATCTGGGCCACAAGCAGGCCATAGCAATGCCACATATCAGCCAAGAGCAAAGAAATAAACTAGAACTGGACCTTATCTGAGCCACAAAATCTGTGTATATTGAATATGGAGTCATCTCAGCCTTAATAATCCTGTTAACAAGCAGAATCACTGAAGGAAAGAAGAGAACAGAAAAAGAGACGAGCAGAAACACAAGAACTACAACTAACTTCAGACACAGCCTTAGATGAAATCCACTGAAGAGAAAAGAAGACATTAAATCTGTGAAGATCTCAGCAGAGGAGGATTAAACAACTCCACAAACAGCATTACCAGCTTCACTTATTACTAACCAGACTGACTTTATTTCTGTCAGACGTCTACACAAGTTTTATTGAGAATTAATAGAGGTTTAACTCTGTTTCATTTGAAGTCACCATAACAGTGAGCAGTGTTTCCATTAGTTGGTCTCTTGGTCATGGTCTAACTCTTATAATGTCTTTTGTGGCTGCTGTGACAGTGTTAGTCAAACACATTTACAGCAGCAAAGAAAGCTAAAGTGAAATGAGACCAAATGATGATGGTTACCTGTTGATGATTTTATAACCATCATTAACTAGATTTATTCACTGATGTTGTTTGAATCTAACAATAGAGTGTTCCATTAATATATTCATATATGAAATGATATCTGCAATATTAAAACAATCAGTTAGAAGATTTTAGTGGTGGAAATTTTGATTCTTTCCAAAGACTCGTTCATTTTTGGTTCGTTCACCAAAATGATTCGTTCAGATTCGTTCACTGATTCGTTCAGTTTTTTTTTCCATATTACACAAATACGTCAGCAGCAGGTGCAGCAAAATGTGTTGTTCAACTAACGTATTTACTTGTTACAAAATAAAAACTGATTTGACTTTATTAAAAATGGTGCCCTACTCATTAAATGGATAAAATAAGTCTAAATAAGCGATCAAAGTCTTTACACTCTTTTTATCTTTTAAATTACACTCTTTTCGGATGACCAAATCACAAGTGTTTTTTTATTTGTTTGCATACTAGGCAGGCTAGTTAACATTTTATTTGTTTGGTCAGAACGAGTTAAACGAGGAGTTACGTTCTGTATGTAAGATATGAATTGCGCGTGCACAGTATGGATACCTGCGCTTTGCATTCACTTTCTGCTGATTGATGAACTAGATTGACAGAATGGCCGACCTGGTACACGAACTGGGTATAGCAACCAGTTCGTTCAATTCGTTCACGAACGGGAGATCATCTCTCTCTCGTTCAGGCTCAAAACAGAGCAATATGATATAATCTTTCATTCACGAACGAGATGTATGTAACAGTTCATTTGACTCGTTCAAACTCAAAGCAACTCAATAAAGGGCGTATTCGTTCACTAGATTCAACAAATCACATGCTCCTTCCTCGTATCATACTCGAAGGCTATTGGCTCGAGGTTTAGTCACTCTTTGTCTTTGACAGATGAAACGGTCCACAGAGCTACACGGTTCATTGAGCTACGCAATGCGCGCAATAGCGGCGCGCAGTGGTGGAGGGAGGAATTTCAGTGAACGAGAAATATGAGTCAATGGATAACGTGAACGAGAATGATTCTTTCACCTAAAAGATTCGTTCAAAAAGAACCATTTGTTCACGAACGTAACATCACTAGAAGATTTTAACAAGCACCAGCACAAAAATCAAATCTACCATGACACACACAGACATCAAAAATCAGCGTATGAATCTCAACAATGGTGACAATCAAAAATATTTCAATTCAGAACAGCACTGGAAAGCTCGCAAAAAAAACAACAGCAAAAAATAAAAGCAAATATTTTAAATAAAACAAAATAATAGCATTATAACATTTATAATAATAATATAATAATAACATTTCAGCTGCATATTTTATTTATGTTGCAATGCATGCTGGGAGTTTTGTACTATGCTGGTACCTAGCATGCATTGTAGCAAGGTACTTTTGATTGTCACCATTGTTGAGATTCATATGCTGATTGTTGATGTCTGTGTGTCATGGTAGATTCAGTTTTTATCCTTGTTTTTGTTGAAATCTTCTAACTAATTGTTGTTATATTGCCAGATCTCATGCAGCAGAAACAAAGGGTTTAAGATATGAATGTATTAATGGAACACCACAATTGTTAGATTCAAAAGACATCAGTGAATTAGTCTATTTCATGATGATTATAAAACCATCAACAGGTAACAATCATCACCTAATCTCATTTCACTTTAGCTTTCTTTGCTGCTGTAAATGTGTTTGACACACACACTATCACAACGGCCAAAAGACATAATAAGAGTTTATAGACCAACTAATGGAAACACTGCTCACTGTTATGGTGACTTCAAATGAAACAGAGTTAAACCTATGTTAATTCTCAATAAAACTTGTGTAGACGTCTGACATAATAAAATAAATAAAGTCAGTCTGGTTAGTAATAAGTGAAGCTGGTAATGCTGTTTTTGGAGTTGTTTATTCCTCCTCTGCTGAGATCTTCACAGATTTAATGTCTTCTTTTCTCTTCAGTTGATTTCATCTAAGGCTGTGTCTGAAGTCAGTTGTAGTTCTTGTGTTTCTGCTCGTCTCTTTTTCTGTTCTCTTCTTTCCTTCAGTGATTCTGCTTGTTAACAGGCTTTATTAAGGCTGAAATTACTTGATATTCAATACACACAGATTTTGTGGCTCAGATAAGGTCCAGTTCTGGTTTATTTCTTTACTCTTGGCTGACATGTGGCATTGCTATGGCCTGCTTGTGGCCCAGATCTGGCAAACAGGAGTGGGCCACACAAGGGCCGTCATTCCACGCTGCATGTGGGCCAGATCTGGGCCGACACAATGTTGCTATGTGGGATATAGCCTAATCAATAGGCTATGCGTTGCCTAAACCACATTTGTGTGCTTATAATGTTTAAAATGTATTTAAATGAAATTGAAAAGAAGCAGAGTGGTGTTTTCTAACATATTTCGTTTTATTGTTGCCTAAAATGTACACAGAGATAACCGGAGTAGCAGAGCGAGCTGACTGGCGCTTTCAAGAATGTGCTGTTCCACTGGACTTGCGTCCTCGGGAGTCATTCTCCTGAGTCGGACTTTGCGTATACTTGGTATTGAGAAACGCCTAATGCCGGCGCTTGTTTCTTGTGACAAACATCCCGAGAAGCAAGAACAAGATCTGCTGTATGTCATCCATTGTTGTTTACTATGTCGCTTTCTTCTTCGCGCGAAAATGACGTCGATCGCTTCTTTCCGGCAAACACCACGCCTATCAAGTAAGGGTACTGTTGGCGGTGGAAACGCTAGCCGGATCATGGTTTGCCGAACCGAACCGTACTGTACCGTACTGTACCGTACCGTACCGTACCGTACCGCTCAGTGGAAACGAGCCATTATTGTCTTCTTTTATTTATAGTTGATTTCAGGCTGTATGGCTTTAAGTCAGTTGTAATTGTTGTGTTTCATTTTCTAAAAGTGCAAGCATGATGTTAAACCAACATCACATTTTAACATTGACTCAATGCCACTACCATTGATTTATGGATGACATTTCAACATTATTTCAACATTAATTGCAGGAACAAAATAGATATAGATTCAATGCAGTTAACATTGACACATTAACATTACTATGATGGTTGCTATCTATCTGGGACCCTAATCAATGTCTTCAGGATTACTAGATTGTCTGGGACCCCTATCAATGTCTTCAGGATTACTAGAAAGCTACAGGTTGCCGATTTTACTTTTGTTTTGTGTTTGGTTACTTTTCTCACTTAAGTATTTAATTAACTCTAACACTGCTTTGGTGTATCTTTAACACCCTATTGGGGCGGTTTCCCGGACAGGGTTCAAATTAAGCCTGGAGTAGGCCTTAATCTAAAATAGTTAATCGTGTCTTAAAAAATGGCTTTCTGTAACCAGAGGTGTCAAGTAACAAAGTACAAATACTTCATTACCTTACTTAAATTTTGGGAATCGATACTTTACTGGAGTAATTATTTTTCAGCCTACTTTTTACTTCTTCTCCTTACATTTTCATGCAATTATCTGTACTTTCTACTCCTTACATTTTAAAAATAGCCTGGTTACTCCCATTTCATTTCAGCTTGTTTTCATTCTGGCTTGCCATCGTTCAAAAAATGACCAATTACACAATCGTTTAATAGATCTTAGTCCCGCCTCCTGAAGATCGCTAAACTGATTGGCTTTGTGTTTTCTTTCTAACTTGTGAGAGGCCGAAGTTACATTTGGTTGTGCGAAGCGGCAAAACTCCTCCAAAGGAAGCCTATATGTGGTAAGCGAGGGAGATATCAACAGTTTTCTGCTCAAGAATACGGAGCAAATGTGTTTCAAGATGGCGCCGCAGACGGCTGCCTTGGTGCGGAGCTCTCCAGCTATTGTGTTGTTTTTGTTCGTTTGTTCTGCGTTTAGTCATTCTTTTCCTATCAGTTTCACCAAAGACGAACTACTGGACATTAGGAAACACACACCAGAAACCTTTTCTACTGTTTTTGATTATTCGGACGTTTTGCTGGTCATTTTCGTCGGTGGGGCAGCGGTGTTGTTCAAACGCGCGTTCAGACGCAAACGCGGGAAGCGAGCCGGCGCGCTGGTTAAACTCCGCGAGCGCGGCCTCCGCACTGCACTCCCCAGTCTTCATCTCGCGAATATCCGATCCCTTCCTAACAAAACGGATGAACTTCTTCTCCTCACCCGCACTAACAAGGATTTTTTAAACTCTGCTGCTCTGTGCTTCACTGAAACCTGGCTGAGTGAAGCCATACCGGACAACGCAATATATCTGCCGGGCTTCCAGCTGTTCCGAGCGGATCGCATCGCGGAGCTAACGGGGAAAACAAGAGGTGGTGGATTGTGGTTCTACATTAACGAAAGTTGGTGTTCAGATGTAACAACACTGAAGAAGATATGCTCTCCTAATTTAGAGGCACATTTCATAAACTGTAAACCCTTCTACTCGCCTCGGGAATTTTCCTCTTTCATTCTCCTGAATGTTTACATCCCTCCAGACGCGTGCGTGAGCGCGGCGCTACAACAGCTGGCTGAACAAATAGCTGAAACGGAACAAAGGTACCCAGACTCTCTTTTGATCATTCTTGGGGATTTTAACAAAGCAAATTTTTCCCGTGAACTACCAAAGTACAGACAGCACGTTACATGTCCCACCAGAGACAGTAATATACTGGACCACTGTTAACAGTTAACATATCTCCCAAGGCATATGCCTGTAAGTGCAATACTCCCACTGTTTAGTGCAATATCTTAAAAATCCAGGTGATATTTATATTTATATTTATTCATACTACACAAAATACTGTAAATATGTCCATAATCTGTAAATGTTTATTCTGACAAAACCCAAATGTAACCATATATTTTTATAGTATTTTCATATTTTTTATAATTTCATTTGTAGAATTTGTATTACTATTTGTATTACTATTACTTGTTGTATCTGTATTTGTATGTGTGCACTGGAAGCTTCAGTACCAAAGAAAATTCCTTTTGTGTGCAAGCACACTTGGCAATAAAGCTCTTTCTGATTCTGATTTCTGATTCTGAAATCGTGTCAAATATTGATTTGGGGACAGCCGTTTTAACAATATACTGTATGACAATCGCGGGATAAGTCAGTAGTATGTTCCTGCACAACCGGAGGCTGCAGTTTCAGGACCCCAGTTCTAGGACCGCAGTTCCAGGACCCTAGTTTTTTTGTGACAGCACCACCTACCGAACTCGATCACCAAAAACACTAATTTAACCCCTTTCGCGGCAAAGATCACAGACGGCCCTAGATTATTGTTGTTTAACATGCATTACTCGTTAAAATATCACACTCTTACTTGATCTGTGTGTGTGTGTGTGCGCACGCACATTATGGGTCAAAATATCCCCATAACAATGGCAATTTCCGAAATCCTTGTCCTTGTGGGTATTTTTTTGTTTGTTTTGAAAAACGTCTTATAAATCAGACTAAGTGATGTTTTTTGAGAATGCAGCAAGTTATCTGTAGGACTAGTGTAGGGGGGTAGAATACAGTTTGTACAGTATAAAAATCATTATGTCTATGGAAAGTCCCCATAAAACATGAAAAAATAACATTGCTTGGTCTGGTGAAGGCCTGGTCTTGTTGAAATGAAAGGCCCGTTTGATCAAGTTGAAACCTTGTCATCCCAGTCTCAACAGCTGGACTGAAAGAAGTTTCAGTGCACTTAGGATGCTGAAAATATGGCTCAGAGCAATGGTTACAAGTGATACTTGACAGTATTGTTGTGTGTCGTGACCAACAGGACAAACTTGACAGTATTGATACAAAACATATGCCAACAGTTAGTTTCTGTTAAAGGGATAGTTGACTTATTTAAAAATGAAAATTCTATCATCATTAACTCACTCTCAAGTTGTTTCAAACCAGTTTCTTTCTTCTGCTGAACACATAAGAAGATATTTTGAAGAATGTCGATAACCAAACAGTTGACTTACATAGTATTTTTGCCATTGACTTCCATAGTATTTTTTTTTTCCTACAATGGAAGTCAATGGGTTTCATCCACTGTCTGGTTATCGACATTCTTAAAAATATCTTCTTTTGTGTTCAGCAGAAGAAAGAAATTCATATGGGATTGAAACAACTTGAGTGTGAGTAAATGATTTTCATTTTTGGGTGAACTATATCCTTTTAATGAAAGATGCAGACATGTGTTTGGCTTCTTTAAAAAGCAAGGAACAAGACATTGCACTATTGCATTGCACTATGAACGGAGTAAAGTCACTGTTAAACTGCCTCCTTGGGCCCTATCTTGCACCCGGCGCAAATGTGGCACTAATGTAAATTAAAGTCATTAAAACGGAAGATCCCCCCCCCACACTTTAAAATTTGAGACTGTTATACATTTATATTCAGAGTAATATATTCAGACTAAATTTCTGAAAGCGCTTGAAGTGTATTTTGGACTCCTGTTTAGTTGCCTTAAAGCTCCAGTAGGTCACTTTCGTAAACAAATATTTGTTAAAACTGTCATTATGTCCTGACAGTAGAATATGAGACAGATAATCTGTGGAAAAAATCAAGCTCCTCTGGCTCCTCCCTGTGGTCCTATTGCCATTTGCAGAAATACACCGCTCCCGGTCAGAAACAACCAATCAGAGCCAGGAGGAATGTCTTAGCAGTGTCAATCACGCTCGAGTACGCGCTGATCACCCCTCTCTTGCACAGCGCGAGCGCGTACCGTCGTTCGTGACTCTCCTGTTCGAACTCTTCATCCAAATGAACGAATCTTTTTTCCGAGTCATTTTGTTCATTCAATGAACGAAATGACTCGCAAAAAAGATTCGTTCATTTCGAACGAGTCTTTTTCGGAGTCATTTCGTTCATTCAACGAACGAAATGACTCGAAAAAAGATTTGTTCATTTTGAAACAGGAGAGGAACGTGCATCACAGAACAGAGCAAGGCGAGCATTTGTGCTTATAAAACTTAAAGTTTTGTATTTATTTTTGAAATGACCGATCGTTTCGCTAGATAAGACCCTTATTCATCGTCTGGTATCGTTTAAAGCCCTTTGAAGCTGCACTGAAACTGTCATTTGGTCCTTGAAACGTTTGTGTCGTCCATTATGGAGAAAAAGCCTGGAATGTTTTCATCAAAAACTTTAATTTCTTTTCGACTGAAGAAAGAAAGACATGGACATCTTGGATGACATGGGGGTGAGTAAATTATCAGCAAAAGTTTTTTTTAAAAGTGAACTAATCCTTTAACGTTATTTTACTAGCTATGTATAACTTATAGAAAGAGTGCAACGTTATAAAGTTACATGTATTGCAAAATACATAATGATTTGAGGACCAAGTTTGTAGTCAAAGTATGGGCAGGCCATAGTCAATGTAAAGCATATTGTTGATGTTTCGTCCCTATTAGTGAATGTTCCATAACTGTTTATAATCCGCCGTCATCAGTGGTCCTGTTTACTAGCCTGCGCGTTCACGGCAGGCTGCGCTGTTGGGGAGGAGCTGTGGAGGGAGGGCTGTAGCGCAGCAGAGAGCAAGGGGGTTGGACCTGTAAGTTGTGCTTGTTCAAATTTTCAGGCTAAGTCAACATTTTCTCAAAACTCCCTACTGCAACTTTAAAGACTGTGCATGCAATTGAGCAAAGAGAGAAAGACAACTTGGAGACGGTGTTAAAGAGACACTCAGCTGTTTTCTCTAAAAATCTAAGCACAATGAAGGGAATTAAGGCCACGTTGAGTATTAGACCTAACAGTGTACCCAAATTCTGTCCACCACGTAATGTGCCATATGCTCTTAGAACTCGAGTAGAGGCCGAACTAAAACGACTGACTGAGCTTGGAGTGATCTCACCAGTGGAGCATAGTGATTGGGCCACGCCCGTGGTGCCTGTCAGCAAAAAGGATGGCACTGTGAGACTTTGTGGAGATTTCAAGGTCACTCTCAACCCAGCTCTTTGCGTGGATAAGTATCCAATTCCCCACATTGAGGACATTTTTGCTTCTCTAGCAGGAGGCCAACGCTTTAGTAAGTTAGACTTATCAAATGCCTATCTACAGATGGAGGTAGAAGAGAAGTCTAGGGAGCTGCTGACTATCTCCACACAAAAAGGGCTATTTCGTTTTAATCGGTTACCGTTTGGAGTAGCATCATCGCCTGCCTTATTTCAGAAGGCTATGGACCAAGTGCTTCTCGGACTACCCTACACGCACTGTTACTTGGATGACATTCTTATCAGTGGCCCTGACGAACAGATTCACCTAAAAACCCTGGATGGAGTCCTGGGCAGGCTAGAAGAACAGGGCCTGCATCTCAAGTCAGAGAAGTGCCTGTTTTTCCAGGAGTCCGTGGAATACTTGGGCCATATCATTGACGCAGCTGGACTCCACAAGTCACCAGAGAAGGTACGTGCCATTGTGGAAGCACCTGCACCAGGTGATGTCAGTCAGCTACGTTCGTTCCTAGGGATGTTAAATTATTACGGACGTTTCATTCCCGATTTAGCCACAGTCATGAAACCACTGAATGAACTGCTAAATAAAGGGAAGAAATGGCAGTGGACGGCAGCCTGTGAGTCAGCGTTCCAGACATCTAAAGCACTACTTGTATCACAGGAAGTATTGACCCACTACAATCCTAAGCTGCCCCTCCGCCTCGCATGTGATGCTTCGCCTTATGGGGTCGGAGCTGTGCTCTCGCACGTCATGCCTGATGGTGAGGAAAGACCTATAGCCTATGCATCACGAACTTTCAGCAAGGCAGAACAAAACTATGCTCAGATCGAGAAGGAGGCATTAGCGATAGTTTTTGGAGTACGCAAGTTCCACCAGTACCTCTATGGTAACAAGTTCACCCTACTCACTGACCATCGTCCACTGACCTCCATTCTGTGTCCATTGAAAAGTACACCGTCAATGGCTGCAGCCCGAATGCAGCGTTGGGCGCTTCTCTTGTCAGCGCATGATTATACCATTCAATACCGGAAAGGTCCATGACATGCCAATGCCGATGGACTTTCACGGTTACCACTCTCCTACACCCACAAAGAGAAGCTGGGTGTAGTAGAGGTGTTCTACACATCTCAGTTGGACACACTACCAGTCAGTAGCACTGAGATCAGATGTGACACTTCGTCTGACCCCACCTTGTCTCGTGTCTTAGAAATGGTCTCAACTGGTCGTTTTCCAGCTGCGAGGGGCACAGGTGAAGAGCTGTCGCCCTATCTGTTGCGTCGGCATGATCTCACAATACAGCAGGGATGCCTCATGTGGGGTGTGAGAGTGGTCGTGCCACCTAAACTGTGGCCACGGGTTCTGGAAGAGCTCCACTCGGCACATCCAGGTGTAGTGAGGATGAAGAGCTTGGCACGCAGTTATGTTTGGTGGCCCGGCATAGACTCTCAAATTGAGCTCCAGACCAAATCTTGCCACTCCTGTCAGAATGTACAAAAAGAGCCTGGGCTAGCACCTCTACACCCTTGGATGTGGCCCTGCAGTCCTTGGGAGAGGATACATGTGGACTTTGCAGGTCCATTTGAAGGACATATGTACTTGGTCGCTGTGGATGCCCATTCTAAGTGGCCTGAGGTGCATATCATGGACAGCACCACTACCAGCATGACCATTCAAGTGCTCAGGGGCCTTTTTAGTCGCTATGGCAGTCCACACATCCTTGTGAGTGACAACGGACCTCAGTTCTGTGCTGAAGAATTCAGTGCATTCCTGAAGGCCAATGGAGTCAAACACATCCGCTCAGCGCCTTACCATCCTGCCACCAATGGCTTGGCCGAACGGTTTGTGCAGACGTTCAAACATGCGTTAAAAGCGTCAAAAGGGACAGCACGTGTGCGCCAGAGACTTGATACGTTTCTTCTGACATACCGAAACACCCCTCATGCAACAACGAAAGAAACGCCGGCTATGTTGTTCCTCGGACGCAGGCTGTGCTCTCGACTGGATTGCCTGAAACCCAGTGTTGCTGGAGCAGTACACCAGTCACAGGATGCCCAACAACAACGGCGCCAACGTCACTCTAGGGCCAGACAGTTTGATGTTGGGGAGCCAGTCCTTGTGCGTGATTATAGGAAAGGGGAGGAAAAGTGGGCGCAAGGTGTTGTTATGGAAAAGACAGGACCGGTGTCGTACAAGGTTAATGTGAGATCACCAGGGGTATGGAAACGCCATGTGGACCAGATGCTGACACGCCCGGATTCAGAGCCTCAGCAGACTAAAGTGAACCTTCCGGTAAGCTCACAGGTGTTACTACCCCAGAGTGATAGTTGCACCACACTGCAAGTTGATGATCAAGATCAAGTTCCTGAGATCACCGAACCATCAAAAACACACCAGTCCGCGGAACCACCATCTACGGGACATACTCAGGCAACAGAGACTGTGAAACGATATCCTGTGAGGATCAAAAGACCACCAGCACGTTACCGTGATGAGTGAACAGTGATTAGTTAACTTAAGGTTGTAGTACAGTTTGAGTTGTGGGACATATTGGTTTCAACATACAAGTTATAAAGAAAGTAAGGTAACTCCTCAGTTTTATTTTGATATATAGGAAAAAAAAAACTGTACAAATGTATCTCTTATCTTGTACATGGAAAAATGTGTCATTTAGGTTATGTTAAGGAAAGTATATTTTATGTTAGTGGACACCCTATCTTAGTGGGGAGGAAATGTTATATACAGGTCCTTCTCAAAAAATTAGCATATTATGATAAAGTTCATTATTTTCCATAATGTAATGATAAAAATTAAACTTTCATATATTTTAGATTCATTGCACACCAACTAAAAATATTTCAGGTCTTTTATTGTTTTAATACTGATGATTTTGGCATACAGCTCATGAAAACCCAAAATTCCTATCTCAAAAAATTAGCATATTTCATCCGACCAATAAAATAGGTGTTTTTAATATAAAAAAAGTCAACCTTCAAATAATAAGGTTCAGTTATGCACTCAATACTTGGTCAGGAATCCTTTTGCAGAAATGACTGCTTCAATGCGGTGTGGCATGGAGGCAATCAGCCTGTGGCACTGCTGAGGTGTTATGGAGTCCCAGGATGCTTCGATAGCGGCCTTAAGCTCATCCAGAGTGTTGGGTCTTGCGTCTCTCAACTTTCTCTTCACAATATCCCACAGATTCTCTATGGGGTTCAGTTCAGGAGAGTTGGCAGGCCAATTGAGCACAGTAATACCATGGTCAGTAAACCATTTACCAGTGGTTTTGGCACTGTGAGCAGGTGCCAGGTCGTGCTGAAAAATGAAATCAGATGGAAGCATGAAGTGCTCCAAAATCTCCTGATAGCTAGCTGCATTGACCCTGCCCTTGATAAAACACAGTGGACCAACACCAGCAGCTGACATGGCACCCCAGACCATCACTGACTGTGGGTACTTGACACTGGACTTCAGGCATTTTGGCATTATCTTCTCCCCAGTCTTCCTCCAGACTCTGGCACCTTGATTTCCGAATGACATGCAAAATTTGCTTTCATCCGAAAAAAGTACTTTGGACCACTGAGCAACAGTCCAGTGCTGCTTCTCTGTAGCCCAGGTCAGGTGCTTCTGCCGCTGTTTCTGGTTCAAAAGTGGCTTGACCTGGGGAATGGGGCACCTGTAGCCCATTTCCTGCACACACCTGTGCACGGTGGCTCTGGATGTTTCTACTCCAGACTCAGTCCACTGCTTCCGCAGGTCCCCCAAGGTCTGGAATCAGTCCTTCTCCACAATCTTCCTCAGGGTCCGGTCACCTCTTCTCGTTGTGCAGTGTTTTTTGCCACACTTTTTCCTTCCCACAGACTTCCCACTGAGGTGCCTTGATACAGCACTCTGGGAACAGCCTATTTGTTCAGAAATTTCTTTCTGTGTCCTACCCTCTTGCTTGAGGGTGTCAATGATGGCCTTCTGGACAGCAGTCAGGTCGGCAGTCTTACCCATGATTGCGGTTTTGAGTAATGAAACAGGCTGGGAGTTTTTAAAAGCCTCAGGAATCTTTTGAAGGTGTTTAGAGTTAATTAGTTGATTCAGATGATTAGGTTAATAGCTCGTTTAGAGAACCTTTTCATGATATGCTAATTTTTTTAGATAGGAATTTTGGGTTTTCATGAGTTGCATGTCAAAATCATCAGTATTAAAACAATAAAAGACCTGAAATATTTCAGTTGGTGTGCAATGAATCTAAAATATATGAAAGTTTAATTTTTATCATTACATTATGGAAAATAATGAACTTTATCACAATATGCTAATTTTTTGAGAAGGACCTGCATGTAGCTAAATGTTGTGCTATATGAACAGTGACCACTAGGGCGCATCAGTGTTCTGTAATTGACGGAGTTCTCAGATTAAAATAAAAAGGTTCAAGAAGAAGTGAGTGAACCAGAAAAAGCGTATGAGTGTTGCTCTGTGTGCGAATATAGAATTGTTTATATGAAAACATTAGGAGTAACATAATACGAACTATACTGGCTGAGACTGTTTTCTATGGTGCGAGATCAAGAGATTTAAGGCATAACCAGAGGCAAGAGGTCCTCGACCAAGAAATTGACGCCCTTAAACAGGTCAAGAGATTTTCTAAACTGAGGCTGAGTCAATAAGTTTTGACTGAGGATTGAGCTCTCCCAAAAGTGGGAAATTGAGACCTACGAACAGGTCAAGAGACTTTGCCACACCAAAAATTAATTAAGGCTAACTGAAATACTGATTTTGGGTGAACCATAATTAACGACCCCTGGCCGATTTTAGGTTAGAAATCGGATCTGTCGGAGACGTCTGACAGATTATTAGACGAGTGTCGAACGAAAGTCCATGGAGAACAGAAAACAGCCAATATGGGGAAATCTCAAAGCAAGCTTGCCAATTATGATACGCCGGTTTTCTGTCAAATGAGAAAAACTATGGGAGAAAATGTATGCAAGACATAGAGAAAATGATCAAATACCATGATTTCCCCAGGGAGGGAACACTGAGCTCAACTAGACTGAGAGTTGTGCGAGAATCAATGGAACAGGGCAGCGAGGCATACAGAGGTTGTTGTGGCTGTGTTCAACGTGTGAAAAAAAAAAAAAAAATTGTGAACAGACAGTGGCTTGAAGAGGCAGATAAAAGTCGAACTGCCAGGAGAAATAAAGTTTTTACTTCTTCATCCAGTAAATGGATGCATGACATTAGATGTCTAGAGAACTTAAATTTACATGATAAGGATTGAAGTATCAAGCAGCAATAAGGCTGTCTGTGTGAAATAGAGGGAACTGTAAGTGAGAGCGGTGAGAGACTTGGTGGAAGAGGGAAGTGAAAAACATAAAGGTTGTTGTGTGAGATATGCGTGTGGGGATTGTAAGCAAACAATCATGTACTGGTTAGATAATGAAGGAACTGGCATGTAGAGAAAAGAAAGGAGAGGATGCAAAAGGAACTGGCATGTAGGGAAATAGGGAAAGATGGAAAGATGGAAGAAATATAGTAGAAAACTATATGTAATGAAAATAAAATGTCTGACAGAATTTATGGAAGTCAAAAATAACTGTTTAAATGGTATGAAAAAAAATTAGTTTCAAATAAAGATAATAAAGTATAATTAACAATGATATGAAGATAAGGAATGTTTCATTAAGCAAAATGGGGAACAATTCTATATTTTAATGGTAAAATAATAATTTAAATCATGTTTAGTTTTAGTTTGACAACCATTGTGTTTTGAACCTAAAGGGTTCAGCTATGCTGGGAGTACAGCAACAGGGTTTGCTTATTCAGCCCGGCTTCAGGATGTTGGATATGTACTTGTTCTGTAATTAGTGCTGTCGATGATAATACCAAATTAGTAAGATGTAAAGACAGCTATGTCCAAAGATTCTGGAAATCAATAATGTATAATGTCAGATATTTGTTGATATTTAGTCATTGAAGCAAAAGATATTGTCTATTTTATAAAGGAAATTCTGGGTCGGGGATCATTTCCCTGGACAAGCGACTAAAGTTAATAAACAAACTACAGCTAGTTCAAAACGCAGCCTCTCAAGTTCTTACCAGAACCAGGAAATAGACCATATTAGCCCGGTTCTGTCAACACTGCATTGGCTCCCTATTAAACATCGTATACATTTTAAAATATTGCTGATTACTTACAAAGCACTAAATGGTATAGCTCCGCAGTACTTGAGTCAGAGATGGGCAGTATTTTAATTACAAAATACTCAAAAGTAATTAAATATGTATTTCAAATAGGGATGGCCCGATACCATTTTTTTTAAACCGATACGAGTACGAGTATTTATATTCGTGTACTTGCCGATACCGAGTACCGATACCGATATTTCTACCGCAAAAGTAACTATAGGCTCCCAGAAAAGAAGACAGAAGACTATTTTAGAACACAGGTTAGAAGACTTAACAAGTCTAAAAATAAATAATAATGAGTAAAATAATAAATGTATTAACACACAAACCACTATTAATTTAACATAAAAGCAAGCAGTTACTGCGTGCATGGTCTGACATGACTGAATGTGCCCAAAGTGCGCTCCCTTAATAGTCTAATTCCTAAAAATCTGACAGTTCATCGCGATCTCACACATCTGTTATTATCAATGAAGCTGACTGCACAATGAATCTTTCATAATATCCACACTTTGTTTGTTATAATTAGAGGATTTGCCAGCATACAGAATTCAGCACTGAACAAAAAAGTTTTGAGCGGTGAGGGGAGTCTATCTTAAATGGTTCTGATTGACCATTGCATTCAAGAAATCAACACATATGTCTGTGATTGGCTACATCGCTCAACGCTGCAAACATGTTATGAATAGAAACTCTGGCCTATAAATCGTTTCTATTTTGTTTTAGTTGTTATTCTTGCTTTTCTGCAACAGATGAATAAAAATCTATTAGTTTTAATATGTTGTATTCATAGATATTTCTAGTTTGCGGGAGTCCCGCGAATCGTTTTATTCTCCCGGAACCCGCACACACAGAGTGAGTGCATTACCGCCCGCGCTCGCGCTCCCACTCGGCCATCAGATCTAGTGCCGCGCCGCACTTTATTGCGTTGGGAGTGCACGTCCCTATGCCTCAGTTCACCTCGACAAAGCACTCGCGGCGGCCAGTTTCGTTTCGCAAAATGTACGTGGTATCGGGGCGTGGTATCGGCGAATTTTTATGAGTACGAGTACGAGTATATGAGGACAGTATCGACCCGATCCCCGATGCCAGTATCGGTATCAGGCCATCCCTAATTTCAAATAAATGTAATTTGTATTTTCCTTAACAAAAATAAATCAAATGTAATTTGTAATTAAATACTTTGAGGGACTGTAATTTGTATTTAAAATACTTAAAATACTTATTAGGGCTGGGCGATATATCGCATGACATTGTTATGCGCATCTCGTCACTAAAGCCGGTTCCTTGATTAGTAGTAAATCACCTTCACCTGCTTTCAGATGGAAGATATGATGCAGATATGAGTGTTAAATTAACACTCATGAGTGTTAAAGTTAATGAGATAATTAAGTGATTAATTTAGTGATGATTGAGCATTATTGAAGACACCTGATGTTAACAAGCAGAATTACTGAAGGAGAAAATCACAAATTGTTAACCACCATTATGGTGATCAGTGTTTGCTTTAGTTGGACTCTTGACCCTTATACTTACAATTTAAATTTTGTTTGTCTGCTGTTATTGATGTATAACAGTAAAAGGAATAAAGAAAAGTGTGATCTGATAGTGTTGGTTATATTTTGGTGTAATCACGCTGTGATCGGAAAAAACAAAACTTATTGAGAGAGTTTGGTTTTACTTGTTAGCAACAGCTTTGAGATTCTACAGCATATGATTATCAGTATTTTTCTTACAATCCAAAATATTTAATAAACATTGTTTTGATCAAAACACTTTCAAATGAATTTATTTAGAAACACAGACATCAATAATCAGCCTGTGAATCTCAACAATGGTGACAATAATAATGCATGTTGCAGTGCCCGCCACCAATCACAACTCATTAATGGCTCCCATCCATGCATTGCGGTATGAATAAATGAGGATCTGAATTGTCTATGTAATTTACTTTTCCTAATTGAATATTCTGTTCGTCACCATTGTTGATGCATTGACTGAATCTTGATGTCTGTGTGTGCCTAAAAGAAAGTTTTTTTTAAACAACTCTTCAGAAATTCTTTATATTATATCTAAAATTCTGGATATTTATACAGTATCACAGTTATGCTGTAACCAACAGCAAAAACTACAAACATAAAGTTCAAATGATGATTGTCATAATATAACCAACACCATCAGATCACTATTTTCTTTGTTCATCTGGCAGTTATAACTCAGATACAACAGCCAAACAAAATATAAAGTTAATAATATAAGGGTCAAGAGCCCAACTAAAGCAAACAATGATCGCCATAACGGTGGCTTACAATTTTAGATTTTCTCCTTCAGTGATTCTGCTTTAGGTGTCTGCAATAATGCTCAATCATCACTCAATTAATCACTTAATTATCTCATTAGCTTTAACACTGCTTCAGTGTTACTTTAACACTCTGTAGAGTGGGACCATATGTGCTCTAAGCAGTGCTGATTTAACTCTTTTTGCTGTGTACTCGGATTTCAGCAACACACTCACATAAAAAATACAAATTACATGTATTTGAAATACGTATTTAATTACTTTTGAGTATTTCGTAATTAAAATACTGCCCATCTCTGACTTGAGCGAGCTCTTAACGCATTATAGTCCTTCACATCTATTGCGATCTCAAAGTTCCGGCCAGTTGATAATACCTAGAATATCAAAATCGACTGCTGGCAGTAGATCATTTTCCTATTTAGCACCAAAACTTTGGAACAATCTTCCTAACATTGTCCGGGAAGCAGACACAGTCTGTCAGTTCAAAGCTAGACTAAAAACACATCTCTTTGACCTAGCATTCACATAATACATTATCGACTTCTATAATTCAATATTAGGCTGCATAGATTAGGTCAGCCGGAACTGGGAACACTTCCCTTAAATCCTGATGTACTCGTTACATCATAAGAAGAATGGCATCTACGCTAATTTTAGTGTCTTTGTTTATCCTGAGATTTTCCCGCAGCCTGCCGGATCCAGGCCGTTTCCGGATCTGACAAAGGACCTTCGCCTGGACCCGATGACAATACAGTGCTGAAGTGCCAACTATGGAGGATCCCTATGCCACTCTACAGATAAAGCGTCTATCACAGGTTCACGTTCAAAGTCTGTTTAGAGAGAACGGTGTCGTCTTAGCGGCCCCTAATTTAATAACAAATGATCATTTAGACGGAAGTGAATCCATCAAAACTAACTTTAGCTGGAAAAAACATTATTCAAGAACCACTATAAAACCAAACCAATCTCTGTTACCTTAAATTATATGTTTATCTCTGTAAAGCTGCTTTGAAACAATCTACATTGTTAAAAGTGCTATATAAATGAGGATGACTTGACTTGACTTGACCAGGAGTGTTAATTTAACACTAGGGATTTGTCTGTGCATATGTAAACACAGCCAACATTATATTAATCTGGATAAAATATTAGAGACAGTTACGTGTTAATAAATGGTAACATACATCTAAGCACTATAGAAGAACATACCAGACTGTTAATAAAATACAATAATCCATACATACCATAATCTTGCAGCTGGACGCCTGGCAACAAGCAAAGGACATGGAACATATTAGCAGCAGGTTAAATAATAACAGCAGTAATAGTTAAACAAGTAATGAACTACAGAAATAATCACATGTTTGATTTTCTAGAAGCCAGGCTTTGAGACTTTGTGTAAAGGAGTGATATGTGGACCAGTTTCTTATTTCAGTTGGAAGTGTGTTCAAGCATGATTGGCTAAAGGAGATGGACCTGAAAGGGATTACACAGTCCCCTCTCTGAGCGGATCTTGTAGACCGGTTGTTGGAATTTATTTGCTTAATAAAAATACTACAGTAAGTGGTGGAGGAGCTTTTTCATTTAAGATCTTAAACATCAAACAGGCGTCAATGTATTCTGTTAGAATTTCCCAGCTAAGGATATCATATTTGCCCAAAATATCGGTTTTCTGTCTAACACTTTATAGGCCTGCTTATACAAGGAGAGACTGGGCTTCAGTGTTGTACCTTTAGCTAGCAACCAACTTGTCATACAGAATGTTAAATGAGGGATAATCACTGATTTTAAATACAGTTTTGCTGCTGTAGTTGTTAGGCAGTTTTTTATGTACCTAAAATTAGCCATATTGCATTTGGTTAATTGCAATTCTTTCTTCACTTGTTTTTTGAAGGATAAGGATTTTTTGGAGTCGATGTTGATGAATGATTGTTTCGCTTGACGTTACCATCATGGTGATCAACGTTTACTTTAGTTGGGCTCTTGACTATAAAGATGTTTATGGTGTAAATCAACTGAATGCCTCTGATAGTAAAATTTGTAGTTTTAGAGAATAGCTGCACATGCGTATCATTAAATTTAAAGTCACAGAGAGAAATGATGTAAGAGATTCAAACTTGTAGACTTTTTTTCTTTTTCATATGCACAACATAACAGTTACACCTTGTCAAATTCTTTATTGCAGGTGTAGCAAATTTCTAGGTCCTTAGAAAACTTCTAGTTCAGCATCATCTTCATTAGGATTTCAGAAAGGGACTAAGAGACGTGATCAGTGATTTTTAAAGCGTGAAGATGTCACACCCTCTGGAGGTGTGCGAGCCAATAAGAAGTTGTCCCTTTGGAGGGAAATTTTACCTTTGTGTTCTAGCAGGGCATTTGAATCTGTAAATTCATTGGGTGTTTAAGAAAAATAATCTTCAAGATTCTTATAATACCCATGCGTCCCAAAGTTAGCAAAATGTAATGTAAATTAACAAATGGGTGAAGAAGATTGGAGTTTATAGAGACCAAACATTCCACACATATGATTTTGGTTAACCATAGTATGCAAGTCTGAAACATTAACCCAAAAGAGTTTAGAAGAGAGAAGGAGTACATAGGCCAAACCACATAAAAGGAAAATCATGAGATGGGAAAATTAGATACATGATAATACATTTTCTGAAAATTTCATGAAAACGCGTGCATGTAAGAAATAGAACCGACGCCTATTTTTCGCATGTTGGAAGCGTTTCCAGGCAAAATCCCCAGTTGGGATGCTGGCCCTTGACTTGTTTTAATATTAGTTTTTCTCTTGCTTGAACTGTGTTTTTGTAAGCCACACTTCTGCACACAGACATGGTTTGTGAATGCAATTAGTTATATTGATTATGATGACAAAATCATCAAATAGCCCGTTCATTCGCTAATCTCATTCAGAGTTTAATCCTGTATCAAAAGTGTTACATTACCACCACTGTAAAACTACAGCAATGAGTTATAATGACAAACTTTTGTTACACAACCAAAGAAACACAGCTATTTCAATATCCTTTAAAAGTGTTTAGAGAAACATTGCTGGATTTTATTTTGTAGATTCACAGATATATGATATTAAATACCCATAAATTCAAAGCTTACACACAGTATGAGACCAGTGAACCAAAAATGTCAAGGATGATCACGGCATCATCACAACAGCAACAAACACCTGATCAACTTCCTCTTAACTTTTTCTTGCAATACAAATGTGCTTTATCAACTCACAGTTACAGCAGCCAGAAAAACTAATAAGAAAAATTCAAGAGCACAACTAAAGCAAATACTGATCTACATTATGGTGACTGCAAACTTTATTATATTCAATAAAACATCAACAACTAAATATCTGTTAATTCTCAACAAGACCTTTTGTACTTGTATGAAAGAAATAATTGTTAATTTTCTTTTAAAAAAGGCATCTGAAATAATAAACTAAGTTCAATGCAGTGTGTAACAGTATAATGGATCTGTGTCAGGTCTTAAAGTGACAGCAGCTTAATATACCTATTGCCAAATTATGACATAATATTAAAAATATCTATATGGCAGTTTATCCCCTATGGTATCGATGTCAAAATTGTGCCCAGAGAAAATGCTGAGTGGCTAGTAACTTTGGAAAACCACTAGCCACAGTGGCTGATGAACAAAAAAGTTAAATGCAAGCCCTGTATATCATCATTGTTGAGGTTTGTATGATGAGTGTTTATGTATATGTGCTTATCAATTCCTAAATAAACAATAATTAATATAATAATCTGTTCACTTTGTCCCAGTGCTAATACTTTACAACAATTTTCTAAGACAGCAACTGCATTTGGTTAATAGATATCATGATCCACAAATCATACTGACTAATATCCTTGATTTTATAACTGACATTTGGTCATCATGTAAGACAGATATTTTCAGCTGATCTTCTTTATCAAACTCTTTCATCACTTTTACACAAACAATATTATTGAAACATTCAGAACTTTGAAACAGGTGTTGAAAAAGAATTAAACGATTAATCATTATCTATTAATCATCATCTAGATTAACAGATGTTAATTGTTGTCATTTATGATGCCTAATGCATTAATGTTAACAAATTGAACTTTATTGTAAATTGTTACCATTAAACAATATTACTTACCCATTGGGGCAAGAAAAAATATTAGCCAGTGTAGGTGCATGTTCAATAGTGGAGAAAGAGTGTCTGAGATACTTCTTCTGTAGGATGAGGCTTCACTCTTGAACAGATGTCAGTCATTTGGTCATATTTACACTGTGAGTGAGCAACATATTCTCACTCTCACTCCCAACCTGTGGCGGAACCAGGATATTTTCATAGGAGTGGTTAGGCGGGGGCCAGTAAACCAGCTCGGGTAGCACAGAAATCTTCATTTTTAAACATAGAAATTAGTTTGACTATAAAGTGCTGGACTGTTTTAGTGCCTACAACTGAAAACAATTTGTACTTAAAGGGTTAGTTCACCCAAAAATGAAAATTTCATGAAAATGAAAAATGAAAAACCTCAAGTTGTTCCAAACCTGGATCAATTTCTTTCTTCTGCTGAACACAAAAGTCGATATTTTGAAGAATGTTGGTAACAGTCATTGAGCATAGTATTTTTTGTTCCATACTGTGAAAGTCAATGAGGCCCATTCGAAAAATGGGTTTACAGTATTTATATACTTACATTACAAGCGCAGTATAAATATTAAACGGAAATTGACAACTCACAACTCAATCACAACTCATTAATGGCTCCCAACATGCATTGCGGTATGAATAAATTATAATCTGAATTGTCTATGTAATTTACTTTTCCTAATTGAATATTCTGCTCGTCACCATTGTTGAGATGCATTGACTGAATATTGACATCTGTGTGTGCCTAAAAGAAAGATTATTTTTTTTTTTTAAACTTTTAAGAAATCCTTTATATTGTATCCACAATTCTGGATATTTATGCAGAACGAATCGGTTACCTAACGTAACCTCGGTTCTCTCTAGAAGAGGGAACGAGTATTGCTAGCTTACGCTGCGGAAAAGATTCATCTTTGCTGAGAGTTTGAAGCCAAAAAATTATTTCATAATTTGTATCCATTGACAACGCAGTTCCTCTGCGGCAGACCTAGAGCAGGCTAGCTCATTGGTTCGCTCAGAGAGAACTGCTTAAGCCTATGGGAGAGCGGGACTGAACCCGCTGCCAATGGGAAGCGCCCGCGCGCTCATTGCATCATGGCCCGCCAGAATGGGCGTGGCTATGGTGTATATAACAGTCTCTCCCAGGCTTATATGTTGATTTATTTCAGCGTGAAGCGAAACGCTAGTAGCGCAAGCACGGCCGGGAACGCAATACTCGTTCCCTCTTCTAGAGAGAACCGAGGTTACGTTAGGTAACCGATTCGTTCTCTTACGAGAGGTTCTCTCGTATTGCGTAGTGTACAATCTCAGAGCCCGCACCGGGCAGAGGAGATTGGCGTCGCGCTCACTATCGAATAAAGGCAGAGCCGATAGGGAAATAATCTGAGCCCTGAACGGGGTACCAATCGCCTTCGGGACATAGCCATGCCTAGGTTTGAGAATGACAACAGAATCATTCGGTCCAAACTCAAGACACACGGCGCTGGATGAGAGCGCGTGAAGATCCCCCACGCGTTTTACTGAGGACAGAGCCGTCAGAAAAACGGTTTTGAGCGAGAGGTATTTTAGGTCCACAGACTCGAGCGGTTCGAACGGGGGTGCTTTCATAGCTTCGAGGACTATAGAAAGATCCCAGATAGGAACCGAAGGGGGCCGCGGAGGGTTCATCCTCTTAGCTCCCCTGAGGAAGCGGATGACTAACTCGTCTTTGCCCAGGGACTGAGCGCGTCGGGGTTCAGAGAACGCCGCGACGGCTGCCACGTAAACCTTGAGAGTGGAGGGGGACCTGCCCTTGTCCAGCATCTCTTGAAGGAAAACTAGCAAAGACGGCACCTCGCATGACCGTGGGTCCAGATGTTTGTCGGTGCACCATTTTGAGAACACAGACCATTTAGACGCATAGAGCCTTCTCGTGGAAGGTGCTCTAGCCTGTATGATAGTGTTTCTTACTCCCTCTGGCAAATCGACGAATAGTCGTTGATCACCCATGCATGTAGCACCCAGCGCCGTGGATGGGGGTGCCAGATCGTGCCGCGAGCTTGAGAGAGGAGATGTGCTCTGACTGGGATGGGCCACGGGGCTGTCTGTGACAGCTGAGTGAGCTCCGGAACCCAATTCTGACTCTCCCAACGCGGAGCTTGGGGAGCACCGAGTAGCGTGTGTCCCTGATCCTCTGAATTACCTGCGGTAACAGAGCGATCGGAGGGAATGCATAGAGCGGGCGGCGAGGCCATTCCTGGGCTAGCGCGTCCTCGCTCCTTGAAAAAAATATTGGGCAGTGAGCGTTCTCTTCTGACGCGAAGAGGTCCACTTCTGCTCTGCCGAATAGCCGCCACAGTATTTGGACCGTTTGTGTGTTCAGGGACCATTCTCCTGTGGAGATGAGGTTCCTGGACAGTATGTCTGGACCGTCGTTCAGATGGCCCGGCACATGCGTCGCTCTGAGCGAGAGCAGGCGGCTCTGAGACCAAACTAAAATGCGGTGTGTCAGTAGAAAGAGATTCCTGGATCTGACACCGCCCTGACGGTTGAGATAGGAGACCACAGCCATGTTGTCCGAACGGATCAGGACGTGGTGTCCCCGAATGAGCGGGAGGAAGCGCGAGAGCGTGTTCTCGACCGCAAGCATTTCCAGACAGTTTATGTGTAAGGGGCTTTCCTGAGTCGACCAATGGCCGAAGGCCGGTGAGCCCTCGCAGACTGCACCCCAACCCGTGTTGAATGCATCTGTCGAGATGACTTTTCGGCGGGAAAAGGTCCCCATCGTGACGCCCTGCCGAAACCATTCTGCTACTGTCCATGGCTGCAGCGCCGTGAGACATGTCTGCGTAACCCTGATCAGCTGGCGGCCCGTGTTCCACGCGCGGTGGGGTACACGGCTGTTTAACCAAAGCTGAAGCGGGCGAATGTGCAGAAGGCCCAGCTGAAGCACAGCGGAGGCTGAGGCCATGTAACCCAGCATCCTCTGAAAAGTTTTCAGAGGTGTGCGGGTGCCCATCTGAAACGAGGCGGCTAGTCGCTGAACACTGCGTGCGCACTGTGCGGACAGGCGAGCCGTCATCGTGACCGAGTTCAAATCTATTCCTAGAAAGGAAATCGATTGACTGGGTTGAAGGGAGCTCTTTGTCCAATTGACAGAGAGGCCCAGCGTTTTCAGATGGTCGAGGAGAACTGCGCGGTGCGACAGAAGCTCCGTCTGTGATTGGGCCAAAATCAGCCAGTCGTCCAGATAATTCAATATGCGCAGCCCCTGGCTCCGCAGGGGGGCGAGCGCCGTATCCATGCACTTCGTGAATGTACAGGGCGCCAGGGATAAGCCGAACGGGAGAACGGCGTATTGATAAACATGACCCTCGAAGGCGAAACGTAAGAATGGCCTGTGACGGGGATTTATCTGGATCTGAAAATAGGCGTCTTTCAGGTCTAGAGAGATGAACCAGTCCCCCTGGCGCACTTGC
Source organism: Gila orcuttii (assembly GCA_026230005.1). Lineage (NCBI taxonomy): Eukaryota > Metazoa > Chordata > Actinopteri > Cypriniformes > Leuciscidae > Gila > Gila orcuttii. Next base: position 10,400,192 of record JAPDVR010000003.1, read on the forward strand.
GCGAGGAGTTTCCTGGTAGTGAGCATCTTGAACGGTCTCTTCATGAGCACTTTGTTCAAAAACATGAGATCTAAAATCGGTCTGAAAATAACGGCCGTAAAACCCCGACTCTGTCATAGATGGCGGGACTCTCTCTATGGCGCCCTTTTGCAACAGCGTCGCAATTTCTGAGCGGAGCGTGCCGGCGGCCAGCGGGCTGACAGTAGATTCGAGCCGAGCGCGCGCACGAGGCGGGCGGCGGCGAAACTGTAGCAGATAGCCGTTCTTTATAATGCTTAGCACCCACGGGGAAATGCCTGGAATGGCTTCCCACGCTTTGGAGCATGCGGCTAGTGGCCGAATGGCTATGTCGCCCTGATTGCTGTACATAGCGTGCTGGACACAGTGTGTGGGCGCGCTTTGAATGTGTGTGGCAACGGGACTTGCACTCAGAGAGGAGTCTATGGGCCGTGAAACAGAGCGAGCAGAGAGGGGACACGCGCATGAATTCGTGGGCGTGTTTATGTTCTTTGATATTAGAGCGGGCTGTGCCCGTTTCATGTGATGGGGCTCTGAGAGAGACACGGGATATGTTATGCTTGTGTGTATGGGTGAACACATGATTGTGGGCACATTTTCTACACAACCGGCATATTTTCTCTTTTTGAGATTTCTCTGGGTAGCCGTAAAAACGGCTTTTTGTCGCTCGCAAACGGGCAGGGACACCGGCTTGTTTGTGGCGGTAAACACTACAGCAGTCGGCGAAACAACGGGGACTGGCAGAGGGCGAAGCTTTGACGGCGGTCCGGCCGCAGCGGGAGAGCGCCGTCGTTTTCTTAACTTTGCTAGGCAGACTTCTGATGATCAGGCTTCAGCGTGATCTTGGGTCGCGGGCCCCGTGGGGGCGGCGGTCTGCGGCGGCTGTCAGAGCGAGAGCGAGGGCGGCCGCCCTGTCTGCGCTGGGCTGTTTGAGTCTACGGAGGAGGGCGCTGTGGTGGAGCTCTGGCAGGAGGCTCGCGAGAGCGGCCTGCGGAAGAGCTAGCGCGGCGGGGCAGAAACAAATTCATGGCCTGAGTGGCTTTCTGGACCTCGGAAAAGCGATCGACGATTCCCGTGACAGCAGATCCAAAAAGGCCCGTCGGGGAGAGGGGCGCGTTAAGAAACGCGGCGCGCTCAGAATCTCCCATGTCGGCGAGCGTGAGCCATAAGTGTCTCTCGGATACACAAAGGCTGGCCATGCATCTCCCCAGAGCTTGTGCGGCGGCTTTAGTGGCGCGAAGGGCGAGGTCCGTAGCACTTCTCAGATCCGTGACAGCGGAGGAGGGGTTTCTACCGCTCTCGGCCCACTCACGGAGAATATCCCTCTGTAACACTTGGAGGACAGACATAGAATGTAGCGCTGCGGCGGCCTGACCGGCGGCGGCATAAGCGCGAGCATGAAAGCTCGAGGTCGCTCTGCAAGCTTTCGAGTGAAGCGTGGGGGAAGAGCGCCATCTAGCAGAGGGCGGGCAGAGGTGTGCGGCGACCAAGTCCTCAACGGGCGGCATGGTTGAGTAACCTTTTTCGGCGGCTCCGTCCACCGAGCGCAGCGAGGCGGATATATCGGATGGGTTTCTAGCCGAGAGCGGGGCATTCCAGGACTTCGTCAGCTCTGCGTGAAGTTCAGGCAGGAATGGAGCGGCCCGGTTGCATGCGGGGGTGGAGTGCCGATGAAAAAAGCTGCCGTCCATCCGGTTCGGGGCCTGCTCGGGTGGAGGAGACCACTCGAGACCGAGGCGTTCGACGGCCTGTGAAAGGAGGCGCATTAGTTCCTCTATTCCGGCGCGGATCCCCGCCGACTCTCTCGTGGATCCGAGAGATGACCATTCCTCACTGTCTGACGCGAGCAGTGAACAGGAATCCTTCTCCTCCGCAGCGTCATCGGAAGCGACAGAGCGGCCACTCTGCGGCAACTGTATGTCCGGCTGGGGCGGGGAGGGAGAGCGGGAAGCGGCGGCGGCGGCCCGCATGGTTCCGCAGGGGGCTCCGGCGGCCTCTGGGCGCGGCGTTTTTTCTTACGCGGCGAAGAGAGAGGCGGCGCGGGAGCGGATTGTGCCGCCAGATGTCGTGCCCGCAGGGACGACAACGGCAGGCTCTCACAGAAGTCGCATCCTCCATCCGCGAGGGCGAGTTCTGCGTGCTCGAGTCCCAGGCAGAGAGCGCAAACGACATGGCGGTCTCCGTCCTCGAGAGGAGCGCGGCAAGAGCCGCAGGAAAAACGAGACATCTTTACAAAGACGCTCGGCTCTTTTATATATATAGAGAAAGGATACAGTCGTCGGATGGCGCTAGCTTGCAGGGCGGCTGAAGGTGGCGAAGACGGCCGGCTTCTTCAGGGTCCGGGAACTCGCTAGAGTGATGCCTTCTCGACGGCGACGGCTTTTCTCAGGACAGCAGAAGCGTGTAGCTCGCTGAAGATGAAATGAATCAACATATAAGCCTGGGAGAGACTGTTATATACACCATAGCCACGCCCATTCTGGCGGGCCATGATGCAATGAGCGCGCGGGCGCTTCCCATTGGCAGCGGGTTCAGTCCCGCTCTCCCATAGGCTTAAGCAGTTCTCTCTGAGCGAACCAATGAGCTGCTAGCTAGCCTGCTCTAGGTCTGCCGCGGAGGAACTGCGTTGTCAATGGATACAAATTATGAAATAATTTTTTGGCTTCAAACTCTCAGCAAAGATGAATCTTTCCCGCAGCGTAAGCTAGCTTACGCAATACGAGAGAACCTCTCATAAGAGAATCACAGTTATGCTGTAACCAACAGCATAAATCACAAACATAAAGTTCAAATGATGATTTTCATAATATAACCAACACCATTAGATCACTTTTTTTCTTTGTTCATCTGGCAGTTATAACTCAGATACAACAGCCACACAAAATCTAAAGTTAATAATATAAGGGTCAAGAGCCCAACTAAAGCAACAATGATCGCTATAGCGGTGGCTTACAATTTTAGATTTTCTCCTTCAGTCATTCTGCTTTAGGTGTCTTCAATAATGCTCAATCATCACTCAATTAATCACTTAATTATCTCATTAACTTTAACACTCTTGAGTAGGGCTGGGCGATATATCGCACGATATTGTTATGCGCATCTCGTCAGTAAAGCCGGTTCCTTGATTAGTAGTAAATCGCCTTCACCTGCTTTCAGATGGAGCGGCATTTACTACAAAGAGCCGTAGTTCACTGACAAGCTGAGCAATATCGCATCAATATCGCGGACGTATCGCCAGCGATAATTAATGCGATATGGCTCAGCTTGTCAGTTAACTAACATTATTGAAGACACCTGATGTTAACAAGCAGAATCACTGAAGGAGAAAAACTCAAATTGTAAGCCACCGTTATGGTAATCATTGGTTGCTTTAGTTGGGCTCTTGACCCTTATATTATTAACTTTAGATTTTGTTTGGCTGATGTATCTGAGTTATAACTGCCAGATGAACAAAGAAAAAAGTGTTCTGATGGTGTTGGTATTGTGACAACCATCATTTGAACTTTATGATTTTGATTTATGTTGTTGGCATAACTGTGATTCTGAATAAATATCCAGAATTTTAGTTATAATAGTGATGTTACGTTCGTGAATGAATCGTTCTTTTTGAACGAATCTTTTAGGTGAACGAATCATTCTCGTTCACGTTATCCGTTGACTCATATTTCTCGTTCACTGAAATTCCTCCCTCCACCACTGCGCGCCGCTATTGCGCGCATGCGCAGCTCAATGAATCATGTAGCTCTGTGGACCGCTTCATCTGTCAAAGACAAAGAGTGACTAAACCTCGAGCCAATAGCCTTTGAGTATGATACGAGGACGGAGCATGTGATTTGTTGAATCTAGTGAACGAATACGCCCTTTATTGAGTTGCTTTGAGTTTGAACGAGTCAAATGAACTGTTACATACATCTCGTTCGTGAATGAAAGATTATATCATATTGCTCTGTTTTGAGTCTGAACGAGAGAGAGATCTCCCGTTCGTGAACGAATTGAACGAACTGGTTGCTATACCCAGTTCGTGTACCAGGTCGGCCATTCTGTCAATCTAGTTCATCAATCAGCAGAAAGTGAATGCAAAGCGCAGGTATCCGTACTGTGCACGCGCAATTCATATCTTACATACAGAACGTAACTCCTCGTTTAACTCGTTCTGACCAAACAAATAAAATGTTAACTAGCCTGCCTAGTATGCAAACAAATTAAAAAACACTTGTGATTTGGTCATCCGAAAAGAGTGTAATTTAAAAGATAAAAAGAGTGTAAAGACTTTGATCGCTTATTTAGACTTATTTTACCCATTTAATGAGTAGGGCACCATTTTTAATAAAGTCAAATCAGTTTTTATTTTATAACAAGTAAATACGTTAGTTGAACAACACATTTTGCCGCACCTGCTGCTGACGTATTTGTGTAATATGGAAAAAAAAAAAACTGAACGAATCAGTGAACGAATCTGAACGAATTAAAAATGAACGAGTCTCTGGAAAGAATCAAAACTTCCACCACTAAGCTATAATAAAACAGGATTTCTTAAAAGTTGTTTCTAAAGAAAATAAAATAAAATCTTTCTTGTAGGCACTCACAGACTTCAAGATTCAGTATGCATCTCAACAATGGTGACGAGCAGAATATTCAATTAGGAAAAGTAAATCACATAGAAAATTCAGATGATAATTTATTCATATCGCAATGCATGATGGGAGCCATTAATGAGTTGTGATTGGTGGCAGCCACTGCAACATGCATTATTATTGTCACCATTGTTGAGATTCACAGGTTGATTATTGATGTCTGTGTTTCTAAATAAATTTATTTGAAAGTGTTTTGATCAGAACAATGTTTATTAAATATTTTGGATTATAAGAAACATACCTATATTCATATATGCTGTAGAATCAAAAAGTTATTGCCAACAAGTTAAACCAAACTATCTCAATAAGATTCACTTTTCAGATCACAGCATGATTATGCTAGACCACAACCAACACTATCAGATCACACTTTTTTTTGTTCATTTGACTGTTATAAATAAATAGCAGCAGACAAACAAATTTAAAGTGAATGTATAAAGGTTAAGAGCCCAACTAATGCAAACACTTATCGCCATAACGGTGGCTTACAATTTGAGATGTTCTCCTTCAGTGATTCTGCTTGTTAACATCAGGTGTCTTCAATAATGCTCAAACATCACTAAATTAATCACTTAATTATCTCATTAACTTTAACACTCTTGAGTGTTAATTTAACACTGGAGTTTGTGCTGTGTAGTAAATGCGGCTCCATCTGAAAGCAGGTGATGGTGATTTACTACTAATCAAAGAACCGGCTTTACTGACGAGATGCGCATAACAATGTGATGCGATATATCGCCCAGCTCTACTCTTGAGTGTGGACTCATATACACTCCCAGGAGTGTTAATTTAACACTGGAGTTTTTGCTGTGTACAAAGAGCTGTAGTTAACTGACAAGCTGAGCCATATCGCCTTAATTATTGCTGGCGATACGTTCGCGATATTAATGCGATATGGCTCAGTTTGTCAGTGAACTACGGCTCTTTGTAGTAAATGCCGCTCCATCTGAAAGCAGGTGAAGGCGATTTACTACTTATCAAGGAACCGGCTTTACTGACGAGATGCGCATAACAATGTGATTCAATATATCGCCCAGCCCTAGTACACAATCATTTTATTTTTTGAAAAAAAAAAAAACAATGTAACAATTTATCAAAATTGTTTTTTTCATGTTTCAAATAGTGGTGGGCGATACTGCAAAATTTGGTATCGATCCGATACCAAATACATATAGGGGTCAGTATCGCCGATACCGATACGATACTTTTTACTTAAAAAAAATAATTTTGTGTAGGGGAGAGCAGTATGTCATTATTTCTGAGGTGAATGAATGATCAATTCTTTAGGCAATATTTTTTTATTAATGTATTGAAGTGCACACAATTATTAGTTATCAGGCACTGTAGAATGAATGCTTTACAGCCTTTTTAAAAAAAGAAATAAAATTAAAGAATAACAAAAATCTCTAAATTTTTTCTGGTTTAAAAAGCAAATTAAATAAAGTGAAATAAAGTGCACACAATTATTACTGAAGAACAAACAAAGAATAAATACCTGTGCAATTACATTCCCTGAGCCCCCCTTCTGTTCCTCTCGGCCATCCTGATCTCTCATTCATTGTGCTATTATCTATTATCAGCCTTCGCTGCTCCTCGGTGCGTTGTGTCAGTGAGTCACGTGACGACACAACAACGAATCACAGAAGAGCAGCAGGAGCGGGAGGAGGAGCAAATGGATGTGAAAGCAGCGTGTGCTCAGGATTGTAGAGGTAGAAGACACGAGCAAAGTGTAGCGAACATAGAGGAGAGATATTTAAATTAAAATATCGATTCAATTACAATTGTATCGATCTGATACCAATACCAGTGTTGGCATCGATACTATCGATATTTAGATCGATCCGCCCACCCTTAGTTTCAAAGTGGAATTTGCAGACGGTCCATTTGCATTTTCTTTTGCTGTTTTCAACATAACAATCAGATATAACTGAGCAGAGAACAACTAATGTTAAAAAGTCAAGAGCCCAACTAATGCAAACACTGATAACTATAATGGTAATCAAACCAAACTATTATTTTCAATAAATAATCAACATCTTAACCTCTGTTAATTCTCAATAAGAACTTCTGTAGATGTCTACCAGAAATAAAGTAAACCTGGTTAGTAATAAGTGACGCTGGTAATGCTGTGTGTGGAGTTGTTTAATCAGATCTTGAGAGATTTTGTGTATTTTATCTTCAATTGATTTCATCTAAGGCTGTGGCTGGAAGAAGTTCTTGTGTTACTCTTTTCTTCAGTGATGCTGCTTATTAACAGCAGGTGTTCATCAATAAGGTTCAATCATTATTCAATCAATTAATTATCTCATTAACTCCAACACTGATTCAGTGTTACATTTAACAGCATGTAGTGTGCACACTGAGCAGTGTTCATTTAATCTGGGCAAACCCATGTGGGGCCTACATGGAAACCATGGACAAAACTGGCTGGGTCCCAGTTAGATAGCCCAGGTCAATCCCATGTGGGCCCCACATGGCTCTAGGAACAACATCTCAATGAACAACATCTCAACACTATATTAGAAAGGCCTGTCTCATATGTCTCAAATACAAGCCGGAGCAGTTCGACGATTTGGGAAAATAAAAGCCTGGGCTATTATTTGAAGTTTTACGGTATACAGCAGGGCTATTCAATTAATTTGGAATTGGGGCCAGTTCATGAAACTTAAGCAAAATAAGGGGCCAGAGAATATGAGTAATTTTGGTGACAAATAAAGAAATTACAACAACATACTGAAGGAATCAATATATTCTATTTTGCAAATGCAGAACAACATATGCACATTGTGATGCACTAAGAGGCATTGTTACATTTAAATGGAAATACATTGTTGACAGGCAACATCAAATGTATCTCCACCAACAAAAATAAAACCAAAGTGCATAGTGTGGTACAGAATAGAATTAAAACAACATAAGTGCATGGTATTTTATCAAGGCAAATTATTTAAAATCACATTACTCAGTTTAGGTGAGCCATATCAGTTGTTTAGAATTTCATTAATTTAACTAACAAACAACTTTAATTCCAAATGCACCAACAAAAATAAAACCAAAGTGCATAGTTTGGTACAGAATAGAATTATAACAACATAACAATGCATGGCACTTTATCAAGGCAAAACATTTCAAACTGCATTCAACAATAATACCACATCAAGAAAAACATTAAGTGCCTAATATGGTGTGAATAACATGTTCATTTCATCATACTGTTCAAAATAGTTTGCCAACATTTGCCATCTAATGAGAGAAATGGCATTTTTTTGACTTGGCAAGAGCAGTGAAGTCAGGTGTATATGCAGTCAGGGCAATGCGCAAGCAGTGTTGCAGATGCTGGTCAGTGAGTGATATGCGATTGTGTGTTTTAATGGCGTTCATGTGTGAGAATGAAGACTCGCAAGTGTACGTTGAGCCAAACATTGTCAGAAGAAAAAGTGCAAGACCCCTTGAATGTGGAAATTTCTCTTGGCTGACTTCATGGGTCCAGAATTTCTCAAAACCTGCCTGCAGCAATGATTGTCGCAAGTCATCTGACGACTGAATGTCAATGAGTTCCAGTTGTAAAGACCCCTCATCCAATGACGATACCAACTCCTTCCCTTTCAATGCAAAGTCTGCCTCAACATTCACACAGAAAGGGTCCTTCACAAATCTCATCACTTCACTGGAGATGCTGAAATCCTCAAACCTAGTGGAAAAGTTGTTTTTCAACGAGTCAATAAATCCTGACATCACCTCAGTAATTTGCAGGCCAGATTTCCTCAATGTGGGGAAGTGGAGCATCTTGCCAGGACAAAGATCAGCAGAGAAGAGTGAGAGCTTTCTTTGAAAAGCATGAAGTTTCTCCACAAGTTCTGCAACTGTTTTATCTCTGCCCTGCAACTCCATGTTGAGTTGGTTCAAATGTTGGAAAAGGTCGCTCAGAAAGCAAACAGCGGCATTAAACTCATCATTTTCTATCAGAGACAGAAACTTGCCAGCTTTTTTAATTTTGAAGACAGAAGAAAAAACAGAATCTCCTCTCTTAGTTCACAAAAACGTTTCAAAGCGTTTCCTTTGCTAAGCCATCTAATGTCATTGTGAATGAGCAAATCTTTATATTCAGCAGACATGTCAGTCAACAGCTTGCGGAAAAGGCGGTGCTGTAAACTGGAGGTACAACGGATGAAGTTTATAATTGCCATGACAGAGTCCATGGTCTCTTTTAACTCACCACTGAGCTTGGCACACAGGAGGCTCTGGTGGATGAGACAATGCAGAAATCTCACCTGCGGAGCCGCAGCTGCCATCCGCCCGGCAAGCCCATGATCCCTGCCCACCATCGAGGGCGCACCATCCGTCACCAACATGTTGACGCGCGCCAAATCCAAGTTGTTCTCCGCAAAGAATGAAGCAATTTTGGTGAAGAGAATCTCACCTGTAGTGTGCCCCTTCATTGGAATTAGTCCAAGCAGATCCTCACGAAAACATTCCCCATCAAAAAATCGCACATAGAGGCATAGCTGTGCAACATCACTGTTATCAGTCGACTCATCCACGGCCAAAGACATTACCTCAGCCTTCCTCAGACGTCTCGAAAACGTCCAATGCAAGGTACTCGACTCTCCTCATATTTGACGTGTCAGAAATTTGGAATTTGCTTGATCGAATCAGTAATGTTTTTTCTGGTTTTCTCATCTGTTACCACCTCCTCAATGGAGGCCAGCATACACTCCTTGACTGTCTCTGAGTCTGTAAACGGCTTTTTCTTTTTGCCCAATATCCATGCCACTCGTAACGATGCCGCAGTTGCTCTCTCTTGATCCGTACAGGCCCGAAACAAAATGCGACGTCTTTGCTCATAACAAGATGTAAGCCCTGTTATCTTTTGCCTCCGAGCAGCAGAGCCCGGTGGGAAAGTAGCATCAAAGTTAGAATGTGTTGTCTTGAAATGCCTTCTCAAATTATACTCCTTGCACACAGCGAGGCACTCGTTGCAGATTAAGCACACAGGATTCACATCAACGACAATAAACGCGTATTTCTGTGTCCATTCATTTTTGAACTGCCTGTTCTCTGAGTCAATTTTTCTTTTTTTTAAGGTTGAGAGAGACATTTCAAACTTCGTTTTTATTTCGACATTTAACTATATCAAACTTACTTCGTGCTTGGCTTGAAATAAAAGAAAATCAGAGCGCGCCGCGAATGGACGATTTTGATTGGCCATGCATGTACCTGTTTTGCCTCAATGGCTTAAAGGGGTGCACACCGCCTCATACTGCTCGAAATAATTTACAATTAACCATAGTCCTGCGCTGTATGACACTACCCATATGTAATAACTACAAAGTGATTTCATTTGTCATTTAATGAGGTCTAATATATGTTGGTAGTAGCAAGAATATTCACGTCAATAAATGTATTGTTCCGACTATCAAACGTGTATCGACAAATGGTCCGGTGGTAGAATTTTTGCCAAGCGTGCCAGAGGGTTGGGGTTCTAATCCACACTCGATTAGGTTTTTTTTTTTTCTCATCAAAACCGATTATGTTTATCAGTGGTTGAATATCAGGCAGGGACAAGTTTGTGTGCATTTTGTTAATTAATTTCACCGTAACGAATAGACGAGTCACGAGAGTCTCCTCTCTACAACGGATTGAAGCGCGCATCCGTCTGAAGACTGCGCGAGCAACAAGACAACACTGTATGTCAGCACTGTATGTCGGCACTGCGGCACAGTGCTGCGGGCCTGCGGCAACGAGCACTTTGATCACTTGATTTCAAAAACAACACATTTCAGCGCTAGATCGCCTCGTATTTAACACATGAACGAAATGAATGCTCTGCTAGTTAACTGGATATTTTTTACTTATTTGTATAGGCTACGTTCGTGCCGCGAGATGTTTCAAAAGTGATGGGGATAATTTCCACCCGCAAATTACGCCAAGGGCCGTTTCAAAATCCCTCGGGGGCCGGACCCGGCCTGGGGGCCGCCAATTGAATAGCCCGGGTATACAGGAATGTCAAACATAAAAATAACTTTACTGCCCTATTTTAGAAGACAAACGGAACTGGACCCACATCAAATGTAGCTGCTAACTAACTCAAAGCATGTATAAATGCATCTACTCTGAAGAGAATATACACAGCAAAATCCCCAGTGTTAATTTAACACTGAAAAGTGTGAATTATATCAACTCTGAGCAGAAGGTTAAATGAACACTGAAGCAGTGTTAAAGTTAATGAGATAATTAAGTGAATAATTGAGTGATGATTGAGCATTATTGAAGACACCCGATGCTAACAAGCAGAATCACTGAAGGAGAAACCCAAACCCTTGACCCTTACTTCATTAACTTTAGATTTTATTTAACTGCAGTACATGAGTTATAACAGCTAGATGAACAAATAGAAAAGGTGATCTGATGGTGTTAGTTGTGTTTTAACATAATCATTAATTTACCTGAATCACTGAACTCATCAAGAGCATAAATTCTGAGTTAAATTTATCTTATGGATTTTAGCATTACGGTCATTTTAGAACATACCATTTTTAGCAAATAGAAAAGGTGATCTGATGGTGATGGTTGTGTTTTAACATAATCATTATTTCACAATCATTTGACCTGAATCACTGAACTCATATAGAGCCTAATTTCTGAGTTAGGATTACTTTATTAATTATAGCAGAACTGACTTTGTACAACATAATATTTTTAACGTTTACAATGTAATCAAAATAATTTCTTAAAAATGTATCTTATACAATTTAAAAAAAAAAATTAAGACACACAGACATCAATAATTAGCCTGTGAACCTCAACAATGGTGACAATTATAAAGCATGTTGCAGTGCATTCTGGGTGCCACCAATCAAAACTCATTCATGGCTCCCATCATGCATTGCTGTATGAATAAATAATGAGCTTATGTTCAGAGGTGATCTGTTTGTCACCATTACTGAGATTTATACGCTAATTCTTGATGTCTGTGTGTGCCTACATACATTTTTTTTTGGAATTATTTAAATAATATTTTTATTTGATCATTTGGATTTCATTGAAATGCTAAAAATGGTATGTTCTAAAATGACCGTGCTGCAAAATTCCATAAGGTAAATTTAACCCACAATCTATGCTCTTGATGAGTTCAGTGATTCAGGTAAATTAACGATTATGTTAAAACACAACCAACACCATTAGATCACCTTTTCTATTTGCTCATCTGGCTGTTATAACTCACATACAACAGCCAAACAAAATCTAAGGTTAATGATTTTAAGGGTCAAAAGCCCAACTAAACCAAACACTGATCACCATAATGGCGACTTAAACATTACAGTTTTCTCCTTCAGAGATTCTGCTTGTTAACATCAGGTGTCTTCAATAATGCTCAATAATCACTCAATTATTCACTTAATTATCTCATTAACTTTAACACTGCTTCAGTGTTCATTTAACACTCTGCTCAGAGTTTATATAATTCACACTCTCAGTGTTAATTTAACACTCTCAGTGTTAACCCTCTGGGGTCGAGAAATGCACCGGCGCGTTTTGCTCGATTTTTTTCACATAGCAAGAAAATAGACTTAAAATATTTTTGGTCATTCAGACTTAAGAAATGTAAAAAAATAAACTGTTGAATGTCTATTTTTTTATGTGTCCACTTACAATCGAAATAAAACATTGTGCTTTTGTAAAATAAAGAAAATAAACAGGCTGTGCTTTCTGTCTCTCCATCTCCGTTAACCTTTTTTCTGGAGCACGTCTCTAAACTTAAACAAAACTCAGCGAATACTATTCACCCAAGCATGATCAATATATCTTTATAATCATTAAGTTTGTACTTTTAAAATATCTAATTCAAAACTAAAATAAATATTCTCTGTTTATGTAATCTATAAAAAAGAGAGAGGTGTCAGCCGATCTCATTATCGTTCTCTCAGCTCATTATTCTGCTAATGTGACACGCCCACGGAGAGCGCGCGGTATTCAAACGCAAATGATCTAAGGCAAGCCATTCAAACATGCCAACGCCCACCAGCTGGTTTGTAAAACACATCATGTTTAATAAAAACTTGTACTTTACCTCATCTTGCTACCTGTGAGGAATAATACTATCTAATAACCCTGGAAAATGTACCAGAAGTGCTGGTAGTTTCATTTCGAGGAGCAACGGATCCAGCTGATGTAGTAAGTCATTTATGCTTAAGTGCTTTGTTCTAATCGCGATATTGAATAGTGTCTGTACACCGCAAAAAGACTGTTTAAATATGAATTGCGTGTCTGTGTGTAGGCTAAATGATGAATGAAGAGCACAGACGCGCGCGTGTTGTTTACTACAGTTATACAGCGTGTGTCTGTGCCGTTCATTCACTCTCGCACATACATTAGTAAACGTTATTTTTACATGAACACATCCAAACTATATTGCTATAGCCTACTAAGATGAGTAAAAATAGACTGAAATATGTTGAAATAAAATGTCTGTATAAGCAACAAACTGCAAATTAACATGTATATGCTAATATATCATGCACAATATGTTATAGACTAAATATGAATGTTTAGACAAGATTTCGTGATTAGTTTTGGATAGATTATAAACTTTTGACTGTAAAAAAAGACTACTGTCACATTAAATAGTTAAAGTTGCAGTAGGGAGTTTTGAGAAAATGTTGACTTAGCCTGAAAATTTGAACAAGCACAACTTACAGGTCCAACCCCCTTGCTCTCTGCTGCGCTACAGCCCTCCCTCCACAGCTCCTCCCCCACAGCGGAGCCTGCCGTGAACGCGCAGGCTAGTAAACAGGACCACTGATGACGGCGGATTATAAACAGTTATGGAACATTCACTAATAGGGACGAAACATCAACAATATGCTTTACATTGACTATGGCCTGCCCATACTTTGACTACAAACTTGGTCCTCAAATCATTATGTATTTTGCAATACATGTAACTTTATAACGTTGCACTCTTTCTATAAGTTATACATAGCTAGTAAAATAACGTTAAAGGATTAGTTCACTTTTAAAAAAAACTTTTGCTGATAATTTACTCACCCCCATGTCATCCAAGATGTCCATGTCTTTCTTTCTTCAGTCGAAAAGAAATGAAAGTTTTTGATGAAAACATTCCAGGCTTTTTCTCCATAATGGACGACACAAACGTTTCAAGGACCAAATGACAGTTTCAGAGCAGCTTCAAAGGGCTTTAAACGATACCAGACGATGAATAAGGGTCTTCTCTAGCGAAACGATCGGTCATTTCAAAAATAAATACAAAACTTTAAGTTTTATAAGCACAAATGCTCGCCTTGCTCTGTTCTGTGATGCACGTTCCTCTCCTGTTTCAAAATGAACAAATCTTTTTTCGAGTCATTTCGTTCGTTGAATGAACGAAATGACTCCGAAAAAGACTCGTTCGAAATGAACGAATCTTTTTTGCGAGTCATTTCATTCGTTGAATGAACGAAATGACTCGGAAAAAAGATTCGTTCATTTGGATGAAGAGTTCGAACAGGAGAGTCACGAACGACGGTACGCGCTCGCGCTGTGCAAGAGAGGGGTGATCAGCGCGTACACGAGCGTGATTGACACTGCTAAGACATTCCTCCTGGCTCTGATTGGTTGTTTCTAACCGGGAGCGGTGTATTTCTGCAAATGGCAATAGGACCACAGGGAGGAGCCAGAGGAGCTTGATTTTTTCCACAGATTATCTGTCTCATATTCTACTGTCAGGACATAATGACAGTTTTAACAAATATTTGTTTACAAAAGTGACCTACTGGAGCTTTAAGCTTTTGTTCACCAATTTCTGCTCATATGTTAAATATACTATAGTATGATGTTTTGTCAAAAATAAAGTAGGTGTATTGAATTATCAACTAAGATGTTATTATACTGTTTGTTCCAATATTCAAACTAATGAATCCTTACCTTTTTTAATACGTATGATAAAATGTATACTTTTTACAAAGAAAGAATACACTTGAAATATTGTTAAAATTTTAATTGTTGTTGTAATTGTAACCTATTTGTAATTGGTTACAATTTCTAATTGTAAAATATGTATATATAGATAATTTCTTTTGTCCTTGCATTCTTTGGGACCCTGTGACACACCTGTGTGAAAGGCTAATTAATATGCAGCTCATTATGTATGTGGCACATTATCCGGCCTTTGTCTTCTCAGGTGTGAACACGCCTCCATGCATATTGCCTTTCCAAACAAAAGGTGTGTTATAAAATTTAAATCAATGTATTGTTTTGTGTAAATGATTAGGCAGGATGATTACATCTAAGATGGCGCCGCAGACGGCTGCCTCTGTGTGGGGCTCTCCAGCTATTGTGTTGTTTTTGTTTGTTTGTTCTGCGTTTAGTCATTCTTTTCCTATCAGTTTCACCAAAGACGAACTACTGGACATTAGGAAACACACACCAGATAACTTTTCTACAGTTTTTGATTATTCGGACGTCTTGCAGGACATTCTCGTCGGTGGGGCAGCGGTGTTGTTCAAACGCGCGTTCAGAAGCAAACGCGGGAAGCGAGCCGGCGCTCTGGTTAAACTCCGCGAGCGCGGCCTGCGCACTGCACTCCCCAGTATTCATCTCGCGAATCTCCGATCCCTTCCTAACAAAACGGACGAACTTCTTCTCCTCACCCGCACTAACAAGGATTTTTTAAACTCTGCTGCTCTGTGCTTCACTGAAACCTGGCTGAGTGAAGCCATATCGGACAACGCAATACATCTGCCGGGCTTCCAGCTTTTCCGAGCGGATCGCATCGCGGAGCTAACTGGGAAAACAAGAGGTGGTGGATTGTGTTTCTACATTAACAAAAGTTGGTGTTCAGATGTAACAACACTGAAGAAGATGTGCTCTCCTAATTTAGAGGCACATTTCATAAACTGTAAACCCTTCTACTCGCCTCTGGAGTTTTCCTCTTTCATTCTCGTGAAAGTTTACATCCCTCCAGACACGTGCGTCAGCTTTGGGGCTCTCTGATCACTGTTTGGTTCATCTCATACCGACCTACAGGCAGAAACTGAAATCAGCTAAACCTGCAATAAGGACTGTAAAAAGATGGACTAATGAAGCAGAGCAGAATCTACAGGCCTGCTTTGATTGCACTGATTGGACTGTTTTTGAAGCTGCTACCAACGATTTGGATGAGCTCACAGATACTGTAACATCATATATAAGTTTCTGTGAGGATACATGCATTCCTACCAGGACATTCTTATCATTTACTAATGATAAACCATGGTTTACTGGGAAACTCAAACACCTTCGTCATGCCAAAGAGGATGCTTACAGAAGTGGGGATAAAATCTTGTATAACCAGGCCAGAAACAGATTGACAAAGGAGATCAGTGTTGCTAAAAGGAACTACTCTGAAAAACTGAAAAAACAGTTTTCATCCAACGACCCATCATCAGTCTGGAATGGCCTGAGGAACATCACCAACTACAAGTCACCATCCCCTCGATCTGTGGACAATCAACACCTGGCTGATGATTTAAACTCATTTTATTGGAGGTTTGAAAAGCCCTCATTCACACCACACACAGGCTCTGACCTGCACTTCACACATTCACCATCACCTCCTGCACTCCCATTACTCCCCCCTCCTGCCATCCAACCTGAGCTTAAGGTCTGTGTGGAGGACGTGAGCAGAGTCTTCAAAAAACAGAAGACTAGGAAAGCCTCAGGCCCAGACGGCATCTCATCTGCTTGTTTAAAAGCCTGCGCTGACCAACTGGCCCCGGTCTTCACGCAGATCTTCAATAGATCATTGGAGCAGTGTGAATTTCCCTGCTGCTTCAAACGCTCCACTATCATTCCTGTCCCCAAAAAACCCAAAATCACTGGACTTAATGACTACAGACCTGTCGCTCTCACGTCTGTGGTCATGAAGTCGTTTGAAAGACTGGTGCTGGCCCACCTGAAGGACATCACTGGACCCCTGCTGGATCCCTTTCAGTTTGCTTACAGAGCAAACAGGTCTGTGGATGATGCAGTCAACATGGGACTGCATTACATCCTGCAACATCTCGACAGACCAGGGACTTATGCGAGGATCCTCTTTGTGGACTTCAGTTCGGCCTTCAATACCATCATGCCTGGTCTTCTCACAGCCAAACTGACCCAGCTCTCCATACCATCCTCGATCTGTCAGTGGATCACCAGCTTCCTGACGGACCGGCAGCAGCGAGTGAGACTGGGGAAACACACATCCAGGACTCTCACCACCAGCACTGGCGCCCCCCAAGGGTGCGTTCTCTCCCCACTGCTCTTCTCCCTGTACACTAATGACTGCACTTCTAAAGACCCCACTGTCAAGCTCCTGAAATTTGCAGACGACACCACTGTCATCGGTCTCATCCAAAACGGTGACGAGTCTGCTTACAGACTGGAGGTTGAACAGCTGGCTGTCTGGTGCAGTTTTAACAACCTTGAGCTGAACACGCTCAAAACAGTGGAGATGATCGTGGACTTCAGGAGGAACAGCCCAGCACTCCCCCCACTCACCATCATGAACAGCACTGTGGAAGCAGTGGAGTCATTCAGGTTTCTGGGCACTATCATCTCTCAGGACCTGAAGTGGGACAATCACATTGACTCCACTGTGAAAAAGGCCCAGCAGAGACTGTACTTCCTGCGCCAGCTGAGGAAGTTCAACTTGCCACAGGAGCTGCTGATTCAGTTCTACTCATCCGTCATTGAGTCTGTCTTATGCACTTCCATCACTGTCTGGTTTGGTTCAGCTACCAAATCAGACATCAGGAGACTACAACGGACAGTCCGGACTGCGGAGAGGATTATTGGTGCCCCCCTGCCAACCCTCCAGGACCTGTACTCTTCCAGAGTGAGGAAGAGAGCAGGTAAAATCATCACAGACTCCACTCACCCTGGACACCACCTGTTTGAACTGTTACCGTCAAGACGGAGACTCAGATCACTGGCCACAAGAACATCTCGGCACAGGAACAGTTTCTTCCCACAGGCCATTTCCCTCCTGAACAGTTAACACACCTCCCAATGCATACGCCTTTAAGTGCAATACTCCCACTGTTTAGTGCAATACCCTCCCAGCCAGCACAGTCATGTGGGGCCCACATGGGTTTGACCTGGGCTATCTAACTGGGACCCAGCCAGTTTTGTCCATGGTTTCCATGTAGGCCCCACATGGGTTTGCCCAGATGAAATGAACACTGCTCAGTGTGCACACTACATGCTGTTAAATGTAACACTGAATCAGTGTTGGAGTTAATGAGATAATTAATTGATTAATTAATCAATAATGATTGAGCCTTATCGATGAACACCTGCTGTTAATAAGCAGAATCACTGAAAAAAAAAAGTAACACAAGTACTACTTCCAGCCACAGCCTTACTGTAGATGAAATCAACTGAAGATAAAATACACAAAATCTCTCAAGATCTGATTAAACAACTCCACAAACAGCATTACCAGCGTCACTTATTACTAACCAGGTTTACTTTTATTTCTGGTAGACATCTACAGAAGTTCTTATTGAGAATTAACTGAGGTTAAGATGTTGATTATTTATTGAAAATAATAGTTTGGTTTGATGTTACCATTATGGTGATAAGTGTTTGCTTTAGCTGGGCTATTGACTTTTTAACATCAGTTTTTCTCTGCTCAGTTGCATCTGATTGTTATGTTGAAAACAGCAAAAGAAAGTGCAATTAAATGCTATAAACTGATTGATGATTAGAATATAATCATCATGTAGTGGCTTAACTCACTAATTATGTGTGTGAGTTTTATATGGATGATATGTTATTCATTTAGTTTTATTGTTGTGATTGTACAACAAAAGATCCAGCACATTTTTATCAGAACATCAAATGATTTTTAAAACACCATTTACACATCTTTTACTTTTTCGAGTTTTACTCACACACAGAGATCAAGAATCCGCATATGAATCACAACAATGGTGACATGCTTCATGGTGCAATGCATTCTGGGAGCCATGGATAAGTTTCGTATGATGCACCCAGAATGCATTGCACCATGAAGCATGTCACCATTGTTGAGATTCATATGCTGATTCTTGATGTCTGTGTGTGAGAAAAAAATCGCAGAAGTACAAAATGTGTAAATGGTGTTTTGAGAATAAGTTGATGTTCTGATAAAAATGTGCTGGATCTTTTGTTGTAGAATCACAACAATAAAACAAAATGAATAGCATTTCACCCGTATAAAGCTCACACACAATGATTTTTTTTGTATCGTCTATCAGTTTATAGCATCTGATTGCATTTTCTTTTGCTGTTATCAACATAACAATCAGATACAACTGAGCAGAGAAATAATAATGTTAAAAAATAAAGAGCCCAACTAAAGCAAACACTGATCACCATAATGGTGAAACCCACCTCTTATTTTCAATAAATCATCAACATCTTAACCTCTGTTAATTCTAAATAAGAACTTCTGTAGACGTCTACCAGAAATAAAGTCAACCTGGTTAGTAATAAGTGAAGCTGGTAATGCTGTTTGTGGAGTTGTTTAATCAGATCTTGAGAGATTTAATGTATTGTATCTTCAGTTGATTTAATCTAAGGCTGTGGCAGGAAGTAGTTCTTGTGTTTCTCTTTTCTTCAGTGATTCTGCTTGTTAACAGCAGGTGTTCATCACTAATGCTCAATCGTTATTCAATCACTTAATTATCTCATTAACTCCAACACTGATAAGTGTTACATTTAACAGCCAGTAGTGTGCACACTGAGCAGTGTTCATTTCATCTGGGCAAACCCATGTGGGGCCTACATGGAAACCGTGGACAAAACTGGCTGGGTCCCAGTTAGATAGCCCAGGTCAAACCCATGTGGGCCCCACATGGCTGTGCTGGCTGGGCTACAACTCAGGTGATACTTATATGTAGATTTATTTATTTATAATATTCAAAACACTGTAAATATGTTCATAATCTGTAAATCTGGAAATGTCTATTCTGACTAAACCCAACTGTGATATTTTTATTCTCATATATTTATATGTTTTATTTTTTATTCTTATAATTTGTAGTATTATGTTTCTTGTTGTATTTGTATATGTCCACTGGAAGCCTCAGTACCAAAAACAAATTCCTTGTGTGTGCAAGCACACTTGGCAATAAAGCTCTTTCTGATTCTGATTCTGATGATTTTCAGATCATTTTGAAGCAAAAACTCTAGGAAACAACGCTCATTAGTCAAAAGTCTTGTGGACTCATATTTAGTATGTGTTTTGTGGCCTTATTTCAGACACTTTAAGTTTTAGTTTTTTCAATAACCAAGCACAAACAATATTCTCTCAAAAATGCAAACATGTACATACATTTTGCTCACATATTATGGTAGCCATGTTTGTGCTAAATAGAGTGTAATTACACCTTTGCTATTAATGTTTATAAGCAACTGAAAAAAGCACAAATGTCAGGGCATGTCAAAACATCTCAAGGACCCCAAAAACACCCTGGACCCCAGAGGGTTAATTTAACACTGGGGATTTTGCTGTGTAGTCAACGGATAATGTAGCCTACCTCTTTTTTCAAAGTGTCAGCCAATGGTGGCATAGAGACCGCCTTCTGATGTTTGATTGACACCCTCTCTTTTGCATGGAAAAATAAATATGGAGCCACATTCAAAAATGAATAAACAGTTTGAAGGAAAAAGGACAACTTTCAGTTTAGCATTTCCTTTAACATTTTTGAATCTCCCCAACATTGTTTTTATTTATTTAATTATGTATCTCCTCGCATATTTAATTATTATCTATGTTGAATTTTGTGGATTTACTTATATATTAATTTATGTATTCATTTATTTATTGTTTTTGCATGTTTCATCCTCCATATTATAACTCTGTCATAGCAGCCAAACAAAATCTAAAGTTAAAAATGTAAAGGTCAAGAGTCCAAAACAAACACTGATCACCATTTTTGTGACTTAAAATTTGTGCTTTTTCTCCTTCAGTGATTCTGCTTGTTAACATCAGGTGTCTTCAATGATAGTCAATCATCACTCAATTAATCACTTAATTATTTACCTTTAACACTGCTTTAGTGTTACTTATTCTGAGCAACACTCAGAATAAGTAACAATATAATATAATTCTGTTAACACTGAGTGTGGACTCATATAAAAACTGAGCAGTGTTAATTTAGTTCACCCAAAAATGAAAATTCTGTCAGTATTTACTCACCCTCATGTTGTTCCAACCTCGTAAGACCTTCGTTCATCTTCGGAACACGAATAAAGATATTTTTTATGAAATCTGAGAGCTGGATCATTCCTCCATACTAGTCCATAGGCTTCTTGAGGGATTGAACTTGCCGGCCTCGAAAAGTTATCAAAGACATTGTTAAAATAGTCCAAGTGACTACAGTGGCTCAATCTTAAGTTTATCAAACGACGAGAACACTTTTTGTGCGCAAAAAAATAAATAAAAAATAACGACTTTATTTCAACTATTCATTTCCTTCTCTCTGGGCCTCGAGTCAGGTTACTAGTTTAACAGCGTATGATCTATTGTTGTACGTCACACGCATCACCCACATGAACAGCGTTGGCCAATAGTGAGCCTACGTGTGACGTAGCTCTACGCAATTACACTAGTTTAACTGACTAGAGGCTCCAAAGAGAAGGAAATGAATAGTTGAAATAAAGTCGTTATTTATTTTTGTTTTTGTGCACAAAAAGTATTCTTGTCGCTTGATAAACTTAAGATTGAGCCACTGTAGTCACTTGGACTATTTTAACGATGTCTTTAATAACTTTTCGAGGCCGGAAAGTTTCAATCTCTCAAGAAGCCAATGGACTAGTATGGAGAAGTGATCCAGCTCTCAGATTTCATCAAAAATATCTTAATTCGTGTTCCGAAGATGAACGAAGGTCTTACGGGGTTGGAACAACATGAGAGTGAGTAAATACTGATAGAATTTTCATTTTTGGGTGAACTAACACTTTAACACTGGGGATGTTGCTGTGTATGGGATTACAAGTTTTGTGGTTATCCTTTTGAAATTGCGTGATCGCTTTTTTCATGACAAAAAAAGAAATATGCAAATACAGCCACCATGAATTACATAAATGTTGAAGCAGAAGGAAGTAATAAAAATAATGTAAATAAAATGAGAAGCAAACAAATGGGCATTTCACTACACCACAGACATTCTTCCACCATATTTCATTATTCAAACTATATTATTTAGAGGAGGTTTCAATTTCTCTTTAAACATCACACTCACTGTTTAGTGACGGTATAGAGAAAGCATTGTACTCATATAACAAATAACTGTACATTCATATCATGATTTAAAACCATGGCTATTCTGGTCAATCACTTCCTGTTTTGTTTTGTTTGTAAAATTAAATTCAAATTCAAATGAAAAAAACTAACAAACATCCAAGGCCCTGTTATTCAATTTCATAATACAATTTCCATTAAAGCTCAGGATGGATACATTCAACATATGCCTTTGCTTCAATGAGCATTTGGAACTATTAGACACAACTTGCGTCAAAGAGAAGAACCTGAAATGCAGTTCTTCAGCAAGTTCCTGTTGGCCACCTCACATTAAAAATACCAAACGTTACAAATTTTTACTAGACCACCAGATCACCTTTTCTATTTGTTCATCTGGCTGTTAAAACTCATGTACAACAGTCAAACAAATTCTAAAGTTAATGATTTGAGGGTCAAAAGTCCAACCGAAACACTGATCACCATAATGGTAACTTAAAGATTCAGGTTTTCTCCTTCAGTGATTCTGCTTGTTAAAGCAGCACTATGCAGTTTTTTTAGCTTAACTGAACAGCTTCAGAGTTATTGGAATGGTTATATGACTCTTTTCGGGTTGAATGGTGGTCGTCTCGCCCCCCTCTGGTGCCTGTGAGTGGAAAAACCGCACTTGCAACTTTGGGCCGGCGGACCGCCGGTCTCAGCGTCAGGAACTATCGCGTGATTTCAGCTCTCGCGAGGTAACGAATTGCTTCATGGCACTGCACACATTACATGCATACACGCCCCCATCCAGATCCGGCTAGCTATAAGAACAACAATCGTCATGGCTAAACTGGCATATAAGCAGAAAGATAGGAAAGCATTGTCGGAGGAACAGAGAAAGAGGAATTGTATATATTAATGTGTATATATAATTGTATATTGTGTTAATATATTTCTATTTACATTTACATTTAATCAGTAGCAGACGCTTTTATCCAAAGTGCGGTGCTTAAATCATCTAAACTCAAGCGTGACGGCTGATTTCATGGTCATTGAAGAGGAGGGAGTACCTACACAGCAAAATCCCCAGTGTTAAATTAACACTGCTCAGTGTTTATATGAGTCCACACTCTCAGAGTGTTATAGTAACACTGAACCAGTGTTGAAGTTAATGAGATAATTAAGTGCTTAATTGAGTGATTATTGAGCATTATTGAAGACACATTGAGTCCCAATGATTCTCTCTGCAGTCTTTATGACTCTTTGGAGAGACTTCTTCTCTGCCTGTTTCATTTCCAAACCACACGATGATGCCATATGTCAAGACAGTCTCTATGAGTCCTCTATAGGCATAAATAAAGGGCACATCTCAAGCCCAGCCTTCTTTAAAAGCCTGATAAAATAAAGGCGTTTTTGAGCTTTCTTCACTGTGCTAACAGTGTTTGTAGCTCAAGTTAGATGTCAAATGCAGGCTAAGGAATATGTGGCTGTCGGCCCTCTCCACCACAGTGCGCTTGATGGTGAGAGGCTGCAGAGGAGGGCTTTTCTTCCTGAAGTCTATGACGAGCTCTCTGGTCTTGTCTAAGAACAGGTAATTTTCCTCTCCATAGACAATGATGTCATTGACCAGCTCCCTGTACCCTGTCTCATCCCCACCTTTAATAAGGCCCAAGATGGTCGTGTGATCTGCATATTTGATGACGAGTGAGCTGTCCTGAGTGGAGACACTCAGGACCCTTTCAGTTGTTAGTACAATGTTGTCGTGTAAACATAGCCATCTTCATTTATCGTCGGTTGATTTCATCTAAGGCTGTGGCTGTTTCTGCTCATCTGTTCTCTTTTTTAATTTAAGGTAATCAGTTTCCTCAATTGAAATAAGTTAGCTTACCTTTTGGTTTCTGTAAACTTAACGGAATTGATGTTATCGGTTTCCTCTAATAATGAAATGAGTTAGCTTAACTTGTTGTTGGGTTTTATAGAATTTATAGAATATATATATATATATATATATATATATATATATATATATATATATATATATGATTTTTTTGTGTGAATTATCTCAATGAGACAATAATAATAATAATATTTTCATACAGCTTTCACCCATCCTGTAGCAATGGTTTTGTACACAGTCTTTGTGTTATCTATATGAATCGTGCAGTGTGGTTCAGGGAAGATAAAGAGGATTTTGCCCTTGAGCAAAAAATTTGCATTGCTTCAGGAAGATCAACACTGAAATACATTCATGATTCTGTGACCATGATGACATTGTGTGAAAGTTATAAAAAACAAATCCCTCTAGCCCTGTTTGTGTGATACATAGGCTTCTAAATAATTGAAGTTCTAACCGCAAGGTAAAATAGCAAAAGGTGTGTTGTTCACAGCCAGTACAGCAGATATAATATAATCATTCATTGTGAGGAATCAGAATGTTGTATGTATTTCAAGTTATTTTCCATGTGTTTACCTGCAAACACGTGAGTGTGCTTTCAAGGCAGCTTTAATGAAACTCTGACAGCATGTTTGGAAGGGATACAAAAAAACAACAACCCTGTTTTATTTAAACGTTTTGACTGCCAGAACTGACGTTAAGATTGATTTCTTTTCACACAAGTGAAACTTTTCACTTTTCACTAAAGGGGTAGATTATCAATTGATAAAAACGTTTCTTTATGCAGTTCCTTGCACAATAGTGTTATGACCTCAAAACTTTACTCAATCAATGGGGACCCATGGGGGATGTGATTGCTTTGGTTCACAGCATTTCTAGGTTCAGTCAACCACTGTAAAACCTAACAGTTAAATGTACAAAATAAAAATACGTTCATTGCACCCAAAAATGACTGAAAGTAATTTAAAAATAAAACAGTTACTAATCAGATTGACTTTATTTCTGTCAGACTCCTACATAAGTTCTTATTGAAAATTAACAGAGGTTAAGATGTTGATGATTTACTGAAAATAATATGTTTGTTTGTCAGTGTTTGCTTTAGTTGGGCTCGTGACCCTTGACTTTCAATATGGACAGCAAAATCCCCCGTGTTAAATGAACACTCCTGGTGTACATATAGGTCCAACTACAGGGTGTTAATGAATAATTAGTGGTGACACCTGATGTTAATAAGAAGAATCATTGAAGGAAAGAGAAACAGCAAGAACAGAAAAAAAGAGAAACACAAGAACTACTGACTTCGAGCCATTACACATTATTGCACTTATAGACAGAAATATTTAATGGAATTTTTCATTTCAAGTCACCATTATGGTGGTCAGTGTTTGCTTTAGTTGAGCTCTTGACCCGTTTTATTTTAGATTGTTAGATTTTCTCTGTCTATTCAAACATTGTGGTTATAAAGCACATTTTTTATTGCAAGAGAAAATCTGCTCACAATATGTTATGATGATGACATTATCACCCTGTAGAGACCTGATTCACATTCAGAGTCTAAATATTTGACTATGCTTGATGTCTAATTTTAGCATTGGTGATTGTAGCCCTGAGATTCTACAGTTTGAGATCCAACAGCAATATGAACAATTTTGAAAATACTTTGTGCACAGAAGCAATTGTGTTTATAAAGCTTGCTCAGTGTATCAGGCCACTACATGAATGTAGGATTTGATATAATATAAACATAACCATCATGACCTGGGCTTCATTTCCCAAAAGCATCTTAAACCTAACTTGATCGTAGAACAATTGAAACAAATGGTCTGTACGATCTATTTAGGCTTATGATGCTCTGGGAAATGCAGACCAGGTCATAGTTTCTCTTGCCATAACAAATGTGCTTTATGAACACAGAGTTAAAACAGTCAGATAAATACTTATAATAAAAAGTAAAGGGTCAAGAGCCCAACTAAAGCAAATACTGATCACCATAATGGTGACATGAAACGAAACATTTCATAAAACATCACCATCTAAACTTCTGTAAATCTAAATAAGACTGTCTGTAGATGTATTACAGAAATAAAGTCAAACTGGTGTACAAATAATAAGTGAAATAATGTGTAATGGCTCAGAGTCAGTAGTTCTTGTGTTTCTCTTTTTTCTGTTCTTGTTGTTTCTCTTTCCTTCATTGATTCTTCTTATTAACATTAGGTGTCACCACTAATGGTCAATCATCACTTAATTATCTCATTAACTTCAACACTGCTTCAGTGTTAATTTTTAACACCCTGTAGTTGGACCTATATGTGCACCAGGAGTGTTCATTTTAACACTGGGGATTTTGCTGTGTGCTCTTTCAGCCAATGCAATAATGTTTTCAAAGAAAATGAATACATGCACTGACAAATGTTGTCGCTAGTATGCAAAAAAAAAAAAAAAAAAAAAAAATAGCAAATTGAAACCGTATCAGTTTTTAGTACAATGTTGTCATGTAAACATAGCCATCTTCTTTTATCTTCGGTTCACAGTAAATTCCCTGGTGTTAAATTAACACCGCTCGGTGTTCACAAAGTAACACTGAAGGAGTGTTAGAGTTAATTAGATAATTAAGTGATTAATTGAGTGATGATTGTTAGATTATTGAAGACACCTGATGATAACAAGCAGAATCACTGAAGAAAAGAGAAACAAAAGAACTACAACTGACTTCCAGACACAGCCTTAGATGAAATCAACTGAAAATACATGAAATCTCTCTTAAAAACCAGTTTGACCTTATTTCTGTCATTCATCTACATGAGTTCTTTTTGAGAATTAATAAAGTTTTAGATGTTGATGTTTGATGTTTTCCTTTAGTTCAGGGCTATTCAATTAATTTGGAATTGGGGCCAGTTCATGAAACTTAAGCAAAATAAGGGGCCAGAGAATATGAGTAATTTTGGTAACAAATAAAGAAATTACAACAACATACTGAAGGAATCAATATATTCTATTTTGCAAATGCAGAACAACATATGCACATTGTGATGCACTAAGAGGCATTGTTACATTTAAATGGAAATACATTGTTGACAGGCAACATCAAATGTATCTCCACCAACAAAAATAAAACCAAAGTGCATAGTGTGGTACAGAATAGAATTAAAACAACATAAGTGCATGGTATTTTATCAAGGCAAATTATTTAAAATCACATTACTCAGTTTCGGTGAGCCATATCAGTTGTTTAGAATTTCATTAATTTAACTAACAAACAACTTTAATTCCAAATGCACCAACAAAAATAAAACCAAAGTGCATAGTTTGGTACAGAATAGAATTATAACAACATAACAATGCATGGCACTTTATCAAGGCAAAACATTTCAAACTGCATTCAACAATAATACCACATCAAGAAAAACATTAAGTGCCTAATATGGTGTGAATAACATGTTCATTTCATCATACTGTTCAAAATAGTTTGCCAACATTTGCCATCTAATGAGAGAAATGGCATTTTTTTGACTTGGCAAGAGCAGTGAAGTCAGGTGTATATGCAGTCAGGGCAATGCGCAAGCAGTGTTGCAGATGCTGGTCAGTGAGTGATATGCGATTGTGTGTTTTAATGGCGTTCATGTGTGAGAATGAAGACTTGCAAGTGTACGTTGAGCCAAACATTGTCAGAAGAAAAAGTGCAAGACCCCTTGAATGTGGAAATTTCTCTTGGCTGACTTCATGGGTCCAGAATTTCTCAAAACCTGCCTGCAGCAATGATTGTCGCAAGTCATCTGACGACTGAATGTCAATGAGTTCCAGTTGTAAAGACCCCTCATCCAATGACGATACCAACTCCTTCCCTTTCAATGCAAAGTCTGCCTCAACATTCACACAGAAAGGGTCCTTCACAAATCTCATCACTTCACTGGAGATGCTGAAATCCTCAAACCTAGTGGAAAAGTTGTTTTTCAACGAGTCAATAAATCCTGACATCACCTCAGTAATTTTCAGGCCAGATTTCCTCAATGTGGGGAAGTGGAGCATCTTGCCAGGACAAAGATCAGCAGAGAAGAGTGAGAGCTTTCTTTGAAAAGCATGAAGTTTCTCCACAAGTTCTGCAACTGTTTTATCTCTGCCCTGCAACTCCATGTTGAGTTGGTTCAAATGTTGGAAAACGTCGCTCAGAAAGCAAACAGCGGCATTAAACTCATCATTTTCTATCAGAGACAGAAACTTGCCAGCTTTTTTTAATTTTGAAGACAGAAGAAAAAACAGAATCTCCTCTCTTAGTTCACAAAAACGTTTCAAAGCGTTTCCTTTGCTAAGCCATCTAATGTCATTGTGAATGAGCAAATCTTTATATTCAGCAGACATGTCAGTCAACAGCTTGCGGAAAAGGCGGTGCTGTAAACTGGAGGTACAACGGATGAAGTTTATAATTGCCATGACAGAGTCCATGGTCTCTTTTAACTCACCACTGAGCTTGGCACACAGGAGGCTCTGGTGGATGAGACAATGCAGAAATCTCACCTGCGGAGCCGCAGCTGCCATCCGCCCGGCAAGCCCATGATCCCTGCCCACCATCGAGGGCGCACCATCCGTCACCAACATGTTGACGCGCGCCAAATCCAAGTTGTTCTCCGCAAAGAATGAAGCAATTTTGGTGAAGAGAATCTCACCTGTAGTGTGCCCCTTCATTGGAATTAGTCCAAGCAGATCCTCACGAAAACATTCCCCATCAAAAAATCGCACATAGAGGCATAGCTGTGCAACATCACTGTTATCAGTCGACTCATCCACGGCCAAAGACATTACCTCAGCCTTCCTCAGACGTCTCGAAAACGTCCAATGCAAGGTACTCGACTCTCCTCATATTTGACGTGTCAGAAATTTGGAATTTGCTTGATCGAATCAGTAATGTTTTTTCTGGTTTTCTCATCTGTTACCACCTCCTCAATGGAGGCCAGCATACACTCCTTGACTGTCTCTGAGTCTGTAAACGGCTTTTTCTTTTTGCCCAATATCCATGCCACTCGTAACGATGCCGCAGTTGCTCTCTCTTGATCCGTACAGGCCCGAAACAAAATGCGACGTCTTTGCTCATAACAAGATGTAAGCCCTTTTATCTTTTGCCTCCGAGCAGCAGAGCCCGGTGGGAAAGTAGCATCAAAGTTAGAATGTGTTGTCTTGAAATGCCTTCTCAAATTATACTCCTTGCACACAGCGAGGCACTCGTTGCAGATTAAGCACACAGGATTCACATCAACGACAATAAACGCGTATTTCTGTGTCCATTCATTTTTGAACTGCCTGTTCTCTGAGTCAATTTTTCTTTTTTTTAAGGTTGAGAGAGACATTTCAAACTTCGTTTTTATTTCGACATTTAACTATATCAAACTTACTTCGTGCTTGGCTTGAAATAAAAGAAAATCAGAGCGCGCCGCGAATGGACGATTTTGATTGGCCATGCATGTACCTGTTTTGCCTCAATGGCTTAAAGGGGTGCACACCGCCTCATACTGCTCGAAATAATTTACAATTAACCATAGTCCTGCGCTGTATGACACTACCCATATGTAATAACTACAAAGTGATTTCATTT
This sequence comes from Gila orcuttii, assembly GCA_026230005.1. Lineage (NCBI taxonomy): Eukaryota > Metazoa > Chordata > Actinopteri > Cypriniformes > Leuciscidae > Gila > Gila orcuttii. The sequence goes on from JAPDVR010000003.1 coordinate 10,429,552, forward strand.
GTCATTTAATGAGGTCTAATATATGTTGGTAGTAGCAAGAATATTCACGTCAATAAATGTATTGTTCCGACTACCAAACGTGTATCGACAAATGGTCTGGTGGTAGAATTTTTGCCAAGCGTGCCAGAGGGTTGGGGTTCTAATCCACACTCGATTAGGTTTTTTTTTTTTCTCATCAAAACCGATTATGTTTATCAGTGGTTGAATATCAGGCAGGGACAAGTTTGTGTGCATTTTGTTAATTAATTTCACCGTAACGAATAGACGAGTCACGAGAGTCTCCTCTCTACAACGGATTGAAGCGCGCATCCGTCTGAAGACTGCGCGAGCAACAAGACAACACTGTATCCGCACTACTGTTCGCTGCGGGCCTGCGGCAACGAGCACTTTGATCACTTGATTTCAAAAACAACACATTTCAGCGCTAGATCGCCTCGTATTTAACACATGAACGAAATGAATGCTCTGCTAGTTAACTGGATATTTTTTACTTATTTGTATAGGCTACGTTCGTGCCGCGAGATGTTTCAAAAGTGATGGGGATAATTTCCACCCGCAAATTACGCCAAGGGCCGTTTCAAAATCCCTCGGGGGCCGGACCCGGCCCGGGGGCCGCCAATTGAATAGCCCGGGTATACAGGAATGTCAAACATAAAAATAACTTTACTGCCCTATTTTAGAAGACAAACGGAACTGGACCCACATCAAATGTAGCTGCTAACTAACTCAAAGCATGTATAAATGCATCTACTCTGAAGAGAATATACACAGCAAAATCCCCAGTGTTAATTTAACACTGAAAAGTGTGAATTATATAAACTCTGAGCAGAAGGTTAAATGAACACTGAAGCAGTGTTAAAGTTAATGAGATAATTAAGTGAATAATTGAGTGATGATTGAGCATTATTGAAGACACCCGATGTTAACAAGCAGAATCACTGAAGGAGAAACCCAAACCCTTGACCCTTACTTCATTAACTTTAGATTTTGTTTAACTGCAGTACATGAGTTATAACAGCTAGATGAACAAATAGAAAAGGTGATCTGATGGTGTTAGTTGTGTTTTAACATAATCATTAATTTACCTGAATCACTGAACTCATCAAGAGCATAAATTCTGAGTTAAATTTATCTTATGGATTTTAGCATTACGGTCATTTTAGAACATACCATTTTTAGCAAATAGAAAAGGTGATCTGATGGTGATGGTTGTGTTTTAACATAATCATTATTTCACAATCATTTGACCTGAATCACTGAACTCATATAGAGCCTAATTTCTGAGTTAGGATTACTTTATTAATTATAGCAGAACTGACTTTGTACAACATAATATTTTTAACGTTTACAATGTAATCAAAATACTTTCTTAAAAATTTATCTTATACAATTTAAAAAAAAAAAATAAGACACACAGACATCAATAATTAGCCTGTGAACCTCAACAATGGTGACAATTATAAAGCATGTTGCAGTGCATTCTGGGTGCCACCAATCAAAACTCATTCATGGCTCCCATCATGCATTGCTGTATGAATAAATAATGAGCTTATGTTCAGAGGTGATCTGTTTGTCACCATTACTGAGATTTATACGCTAATTCTTGATGTCTGTGTGTGCCTACATACATTTTTTTTGGAATTATTTAAATAATATTTTTATTTGATCATTTGGATTTCATTGAAATGCTAAAAATGGTATGTTCTAAAATGACCGTGCTGCAAAATTCCATAAGGTAAATTTAACCCACAATTTATGCTCTTGATGAGTTCAGTGATTCAGGTAAATTAACGATTATGTTAAAACACAACCAACACCATTAGATCACCTTTTCTATTTGCTCATCTGGCTGTTATAACTCACATACAACAGCCAAACAAAATCTAAGGTTAATGATTTTAAGGGTCAAAAGCCCAACTAAACCAAACACTGATCACCATAATGGCGACTTAAACATTACAGTTTTCTCCTTCAGAGATTCTGCTTGTTAACATCAGGTGTCTTCAATAATGCTCAATAATCACTCAATTATTCACTTAATTATCTCATTAACTTTAACACTGCTTCAGTGTTCATTTAACACTCTGCTCAGAGTTTATATAATTCACACTCTCAGTGTTAATTTAACACTCTCAGTGTTAACCCTCTGGGGTCGAGAAATGCACCGGCGCGTTTTGCTCGATTTTTTTCACATAGCAAGAAAATAGACTTAAAATATTTTTGGTCATTCAGACTTAAGAAATGTAAAAAAATAAACTGTTGAATGTCTATTTTTTTATGTGTCCACTTACAATCGAAATAAAACATTGTGCTTTTGTAAAATAAAGAAAATAAACAGGCTGTGCTTTCTGTCTCTCCATCTCCGTTAACCTTTTTTCTGGAGCACGTCTCTAAACTTAAACAAAACTCAGCGAATACTATTCACCCAAGCATGATCAATATATCTTTATAATCATTAAGTTTGTACTTTTAAAATATCTAATTCAAAACTAAAATAAATATTTTCTGTTTATGTAATCTATAAAAAAGAGAGAGGTGTCAGCCGATCTCATTATCGTTCTCTCAGCTCATTATTCTGCTAATGTGACACGCCCACGGAGAGCGCGCGGTATTCAAACGCAAATGATCTAAGGCAAGCCATTCAAACATGCCAACGCCCACCAGCTGGTTTGTAAAACACATCATGTTTAATAAAAAATTGTACTTTACCTCATCTTGCTACCTGTGAGGAATAATACTATCTAATAACCCTGGAAAATGTACCAGAAGTGCTGGTAGTTTCATTTCGAGGAGCAACGGATCCAGCTGATGTAGTAAGTCATTTATGCTTAAGTGCTTTGTTCTAATCGCGATATTGAATAGTGTCTGTACACCGCAAAAAGACTGTTTAAATATGAATTGCGTGTCTGTGTGTAGGCTAAATGATGAATGAAGAGCACAGACGCGCGCGTGTTGTTTACTACAGTTATACAGCGTGTGTCTGTGCCGTTCATTCACTCTCGCACATACATTAGTAAACGTTATTTTTACATGAACACATCCAAACTATATTGCTATAGCCTACTAAGATGAGTAAAAATAGACTGAAATATGTTGAAATAAAATGTCTGTATAAGCAACAAACTGCAAATTAACATGTATATGCTAATATATCATGCACAATATGTTATAGACTAAATATGAATGTTTAGACAAGATTTCGTGATTAGTTTTGGATAGATTATAAACTTTTGACTGTAAAAAAAGACTACTGTCACATTAAATAGTTAAAGTTGCAGTAGGGAGTTTTGAGAAAATGTTGACTTAGCCTGAAAATTTGAACAAGCACAACTTACAGGTCCAACCCCCTTGCTCTCTGCTGCGCTACAGCCCTCCCTCCACAGCTCCTCCCCCACAGCGGAGCCTGCCGTGAACGCGCAGGCTAGTAAACAGGACCACTGATGACGGCGGATTATAAACAGTTATGGAACATTCACTAATAGGGACGAAACATCAACAATATGCTTTACATTGACTATGGCCTGCCCATACTTTGACTACAAACTTGGTCCTCAAATCATTATGTATTTTGCAATACATGTAACTTTATAACGTTGCACTCTTTCTATAAGTTATACATAGCTAGTAAAATAACGTTAAAGGATTAGTTCACTTTTAAAAAAAAACTTTTGCTGATAATTTACTCACCCCCATGTCATCCAAGATGTCCATGTCTTTCTTTCTTCAGTCGAAAAGAAATGAAAGTTTTTGATGAAAACATTCCAGGCTTTTTCTCCATAATGGACGACACAAACGTTTCAAGGACCAAATGACAGTTTCAGAGCAGCTTCAAAGGGCTTTAAACGATACCAGACGATGAATAAGGGTCTTCTCTAGCGAAACGATCGGTCATTTCAAAAATAAATACAAAACTTTAAGTTTTATAAGCACAAATGCTCGCCTTGCTCTGTTCTGTGATGCACGTTCCTCTCCTGTTTCAAAATGAACAAATCTTTTTTCGAGTCATTTCGTTCGTTGAATGAACGAAATGACTCCGAAAAAGACTCGTTCGAAATGAACGAATCTTTTTTGCGAGTCATTTCATTCGTTGAATGAACGAAATGACTCGGAAAAAAGATTCGTTAATTTGGATGAAGAGTTCGAACAGGAGAGTCACGAACGACGGTACGCGCTCGCGCTGTGCAAGAGAGGGGTGATCAGCGCGTACACGAGCGTGATTGACACTGCTAAGACATTCCTCCTGGCTCTGATTGGTTGTTTCTGACCGGGAGCGGTGTATTTCTGCAAATGGCAATAGGACCACAGGGAGGAGCCAGAGGAGCTTGATTTTTTCCACAGATTATCTGTCTCATATTCTACTGTCAGGACATAATGACAGTTTTAACAAATATTTGTTTACAAAAGTGACCTACTGGAGCTTTAAGCTTTTGTTCACCAATTTCTGCTCATATGTTAAATATACTATAGTATGATGTTTTGTCAAAAATAAAGTAGGTGTATTGAATTATCAACTAAGATGTTATTATACTGTTTGTTCCAATATTCAAACTAATGAATCCTTACCTTTTTTAATACGTATGATAAAATGTATACTTTTTACAAAGAAAGAATACACTTGAAATATTGTTAAAATTTTAATTGTTGTTGTAATTGTAACCTATTTGTAATTGGTTACAATTTGTAATTGTAAAATATGTATATATAGATAATTTCTTTTGTCCTTGCATTCTTTGGGACCCTGTGACACACCTGTGTGAAAGGCTAATTAATATGCAGCTCATTATGTATGTGGCACATTATCCGGCCTTTGTCTTCTCAGGTGTGAACACGCCTCCATGCATATTGCCTTTCCAAACAAAAGGTGTGTTATAAAATTTAAATCAATGTATTGTTTTGTGTAAATGATTAGGCAGGATGATTACATCTAAGATGGCGCCGCAGACGGCTACCTCTGTGTGGGGCTCTCCAGCTATTGTGTTGTTTTTGTTTGTTTGTTCTGCGTTTAGTCATTCTTTTCCTATCTGTTTCACCAAAGACGAACTACTGGACATTAGGAAACACACACCAGATAAATTTTCTACAGTTTTTGATTATTCGGACGTCTTGCAGGACATTCTCGTCGGTGGGGCAGCGGTGTTGTTCAAACGCGCGTTCAGAAGCAAACGCGGGAAGCGAGCCGGCGCTCTGGTTAAACTCCGCGAGCGCGGCCTGCGCACTGCACTCCCCAGTATTCATCTCGCGAATCTCCGATCCCTTCCTAACAAAACGGACGAACTTCTTCTCCTCACCCGCACTAACAAGGATTTTTTAAACTCTGCTGCTCTGTGCTTCACTGAAACCTGGCTGAGTGAAGCCATATCGGACAACGCAATACATCTGCCGGGCTTCCAGCTTTTCCGAGCGGATCGCATCGCGGAGCTAACTGGGAAAACAAGAGGTGGTGGATTGTGTTTCTACATTAACAAAAGTTGGTGTTCAGATGTAACAACACTGAAGAAGATGTGCTCTCCTAATTTAGAGGCACATTTCATAAACTGTAAACCCTTCTACTCGCCTCTGGAGTTTTCCTCTTTCATTCTCGTGAAAGTTTACATCCCTCCAGACACGTGCGTCAGCTTTGGGGCTCTCTGATCACTGTTTGGTTCATCTCATACCGACCTACAGGCAGAAACTGAAATCAGCTAAACCTGCAATAAGGACTGTAAAAAGATGGACTAATGAAGCAGAGCAGAATCTACAGGCCTGCTTTGATTGCACTGATTGGACTGTTTTTGAAGCTGCTACCAACGATTTGGATGAGCTCACAGATATTGTAACATCATATATAAGTTTCTGTGAGGATACATGCATTCCTACCAGGACATTCTTATCATTTACTAATGATAAACCATGGTTTACTGGGAAACTCAAACACCTTCGTCATGCCAAAGAGGATGCTTACAGAAGTGGGGATAAAATCTTGTATAACCAGGCCAGAAACAGATTGACAAAGGAGATCAGTGTTGCTAAAAGGAACTACTCTGAAAAACTGAAAAAACAGTTTTCATCCAACGACCCATCATCAGTCTGGAATGGCCTGAGGAACATCACCAACTACAAGTCACCATCCCCTCGATCTGTGGACAATCAACACCTGGCTGATGATTTAAACTCATTTTATTGGAGGTTTGAAAAGCCCTCATTCACACCACACACAGGCTCTGACCTGCACTTCACACATTCACCATCACCTCCTGCACTCCCATTACTCCCCCCTCCTGCCATCCAACCTGAGCTTAAGGTCTGTGTGGAGGACGTGAGCAGAGTCTTCAAAAAACAGAAGACTAGGAAAGCCTCAGGCCCAGACGGCATCTCATCTGCTTGTTTAAAAGCCTGCGCTGACCAACTGGCCCCGGTCTTCACGCAGATCTTCAATAGATCATTGGAGCAGTGTGAATTTCCCTGCTGCTTCAAACGCTCCACTATCATTCCTGTCCCCAAAAAACCCAAAATCACTGGACTTAATGACTACAGACCTGTCGCTCTCACGTCTGTGGTCATGAAGTCGTTTGAAAGACTGGTGCTGGCCCACCTGAAGGACATCACTGGACCCCTGCTGGATCCCTTTCAGTTTGCTTACAGAGCAAACAGGTCTGTGGATGATGCAGTCAACATGGGACTGCATTATATCCTGCAACATCTCGACAGACCAGGGACTTATGCGAGGATCCTCTTTGTGGACTTCAGTTCGGCCTTCAATACCATCATGCCTGGTCTTCTCACAGCCAAACTGACCCAGCTCTCCATACCATCCTCGATCTGTCAGTGGATCACCAGCTTCCTGACGGACCGGCAGCAGCGAGTGAGACTGGGGAAACACACATCCAGGACTCTCACCACCAGCACTGGCGCCCCCCAAGGGTGCGTTCTCTCCCCACTGCTCTTCTCCCTGTACACTAATGACTGCACTTCTAAAGACCCCACTGTCAAGCTCCTGAAATTTGCAGACGACACCACTGTCATCGGTCTCATCCAAAACGGTGACGAGTCTGCTTACAGACTGGAGGTTGAACAGCTGGCTGTCTGGTGCAGTTTCAACAACCTTGAGCTGAACACGCTCAAAACAGTGGAGATGATCGTGGACTTCAGGAGGAACAGCCCAGCACTCCCCCCACTCACCATCATGAACAGCACTGTGGAAGCAGTGGAGTCATTCAGGTTTCTGGGCACTATCATCTCTCAGGACCTGAAGTGGGACAATCACATTGACTCCACTGTGAAAAAGGCCCAGCAGAGACTGTACTTCCTTCGCCAGCTGAGGAAGTTCAACTTGCCACAGGAGCTGCTGATTCAGTTCTACTCATCCGTCATTGAGTCTGTCTTATGCACTTCCATCACTGTCTGGTTTGGTTCAGCTACCAAATCAGACATCAGGAGACTACAACGGACAGTCCGGACTGCGGAGAGGATTATTGGTGCCCCCCTGCCAACCCTCCAGGACCTGTACTCTTCCAGAGTGAGGAAGAGAGCAGGTAAAATCATCACAGACTCCACTCACCCTGGACACCACCTGTTTGAACTGTTACCGTCAAGACGGAGACTCAGATCACTGGCCACAAGAACATCTCGGCACAGGAACAGTTTCTTCCCACAGGCCATTTCCCTCCTGAACAGTTAACACACCTCCCAATGCATACGCCTTTAAGTGCAATACTCCCACTGTTTAGTGCAATACCCTCCCAGCCAGCACAGTCATGTGGGGCCCACATGGGTTTGACCTGGGCTATCTAACTGGGACCCAGCCAGTTTTGTCCATGGTTTCCATGTAGGCCCCACATGGGTTTGCCCAGATGAAATGAACACTGCTCAGTGTGCACACTACATGCTGTTAAATGTAACACTGAATCAGTGTTGGAGTTAATGAGATAATTAATTGATTAATTAATCAATAATGATTGAGCCTTATCGATGAACACCTGCTGTTAATAAGCAGAATCACTGAAAAAAAAAAGTAACACAAGTACTACTTCCAGCCACAGCCTTACTGTAGATGAAATCAACTGAAGATAAAATACACAAAATCTCTCAAGATCTGATTAAACAACTCCACAAACAGCATTACCAGCGTCACTTATTACTAACCAGGTTTACTTTTATTTCTGGTAGACATCTACAGAAGTTCTTATTGAGAATTAACTGAGGTTAAGATGTTGATTATTTATTGAAAATAATAGTTTGGTTTGATGTTACCATTATGGTGATAAGTGTTTGCTTTAGTTGGGCTATTGACTTTTTAACATCAGTTTTTCTCTGCTCAGTTGCATCTGATTGTTATGTTGAAAACAGCAAAAGAAAGTGCAATTAGATGCTATAAACTGATTGATGATTAGAATATAATCATCATGTAGTGGCTTAACTCACTAATTATGTGTGTGAGTTTTATATGGATGATATGTTATTCATTTAGTTTTGTTGTTGTGATTGTACAACAAAAGATCCAGCACATTTTTATCAGAACATCAAATGATTTTTAAAACACCATTTACACATCTTTTACTTTTGCGATTTTTACTCACACACAGACATCAAGAATCCGCATATGAATCACAACAATGGTGACATGCTTCATGGTGCAATGCATTCTGGGAGCCATGGATAAGTTTCGTATGATGCACCCAGAATGCATTGCACCATGAAGCATGTCACCATTGTTGAGATTCATATGCTGATTCTTGATGTCTGTGTGAGAGAAAAAAATCGCAGAAGTACAAAATGTGTAAATGGTGTTTTGAGAATAAGTTGATGTTCTGATAAAAATGTGCTGGATCTTTTGTTGTAGAATCACAACAATAAAACAAAATGAATAGCATTTCACCCGTATAAAGCTCACACACAATGATTTTTTTTGTATCGTCTATCAGTTTATAGCATCTGATTGCATTTTCTTTTGCTGTTATCAACATAACAATCAGATACAACTGAGCAGAGAAATAATAATGTTAAAAAATAAAGAGCCCAACTAAAGCAAACACTGATCACCATAATGGTGAAACCCACCTCTTATTTTCAATAAATCATCAACATCTTAACCTCTGTTAATTCTAAATAAGAACTTCTGTAGACGTCTACCAGAAATAAAGTCAACCTGGTTAGTAATAAGTGAAGCTGGTAATGCTGTTTGTGGAGTTGTTTAATCAGATCTTGAGAGATTTAATGTATTGTATCTTCAGTTGATTTCATCTAAGGCTGTGGCAGGAAGTAGTTCTTGTGTTTCTCTTTTCTTCAGTGATTCTGCTTGTTAACAGCAGGTGTTCATCACTAATGCTCAATCGTTATTCAATCACTTAATTATCTCATTAACTCCAACACTGATAAGTGTTACATTTAACAGCCAGTAGTGTGCACACTGAGCAGTGTTCATTTCATCTGGGCAAACCCATGTGGGGCCTACATGGAAACCGTGGACAAAACTGGCTGGGTCCCAGTTAGATAGCCCAGGTCAAACCCATGTGGGCCCCACATGGCTGTGCTGGCTGGGCTACAACTCAGGTGATACTTATATGTAGATTTATTTATTTATAATATTCAAAACACTGTAAATATGTTCATAATCTGTAAATCTGGAAATGTCTATTCTGACTAAACCCAACTGTGATATTTTTATTCTCATATATTTATATGTTTTATTTTTTATTCTTATAATTTGTAGTATTATGTTTCTTGTTGTATTTGTATATGTCCACTGGAAGCCTCAGTACCAAAAACAAATTCCTTGTGTGTGCAAGCACACTTGGCAATAAAGCTCTTTCTGATTCTGATTCTGATGATTTTCAGATCATTTTGAAGCAAAAACTCTAGGAAACAACGCTCATTAGTCAAAAGTCTTGTGGACTCATATTTAGTATGTGTTTTGTGGCCTTATTTCAGACACTTTAAGTTTTAGTTTTTTCAATAACCAAGCACAAACAATATTCTCTCAAAAATGCAAACATGTACATACATTTTGCTCACATATTATGGTAGCCATGTTTGTGCTAAATAGAGTGTAATTACACCTTTGCTATTAATGTTTATAAGCAACTGAAAAAAGCACAAATGTCAGGGCATGTCAAAACATCTCAAGGACCCCAAAAACACCCTGGACCCCAGAGGGTTAATTTAACACTGGGGATTTTGCTGTGTAGTCAACGGATAATGTAGCCTACCTCTTTTTTCAAAGTGTCAGCCAATGGTGGCATAGAGACCGCCTTCTGATGTTTGATTGACACCCTCTCTTTTGCATGGAAAAATAAATATGGAGCCACATTCAAAAATGAATAAACAGTTTGAAGGAAAAAGGACAACTTTCAGTTTAGCATTTCCTTTAACATTTTTGAATCTCCCCAACATTGTTTTTATTTATTTAATTATGTATCTCCTCGCATATTTAATTATTATCTATGTTGAATTTTGTGGATTTACTTATATATTAATTTATGTATTCATTTATTTATTGTTTTTGCATGTTTCATCCTCCATATTATAACTCTGTCATAGCAGCCAAACAAAATCTAAAGTTAAAAATGTAAAGGTCAAGAGTCCAAAACAAACACTGATCACCATTTTTGTGACTTAAAATTTGTGCTTTTTCTCCTTCAGTGATTCTGCTTGTTAACATCAGGTGTCTTCAATGATAGTCAATCATCACTCAATTAATCACTTAATTATTTACCTTTAACACTGCTTTAGTGTTACTTATTCTGAGCAACACTCAGAATAAGTAACAATATAATATAATTCTGTTAACACTGAGTGTGGACTCATATAAAAACTGAGCAGTGTTAATTTAGTTCACCCAAAAATGAAAATTCTGTCAGTATTTACTCACCCTCATGTTGTTCCAACCTCGTAAGACCTTCGTTCATCTTCGGAACACGAATAAAGATATTTTTTATGAAATCTGAGAGCTGGATCATTCCTCCATACTAGTCCATAGGCTTCTTGAGGGATTGAACTTGCCGGCCTCGAAAAGTTATCAAAGACATTGTTAAAATAGTCCAAGTGACTACAGTGGCTCAATCTTAAGTTTATCAAACGACGAGAACACTTTTTGTGCGCAAAAAAATAAATAAAAAATAACGACTTTATTTCAACTATTCATTTCCTTCTCTCTGGGCCTCGAGTCAGGTTACTAGTTTAACAGCGTATGATCTATTGTTGTACGTCACACGCATCACCCACATGAACAGCGTTGGCCAATAGTGAGCCTACGTGTGACGTAGCTCTACGCAATTACACTAGTTTAACTGACTAGAGGCTCCAAAGAGAAGGAAATGAATAGTTGAAATAAAGTCGTTATTTATTTTTGTTTTTGTGCACAAAAAGTATTCTTGTCGCTTGATAAACTTAAGATTGAGCCACTGTAGTCACTTGGACTATTTTAACGATGTCTTTAATAACTTTTCGAGGCCAGAAAGTTTCAATCTCTCAAGAAGCCAATGGACTAGTATGGAGAAGTGATCCAGCTCTCAGATTTCATCAAAAATATCTTAATTCGTGTTCCGAAGATGAACGAAGGTCTTACGGGGTTGGAACAACATGAGAGTGAGTAAATACTGATAGAATTTTCATTTTTGGGTGAACTAACACTTTAACACGGGGGATGTTGCTGTGTATGGGATTACAAGTTTTGTGGTTATCCTTTTGAAATTGCGTGATCGCTTTTTTCACGACAAAAAAAGAAATATGCAAATACAGCCACCATGAATTACATAAATGTTGAAGCAGAAGGAAGTAATAAAAATAATGTAAATAAAATGAGAAGCAAACAAATGGGCATTTCACTACACCACAGACATTCTTCCACCATATTTCATTATTCAAACTATATTATTTAGAGGAGGTTTCAATTTCTCTTTAAACATCACACTCACTGTTTAGTGACGGTATAGAGAAAGCATTGTACTCATATAACAAATAACTGTACATTCATATCATGATTTAAAACCATGGCTATTCTGGTCAATCACTTCCTGTTTTGTTTTGTTTGTAAAATTAAATTCAAATTCAAATGAAAAAAACTAACAAACATCCAAGGCCCTGTTATTCAATTTCATAATACAATTTCCATTAAAGCTCAGGATGGATACATTCAACATATGCCTTTGCTTCAATGAGCATTTGGAACTATTAGACACAACTTGCGTCAAAGAGAAGAACCTGAAATGCAGTTCTTCAGCAAGTTCCTGTTGGCCACCTCACATTAAAAATACCAAACGTTACAAATTTTTACTAGACCACCAGATCACCTTTTCTATTTGTTCATCTGGCTGTTAAAACTCATGTACAACAGTCAAACAAATTCTAAAGTTAATGATTTGAGGGTCAAAAGTCCAACCAAAACACTGATCACCATAATGGTAACTTAAAGATTCAGGTTTTCTCCTTCAGTGATTCTGCTTGTTAAAGCAGCACTATGCAGTTTTTTCAGCTTAACTGAACAGCTTCAGAGTTATTGGAATGGTTATATGACTCTTTTTGGGTTGAATGGTGGTCGTCTCGCCCCCCTCTGGTGCCTGTGAGTGGAAAAACCGCACTTGCAACTTTGGGCCGGCGGACCGCCGGTCTCAGCGTCAGGAACTATCGCGTGATTTCAGCTCTCGCGAGGTAACGAATTGCTTCATGGCACTGCACACATTACATGCATACACGCCCCCATCCAGATCCGGCTAGCTATAAGAACAACAATCGTCATGGCTAAACTGGCATATAAGCAGAAAGATAGGAAAGCATTGTCGGAGGAACAGAGAAAGAGGAATTGTATATATTAATGTGTATATATAATTGTATATTGTGTTAATATATTTCTATTTACATTTACATTTAATCAGTAGCAGACGCTTTTATCCAAAGTGCGGTGCTTAAATCATCTAAACTCAAGCGTGACGGCTGATTTCATGGTCATTGAAGAGGAGGGAGTACCTACACAGCAAAATCCCCAGTGTTAAATTAACACTGCTCAGTGTTTATATGAGTCCACACTCTCAGAGTGTTATAGTAACACTGAACCAGTGTTGAAGTTAATGAGATAATTAAGTGCTTAATTGAGTGATTATTGAGCATTATTGAAGACACATTGAGTCCCAATGATTCTCTCTGCAGTCTTTATGACTCTTTGGAGAGACTTCTTCTCTGCCTGTTTCATTTCCAAACCACACGATGATGCCATATGTCAAGACAGTCTCTATGAGTCCTCTATAGGCATAAATAAAGGGCACATCTCAAGCCCAGCCTTCTTTAAAAGCCTGATAAAATAAAGGCGTTTTTGAGCTTTCTTCACTGTGCTAACAGTGTTTGTAGTCTAGCTCAAGTTAGATGTCAAATGCAGGCTAAGGAATATGTGGCTGTCGGCCCTCTCCACCACAGTGCGCTTGATGGTGAGAGGCTGCAGAGGAGGGCTTTTCTTCCTGAAGTCTATGACGAGCTCTCTGGTCTTGTCTAAGAACAGGTAATTTTCCTCTCCATAGACAATGATGTCATTGACCAGCTCCCTGTACCCTGTCTCATCCCCACCTTTAATAAGGCCCAAGATGGTCGTGTGATCTGCATATTTGATGACGAGTGAGCTGTCCTGAGTGGAGACACTCAGGACCCTTTCAGTTGTTAGTACAATGTTGTCGTGTAAATATAGCCATCTTCATTTATCGTCGGTTGATTTCATCTAAGGCTGTGGCTGTTTCTGCTCATCTGTTCTCTTTTTTAATTTAAGGTAATCAGTTTCCTCAATTGAAATAAGTTAGCTTACCTTTTGGTTTCTGTAAACTTAACGGAATTGATGTTATCGGTTTCCTCTAATAATGAAATGAGTTAGCTTGACTTGTTGTTGGGTTTTATAGAATTTATAGAATATAAATATATATATATATATATATATATATATATATATATATATATATATATATATATATGATTTTTTTGTGTGAATTATCTCAATGAGACAATAATAATAATAATATTTTCATACAGCTTTCACCCATCCTGTAGCAATGGTTTTGTACACAGTCTTTGTGTTATCTATATGAATCGTGCAGTGTGGTTCAGGGAAGATAAAGAGGATTTTGCCCTTGAGCAAAAAATTTGCATTGCTTCAGGAAGATCAACACTGAAATACATTCATGATTCTGTGACCATGATGACATTGTGTGAAAGTTATAAAAAAACAAATCCCTCTAGCCCTGTTTGTGTGATACATAGGCTTCTAAATAATTGAAGTTCTAACCGCAAGGTAAAATAGCAAAAGGTGTGTTGTTCACAGCCAGTACAGCAGATATAATATAATCATTCATTGTGAGGAATCAGAATGTTGTATGTATTTCAAGTTATTTTCCATGTGTTTACCTGCAAACACGTGAGTGTGCTTTCAAGGCAGCTTTAATGAAACTCTGACAGCATGTTTGGAAGGGATACAAAAAAACAACAACCCTGTTTTATTTAAACGTTTTGACTGCCAGAACTGACGTTAAGATTGATTTCTTTTCACACAAGTGAAACTTTTCACTTTTCACTAAAGGGGTAGATTATCAATTGATAAAAACGTTTCTTTATGCAGTTCCTTGCACAATGGTGTTATGACCTCAAAACTTTACTCAATCAATGGGGACCCATGGGGGATGTGATTGCTTTGGTTCACAGCATTTCTAGGTTCAGTCAACCACTGTAAAACCTAACAGTTAAATGTACAAAATAAAAATACGTTCATTGCACCCAAAAATGACTGAAAGTAATTTAAAAATAAAACAGTTACTAATCAGATTGACTTTATTTCTGTCAGACTCCTACATAAGATCTTATTGAAAATTAACAGAGGTTAAGATGTTGATGATTTACTGAAAATAATATGTTTGTTTGTCAGTGTTTGCTTTAGTTGGGCTCGTGACCCTTGACTTTCAATATGGACAGCAAAATCCCCCGTGTTAAATGAACACTCCTGGTGTACATATAGGTCCAACTACAGGGTGTTAATGAATAATTAGTGGTGACACCTGATGTTAATAAGAAGAATCATTGAAGGAAAGAGAAACAGCAAGAACAGAAAAAAAGAGAAACACAAGAACTACTGACTTCGAGCCATTACACATTATTGCACTTATAGACAGAAATATTTAATGGAATTTTTCATTTCAAGTCACCATTATGGTGGTCAGTGTTTGCTTTAGTTGAGCTCTTGACCCGTTTTATTTTAGATTGTTAGATTTTCTCTGTCTATTCAAACATTGTGGTTATAAAGCACTTTTTTTATTGCAAGAGAAAACCTGCTCACAATATGTTTTGATGATGACATTATCACCCTGTAGAGACCTGATTCACATTCAGAGTCTAAATATTTGACGATGCTTGATGTCTAATTTTAGCATTGGTGATTGTAGCCCTGAGATTCTACAGTTTGAGATCCAACAGCAATATGAACAATTTTGAAAATACTTTGTGCACAGAAGCAATTGTGTTTATAAAGCTTGCTCAGTGTATCAGGCCACTACATGAATGTAGAATTTGATATAATCTAAACATAACCATCATGACCTGGGCTTCATTTCCCAAAAGCATCTTAAACCTAACTTGATCGTAGAACAATTGAAAAAAATGGTCTGTACGATCTATTTAGGCTTATGATGCTCTGGGAAACGCAGACCAGGTCATAGTTTCTCTTGCCACAACAAATGTGCTTTATGAACACAGAGTTAAAACAGTCAGATAAATACTTATAATAAAAAGTAAAGGGTCAAGAGCCCAACTAAAGCAAATACTGATCACCATAATGGTGACATGAAACGAAACATTTCATAAAACATCACCATCTAAACTTCTGTAAATCTAAATAAGACTGTCTGTAGATGTATTACAGAAATAAAGTCAAACTGGTGTACAAATAATAAGTGCAATAATGTGTAATGGCTCAGAGTCAGTAGTTCTTGTGTTTCTCTTTTTTCTGTTCTTGTTGTTTCTCTTTCCTTCATTGATTCTTCTTATTAACATTAGGTGTCACCACTAATGGTCAATCATCACTTAATTATCTCATTAACTTCAACACTGCTTCAGTGCTAATTTTTAACACCCTGTAGTTGGACCTATATGTGCACCAGGAGTGTTCATTTTAACACTGGGGATTTTGCTGTGTGCTCTTTCAGCCAATGCAATAATGTTTTCAAAGAAAATGAATACATGCACTGACAAATGTTGTCGCTAGTATGCAAAAAAAAAAAAAAAAAAAAAAGCAAATTGAAACCGTATCAGTTTTTAGTACAATGTTGTCATGTAAACATAGCCATCTTCTTTTATCTTCGGTTCACAGTAAATTCCCTGGTGTTAAATTAACACCGCTCGGTGTTCACAAAGTAACACTGAAGGAGTGTTAGAGTTAATTAGATAATTAAGTGATTAATTGAGTGATGATTGTTAGATTATTGAAGACACCTGATGATAACAAGCAGAATCACTGAAGAAAAGAGAAACAAAAGAACTACAACTGACTTCCAGACACAGCCTTAGATGAAATCAACTGAAAATACATGAAATCTCTCTTAAAAACCAGTTTGACCTTATTTCTGTCATTCATCTACATGAGTTCTTTTTGAGAATTAATAAAGTTTTAGATGTTGATGTTTGATGTTTTTCTTTAGTTCAGGGCTATTCAATTAATTTGGAATTGGGGCCAGTTCATGAAACTTAAGCAAAATAAGGGGCCAGAGAATATGAGTAATTTTGGTAACAAATAAAGAAATTACAACAACATACTAAAGGAATCAATATATTCTATTTTGCAAATGCAGAACAACATATGCACATTGTGATGCACTAAGAGGCATTGTTACATTTAAATGGAAATACATTGTTGACAGGCAACATCAAATGTATCTCCACCAACAAAAATAAAACCAAAGTGCATAGTGTGGTACAGAATAGAATTAAAACAACATAAGTGCATGGTATTTTATCAAGGCAAATTATTTAAAATCACATTACTCAGTTTAGGTGAGCCATATCAGTTGTTTAGAATTTCATTAATTTAACTAACAAACAACTTTAATTCCAAATGCACCAACAAAAATAAAACCAAAGTGCATAGTTTGGTACAGAATAGAATTATAACAACATAACAATGCATGGCACTTTATCAAGGCAAAACATTTCAAACTGCATTCAACAATAATACCACATCAAGAAAAACATTAAGTGCCTAATATGGTGTGAATAACATGTTCATTTCATCATACTGTTCAAAATAGTTTGCCAACATTTGCCATCTAATGAGAGAAATGGCATTTTTTTGACTTGGCAAGAGCAGTGAAGTCAGGTGTATATGCAGTCAGGGCAATGCGCAAGCAGTGTTGCAGATGCTGGTCAGTGAGTGATATGCGATTGTGTGTTTTAATGGCGTTCATGTGTGAGAATGAAGACTCGCAAGTGTACGTTGAGCCAAACATTGTCAGAAGAAAAAGTGCAAGACCCCTTGAATGTGGAAATTTCTCTTGGCTGACTTCATGGGTCCAGAATTTCTCAAAACCTGCCTGCAGCAATGATTGTCGCAAGTCATCTGACGACTGAATGTCAATGAGTTCCAGTTGTAAAGACCCCTCATCCAATGACGATACCAACTCCTTCCCTTTCAATGCAAAGTCTGCCTCAACATTCACACAGAAAGGGGCTTCACAAATCTCATCACTTCACTGGAGATGCTGAAATCCTCAAACCTAGTGGAAAAGTTGTTTTTCAACGAGTCAATAAATCCTGACATCACCTCAGTAATTTGCAGGCCAGATTTCCTCAATGTGGGGAAGTGGAGCATCTTGCCAGGACAAAGATCAGCAGAGAAGAGTGAGAGCTTTCTTTGAAAAGCATGAAGTTTCTCCACAAGTTCTGCAACTGTTTTATCTCTGCCCTGCAACTCCATGTTGAGTTGGTTCAAATGTTGGAAAACGTCGCTCAGAAAGCAAACAGCGGCATTAAACTCATCATTTTCTATCAGAGACAGAAACTTGCCAGCTTTTTTTAATTTTGAAGACAGAAGAAAAAACAGAATCTCCTCTCTTAGTTCACAAAAACGTTTCAAAGCGTTTCCTTTGCTAAGCCATCTAATGTCATTGTGAATGAGCAAATCTTTATATTCAGCAGACATGTCAGTCAACAGCTTGCGGAAAAGGCGGTGCTGTAAACTGGAGGTACAACGGATGAAGTTTATAATTGCCATGACAGAGTCCATGGTCTCTTTTAACTCACCACTGAGCTTGGCACACAGGAGGCTCTGGTGGATGAGACAATGCAGAAATCTCACCTGCGGAGCCGCAGCTGCCATCCGCCCGGCAAGCCCATGATCCCTGCCCACCATCGAGGGCGCACCATCCGTCACCAACATGTTGACGCGCGCCAAATCCAAGTTGTTCTCCGCAAAGAATGAAGCAATTTTGGTGAAGAGAATCTCACCTGTAGTGTGCCCCTTCATTGGAATTAGTCCAAGCAGATCCTCACGAAAACATTCCCCATCAAAAAATCGCACATAGAGGCATAGCTGTGCAACATCACTGTTATCAGTCGACTCATCCACGGCCAAAGACATTACCTCAGCCTTCCTCAGCTTGTCCAAAAGCGTCTCGAAAACGTCCAATGCAAGGTACTCGACTCTCCTCATATTTGACGTGTCAGAAATTGGAATTTGCTTGATCGAATCAGTAATGTTTTTTCTGGTTTTCTCATCTGTTACCACCTCCTCAATGGAGGCCAGCATACACTCCTTGACTGTCTCTGAGTCTGTAAACGGCTTTTTCTTTTTGCCCAATATCCATGCCACTCGTAACGATGCCGCAGTTGCTCTCTCTTGATCCGTACAGGCCCGAAACAAAATGCGACGTCTTTGCTCATAACAAGATGTAAGCCCTGTTATCTTTTGCCTCCGAGCAGCAGAGCCCGGTGGGAAAGTAGCATCAAAGTTAGAATGTGTTGTCTTGAAATGCCTTCTCAAATTATACTCCTTGCACACAGCGAGGCACTCGTTGCAGATTAAGCACACAGGATTCACATCAACGACAATAAACGCGTATTTCTGTGTCCATTCATTTTTGAACTGCCTGTTCTCTGAGTCAATTTTTCTTTTTTTTAAGGTTGAGAGAGACATTTCAAACTTCGTTTTTATTTCGACATTTAACTATATCAAACTTACTTCGTGCTTGGCTTGAAATAAAAGAAAATCAGAGCGCGCCGCGAATGGACGATTTTGATTGGCCATGCATGTACCTGTTTTGCCTCAATGGCTTAAAGGGGTGCACACCGCCTCATACTGCTCGAAATAATTTACAATTAACCATAGTCCTGCGCTGTATGACACTACCCATATGTAATAACTACAAAGTGATTTCATTTGTCATTTAATGAGGTCTAATATATGTTGGTAGTAGCAAGAATATTCACGTCAATAAATGTATTGTTCCGACTACCAAATGTGTATCGACAAATGGTCTGGTGGTAGAATTTTTGCCAAGCGTGCCAGAGGGTTGGGGTTCTAATCCACACTCGATTAGGTTTTTTTTTTTTTTCTCATCAAAACCGATTATGTTTATCAGTGGTTGAATATCAGGCAGGGACAAGTTTGTGTGCATTTTGTTAATTAATTTCACCGTAACGAATAGACGAGTCACGAGAGTCTCCTCTCTACAACGGATTGAAGCGCGCGTCCGTCTGAAGACTGCGCGAGCAACAAGACAACACTGTATCCGCACTACTGTTCGCTGCGGGCCTGCGGCAACGAGCACTTTGATCACTTGATTTCAAAAACAACACATTTCAGCGCTAGATCGCCTCGTATTTAACACATGAATGAAATGAATGCTCTGCTAGTTAACTGGATATTTTTCACTTATTTGTATAGGCTACGTTCGTGCCGCGAGATGTTTCAAAAGTGATGGGGATAATTTCCACCCGCAAATTACGCCAAGGGCCGTTTCAAAATCCCTCGGGGGCCGGACCCGGCCCGGGGGCCGCCAATTGAATAGCCCGGCTTTAGTTGGTCGGTAATGTCATCATTGACCAAAAGAGATTAGTTGTTAATACTTTTTTTTTGCCAAAGATTATACAGGTGCTGGTCCTATAATTAGAATATCATCAAAAAGTTGATTTATTTCAGTAATTCCATTCAAAAAGTGAAATTTGGATATTATATGCATTCATTACACACAGACTGATATATTTCAAGTGTTCATTCCTTTTAATTTTGATGATTATAACTGACAACTAATGAAAACCCCAAAATCAGTATCTCAGAAAATTTGAATATTGTGAAAAGGTTCAATATTGAAGACACCTGGTGCCACACTCTAATCAGCTAATTAACTCAAAACACCTGCAAAGGCCTTTAAATGGTCTCTCGGTCTAGTTCTGTAGGCTACACAATCATGGGGAAGACTGCCGACTTGACAGCTGTCCAAAAGACGACCATTGACATCTTGCACAAGGAGGGCAAGACACAAAAGGTCATTGCTAAAGAGGCTGGCTGTTTACAGAGCTCTGTGTCCAAGCACATTAATAGAGAGGTGAAGGGAAGGAAAATATGTGGTAGAAAAAAGTGTACAAGCAATAGGGATAACCACACCCTGGAGAGGATTGTGAAACAAAACCCATTCAAAAATGTGGGGGAGATTCACAAAGAGTGAACTGGATCTGGAGTCAGTGCTTCAAGAACCACCACGCACAGACGTATGCAAGACATGGGTTTCAGCTGTCGCATTCCTTGTGTCAAGCCAGTCTTGAACAAGACACAGCGTCATAAGTGTCTCGCCTGGGCTAAAGACAAAAAGGACTGGACTGCTGCTGAGTGGTCCAAAGTTATGTTCTCTGATGTAAGTAAATTTTGCATTTCCTTTGGAAATCAAGGTCCCAGAGTCTGGAGGAAGAGAGGAAAGGCACAGAATGCACGTTGCTTGAAGTCCAGTGTAAAGTTTCCACAGTCAGTGATGGTTTGGGGTGCCATGTCATCTGCTGGTGTTGGTCCACTGTGTTTTCAGAGGTCCAAGGTCAACGCAGCCGTCTACCAGGAAGTTTTAGAGCACTTCATGCTTTCTGCTGCTGACCAACTTTATGATTTCATTTTCCAACAGGACTTGGCACCTGCACACAGTGCCAAAGCTATCAGTACCTGGTTTAAGGACCATGGTATCCCTGTACTTAATTGGCCAGCAAACTCGCCTGACCTTAACCCTATAGAAAATCTTTGAGGTATTGTGAAGAGGAAGATGCGATACGCCATACCCAACAATGCAGAAGAGCTGAAGGCCACTATCAGAGCAACCTGGGCTCTCATAACACCTGAGCAGTGCCACAGACTGATCGACTCCATGCCACGCCGCATTGCTGCAATAATTCAGGCAAAAGGAGCCCCAACTAAGTATTGAGTGCTGTACATGCTTATACTTTTTATGTTCATACTTTTCAGTTGGCCAACATTTCTAAAAATCCTTTTTTTTGTATTGGTCTTAAGTAATATTCTATTTTTCAGAGATACAGAATATGGGATTTTCATTAATTGTCTGTTTTAATCATCACAATTAAATGAAATAAACATTTGAAATGTATCAGTCTGTGTGTAATGAACAAATATAATATCCAAATTTCACTTTTTGATTGGAATTACTGAAATAAATCAACTTTTTGATTATATTCTAATTATATGACTAGCACCTGTACATTTTGGATTTTAGTTTCTAAATGCTAAAATGGGGACATGGTGTTTTATTGTATAGACACACAATGATATCAAGAATCAGCATATCAATCTCAACAATGGTGATATGCTTCATGCTGCAATGCATGCTGGGAGCCATTAGTTTTATAATATGCTGTCTTCCAGCATGCATTGAAGCATGTCCCCATTGTTGAGAATAATATGCTAATTTTTGATGTATGTGTGTGGTCTAAAATTATTTTATTTAAAATTCTCAATAACTAGTTGGTAATAAGTGAAGCTGGTAATGCTGTTTGTGGAGTTGTTTAATCATTCTTTGCTGAGATCTTCAGAGATTTAATGTCTTCTTTTATCTTCAGTTGATGGGGCTTTTACACTGGGCTCGTTTGCTGCTGTCCGAGGCCAAGCGCGATTGTTCCCGGCGCCCCCTGCAGTGTTGGTCTGGTTTCACACTTAACATGATTCTATCGAACTCTGGTGCATTTGCGTGCATCTCACGTCATTGCAAACATGCACGGCGCATGACAGAAAACACTACGCAGGTCAATATATTGTGTTTTTATTAATTTGGTGCTATTATGCATAGCTGAGTAAACAACACAGGTTTACTGCGTGTGTGTGTGCGTGTGTGTGCGTGTGTGTGTGTGTCGCATAAGGTGTCTTTCCGCTGCTTGCAAAAGGAAACAGTGGATTTCCATTAATTTGTTACCCTGATTGCACGCACTATGCGCGAATACACTGCAGGATCACTCTTGCTTGTATCCAAGGTAAATCATTAACACTATCATCCCTTACATGTGTTTTATTTAACTAAATACATCATAATCGGCTAAAACGCATGTGCAGGATACTTTTCTTCCTTATTTCTGTGCACTTCCTTAACAAGTGCGCACCCGAGTCTGTGTTGCTTTCACATACACGTGAACCGCAGCACGGTTCGGGAGCAACCGAACTCAGACCGCCTCCTCCAGGTAGTCTCGGGTTCGATACCCCAGTGCGCACCTGGGTCCGCATGACAGCGTTCACAATAGCGATTTTTCATGCGAACCGTGCCCCGTTCCGAACTAAACTGTCAGTGTGAAAGCCCCCTTAATCTCCGGAAGTCAGTTGTAGTTCTTGTGTTTCTCCTTTCTTCAGTGATTCTGCTTCTTATCATTAGGTGTCTTTAATGCTCAATCATCACTCAATTAATTATCTCATTAACTCTAACACTGCTTCAGTGTTACTTTTAAGATTTTAATGTGTTGATTTCATCTAAGGCTGGGTGTTTTTGCTCATCTGTTCTCTTTTTAATTTTAAGGTAATCATTTTCCTCAATTGATATAAGTTAGCTTAACTTGTTGGGTTTTATAGTCACAACCCAGCCAGCACAGCCATGTGGGGCCCACATGGGTTTGACCTGGGCTATCTAACTGGGACCCAGCCAGTTTTGTCCACGGTTTCCATGTAGGCCCCACATGGGTTTCCCCAGATGAAATGAACACTGCTCAGTGTGCACACTACTGGCTGTTAAATGTAACACTTATCAGTGTTGGAGTTAATGAGATAATTAAGTGATTGAATAACGATTGAGCATTAGTGATGAACACCTGCTGTTAACAAGCAGAATCACTGAAGAAAAGAGAAACACAAGAACTACTTCCTGCCACAGCCTTAGATGAAATCAACTGAAGATACAATACATTAAATCTCTCAAGATCTGATTAAACAACTCCACAAACAGAATTACCAGCTTCACTTATTACTAACCAGGTTGACTTTATTTCTGGTAGACGTCTACAGAAGTTCTTATTGAGAATTAACAGAGGTTAAGATGTAGATGATTTATTGAAAATAAGAGGTTGGTTTGATGTCACCATTACGGTGATCAGTGTTTGATTTAGTTGGGCTCTTTATTTTTTAACATTATTATTTTTCTGCTCAGTTATATCTGATTATGTTGATAACAGCAAAAGAAAATGCAATCAGATGCTATAGACGATAAAAAAAAAAAACTGATAGACGATAAAAAAAAAAATCATTGTGTGTGAGCTTTATACGGGTGAAATGCTATTCATTTTGTTTTATTGTTGTGATTCTACAACAAAAGATCCAGCACATTTTTATCAGAACATCAACTTATTCTCAAAACACCATTTACACATTTTGTACTTCTGCGATTTTTTTCTCACACACAGACATCAAGAATCAGCATATGAATCTCAACAATGGTGACATGCTTCATGGTGCAATGCATTCTGGGTGCATCATACGAAACTTATCCATGGCTCCCAGAATGCATTGCACCATGAAGCATGTCACCATTGTTGTGATTCATATGCGGATTCTTGATGTCTGTGTGTGAGTAAAACTCGCAAAAGTAAAAGATGTGTAAATGGTGTTTTAAAAATCATTTGATGTTCTGATAAAAATGTGCTGGATCTTTTGTTGTACAATCACAACAATAAAACTAAATGAATAACATATCATCCATATAAAACTCACACACATAATTATTGAGTTAAGCCACTACATGATGATTATATTCTAATCATCAATCAGTTTATAGCATCTAATTGCACTTTCTTTTGCTGTTTTCAACATAACAATCAGATGCAACTGAGCAGAGAAAAACTGATGTTAAAAAGTCAATAGCCCAACTAAAGCAAACACTTATCACCATAATGGTAACATCAAACCAAACTATTATTTTCAATAAATAATCCACATCTTAACCTCAGTTAATTCTCAATAAGAACTTCTGTAGATGTCTACCAGAAATAAAAGTAAACCTGGTTAGTAATAAGTGACGCTGGTAATGCTGTTTGTGGAGTTTTTTAATTAGATCTTGAGAGATTTTGTGTATTTTATCTTCAGTTGATTTCATCTACAGTAAGGCTGTGGCTGGAAGTAGTACTTGTGTTACTTTTTTTTTCAGTGATTCTGCTTATTAACAGCAGGTTTTCATCGATAAGGCTCAATCATTATTGATTAATTAATCAATTAATTATCTCATTAACTCCAACACTGATTCAGTGTTACATTTAACAGCATGTAGTGTGCACACTGAGCAGTCTTCATTTCATCTGGGCAAACCCATGTGGGGCCTACATGGAAACCATGGACAAAACTGGCTGGGTCCCAGTTAGATAGCCCAGGTCAAACCCATGTGGGCCCCACATGGCTGTGCTGGCTGGGAAAGCTTAATTTATTTTTTATAATGTAAAATAATTGTATTATTTGTTAATTGTCTCAATAAGACAATAATAATAAAAACTCCATATCTATCATCCATCCTGTAGCGATGGTTTTGTACACAGTCTTTATATGTGACCTATACGGTGATGTACAGTGATGTGGTGTGGTGGTTCAGGGAAGATAAAGAGGATTTTGCCCTTGAGCAAAACATTTGCATTACTTTAGAGAGATCAACACTGTAATAAATTCATGATTCTGTCACGATAATGGCATTGTGTGAAAATTATACAAACAAATTCCGGTAACCCTGTTCATGTGGTGATACATAGACTTCTAAATAACTGAAGATAAGTTCCAACCTCAAGGCAAAATGACAAAATGTTTGCTGTTCACAGAAAGTACAGCAGATATAATATAATCAGCCATTGTGAGGAATCAGAATAGCCGCATTTCCACTGTCGGCCAAAAGCGGGCGTGCTAGTAGTGCGTGCCAGTCGCGTTTCCACTGTCACTTCCGAGGTTTGATCGGGCCTCGCCGGGCCTCCTCGGGGCTAACAGCCAGGGTTTTCTGGCCCGCTGAATACCTTGGTCCAAAGCGGGGCAACCTGGGCTTGAGGAGTGGTTATGAACAGAGGCAGAGTATATACTCAGGAGACGGCAGCGCCAGATGATTCCATATACCAGCTAACATCAGCATTAAAGACTTTTAAAATCATTTACCTCAAAAACTCACTTTCATGTTTGAATGCCTTCTGTTTGTGTTCCGATGTGGATTCTGATTACTGTATAAGGTAGAAATATTTCTACGCGATGCAAAAGACTATGCACGCTAACCATTACTAGTAAACATGGTAAATATGAACACTTGAAGAAATCAGACAAATCATAAAGGCTATCACAATCTTGTTTTTATTTTATCTGTCAGTAGTCTAACGTTACATCTTGTCTCTTTATACCGGACTATCATAAAATAAAACAACTTTTTTTTTCTGGAGCTTCCTCTTGTACACAGCAAAAACTCCAGTGTTAAATTAACTCTCCTGGAAGTTTATTTGACTCCACGCTCAAGAGTGTTAAATTAACACTGAAGCAGTGTTAAAGTTAATGAGATAATTAAGTGATTAATTGAGTGATGGGCCATTATTGAAGACACCTGAAAAGGTGATCTGCTGGTGTTGTTCATGTAATATCATAATCATCATTTGACCTGAATCACTGAACTTATTTAGAGCCTGATCTCTGACTTAAACGTATATTGTTGATTACAGCATCACAGTGATTCTACAGCAAACGATCCAGAACCGTCAATATAATCCAAAGAATTTTTTAAATGTTGTTCTGATATTTAAAAAAAAACAATAAAAAAAAACACAGACATCAACATTCAGTTTATGAATCTCAACAATGGTGACAAAAAGAATATTCAATTAGGAAAAGGAAATTACTAAGACAATTCAGATCATAATTTATTCATTCCGCAATGCATGATGGGACCTATGAATGAGTTTTGTTTGGTGGCACCCAGAATGCACTGCAACATGCTTTATTATTGTCACCATTGTTGATTCACAGGCTGATTATTGATGTCAGTGTGTCTAAAGCCCAAAAAAAATTAACTGACTTATGGTCAGAACAACTTTTAAAAAATATTTTGGATTATATTTAAAATGCTGTAAATCATTTGTTATAGAACCACAGGGCTCTTGACCTCAACACAGTAAACTTAACTCTCTAAATGAGTTTTGTGATTCAGGTGAAATCATGATTATGTCTTAACATAACCAACACCACCTGATCACCTTTTATCTTTGTTCATCTGGCAGTCATAACTCAGTTACAACAGCCAAACTTAAAATATATTTTCTCCTTAGATCTAGGATCTAGGCTAGGTCCGTAGATCTAGGCTCCGTAGCTCTAGGCTATGTGCATAGCTTAGATCTACGCGCTAGTGGTGGGCGATACTGCAAAATTTGGTATCGATCCGATACCAAATACATATAGGGTCAGTTTTGCCGATACCGATACCAATACGATACTTTTTACTTTAAAAAAATAATAATTTTGTGTAGGGGAGAGCAGTATGTCATTATTTCTGAGGTGAATGAATGATCAATTCTTTAGGCAATATTTTTTTATTAATGTACTGAAGTACACACAATTATTAGTTATCAGGCACTGTAGAATGAATGCTTTACAGCCTTTTTTTAAAAAGAAATAAAAATAAAGTATAACAAAAATCTCTCCATTTTTTCTGGTTTTAAAAGCAAATTAAATAAAGTGAAATAAAGTGCACACAATTATTACTGAAGAACAAACAAAGAACAAATATACCTGTGCAATTACATTCCCTGAGCCCCCCTTCTGTTCCTCTCGGCCATCCTGATCTCTCATTCAATGTGCTATTATCTATTATCAGCCTTCGCTGCTCCTCGGTGCGTTGTGTCAGTGAGTCACGTGACGACACAACAACGAATCACAGAAGAGCAGCAGGAGGGGGAGGAGCAGCAAATGGATGTGAAAGCAGCGTGTGCTCAGGATTGTAGAGGTAGAAGACACGAGCAAAGTATAGTGAACGTAGAGGAGAGATATTTAAATTAAAATATCGATTCAATTACAATTGTATCGATCTGATACCAATACCAGTGTTGGCATCGATAATATCGATATTTAGATCGATCCGCCCACCCCTACTACGCGCCCCCTGAACCCCAATGACATATATATTTAATTACACGAATTAAGCATACAATTGAGGTATTATCGAAATATCTAAAATTTTAATAACGAGTGCTTATTTAACAAAAGGCAAGTAAAACGATCAGGGTTACATTTTAGACACACACATACCTCTGAAGGGATAGATTGTTGGTTAGATGGTTGTTGTATTTGCGTTATAACTACCAGCTGATCAAAGACAAAAAGATGATCTGGAGATGTTGGTTACGTTTTGACTAATCATCATTTGACCTGCATCACAAAACAAAAAAAACAAGTTTTTTTGTGATTCTATAACAAACGATTTTCATTATTTTCTATATAATCCAAAATGTCTCTTAAAAGATGTTCTGATCAAAAGACTTCGATATACTAATTTATTAAGACACACTGACATCAATAATCAGCCTGTCAATCTCAACAATGGTGACAATAATAAAGCATTCATTCATGGCTCGCATCATGCATTGCGGTATGAATAAATTATGATCTGAAATGTCTTAGTAATTTCCTTTTTCTAATTTAATATTCTTTTTGTCACCATTTTTGAGATTCATACACTGATTCTTGATATCTGTGTGTGCCTGCAAGAAAGTTTTTTTTTTTTTTTATCAGAACAAATTAGAAAAATTCTGGATCTTGTGCTGTAGAATCACTGTGATAATGTAATCAACAATATACATTTTAAGTCAGAAAATAGTTTTATGATACAGGTCAATTGTTGATTATGTAAAAACAGAACCAACACCATCAGATCACTTTTTCTCTTTGATCATTTGGCAGTTATAACTAGTGATGGGCAGATCGAGGCTTCGTGAAGCAATGAAACAGTCGAAGCAAATGTGCCATTTTGTTTCGAGGCTTCGAATCAATCCGAAACCCGTCTCCACGGTGACACCTAGTGGTCACTTGCAGGTGTTGATCTGAAACAACCTTTACAAAGAGCTAATAAAAAAATGTGTTGGTTTTTTTTTTTTATTATTGTATTTTTGTAATATATGAAGCTTGTAACCTGTAGTCTCTTCACATTGCATAATGTGATTTTGGTCATGAAAAATGAATATTAATAAAAATAAATCAAGCCACAATGTCTCCCTTTCTTATAGATTTTTATTCAAAAATATTAATTTCTCTGCTGTTGAAGGACTCAGCCTACTTCTTTTTTTACAGATAATTTCTCCAGCCTTTGAAAAAATTCTCTCACAAGGGACACTTGTTGCTGGCATACAAAGATATTTTTTAGCTAGGACATACAAATGAGGAAAGATTACTGCTCTCTCTTTCCAGTAAGTTAGAGGATCATGAGTTCTGGGCAAAAACGCATCGCTGAGGTATTTTTTCACTTCCACTGTGGCATCAGCTGTAGGATTGTGTATCATCTGGGCAGTGTTGGGCAAGTTACTTTTAAAAAGTAATTAGTTACAGTTACTAGTTACTTCTTCCAAAAAGTAACTAAATTAGTAACTCAGTTACAAATTTTAAAAGTAACTAGTTACTTATGAAAGTAACTATTGCGTTACTTTCAAGTAAAATTAAATTTTAAATGCTCAAATGTGACCCCACCTCTACCCCTCTTTAACGGAACTTAAAATACATGTGCATGTTCAATTATTTATGATAAATTTGAATATTATAATGAAATGGACACTTAATACAATACATTATTAACAGAAACATGAAACATTGTACACGCATCTAAAAAAAAATGTTGCTGTGGGACAAAGTGAGACTAGCCTCCAATCAAACGCCATGTATGTAGATATTATGTTTATATAGTGGATCAATGCAAATAACACAATAGATGTTTTGGAAATTTTGATATTTATTGCCCCTCAACAGGCCACAACTGGGCAAAATTAAATTAAGCTTGTTAAGCTCGTCGCCATACCTGTCTCTCGTTGACTGACTGGCTTGTGTTGTTCCTTGTGTGTCCTGTCCTGCCCGACTATGCGTTATGATGGGTCGTTCGCAATTCATGAGCGTTAGCCGTTAGTGATGATGGGTCGTTCGCGAATGAGTGTTAGTGATGATGGATCGACTCGTTCGCGAATGAGCTTTTGATGGGTCGTTCGCGATTCGCGAATGAGCCGACTCTAAGAGCCGGCTCTTTTAGGTGAACGTTGGGAGCTGGCTCGCATATCTGAAGAGCCGACTCTATTTTTGCAAATTTAGCCTATAGAAATTAAATAATTATGTAATACAAATTGAAATATTATAGTCAAAGTCATTTAAAGAGCCGTTTGTGAGCCAAAAGAGCCGGCTCTTTTCAGTGAGCTGAGTCAAAAGAGCCGAATGCCCATCACTACTATGCGTGCTTTCGAACACCCGCCCAACTCTACCTCTGATTGGCTTACAATGACATTTTACTCTACCTTATAGCCAATCGTCAGCATTTATGCGCTTGTCTCGTGCTCTGCCCACTAACCAAGGAAGAACAGTAAAAAAAGTATTTGCCTCTCGCTCAGAGATCTAGTTGGTCTGATGAAAAAAAAAACAGCTTCATCAGTTATAGTAACGCGCCGCATTTTTTGGCAGTAACGGTAACGGCGTTATTAAGATGAGAAGAGTAATCAATTAGATTACTCGTTACTGGAAAAAGTAATGCCGTTAGTAACGGCGTTATTTATAACGCCGTTATTCCCATCACTGCATCTGGGTCTCACGGATACGATTGTCAAAATGTTCCCATAAACTGTCTTGTGTTTCAACTGGTGTTGATGATGATGGGCCTGATGTTGACATTTGTGGTTCTGAATTAAAAGAAAACGGCAATTAGTAACAAATCATAAACTGACAACACATATGAAGTATAAATTTCATGAATCACATTACATAAGATAACATAGACTGAAACTCACCAGGAGTTGTGTTTGAACGCATCAGTGAAGCACACTCCAGTGTGATGTGCTTTTCAGCATCCAGGGCTTTGGCAGGATTTCCAAAAGCCACATTTTTAAACCTTGGGTCCAGCAGTGTAGCCAGTGCCAAGGCTCTAAAAGTCTCGTACCCTCCACATCTGGAGTGCAGACCTTCTTGTAGATGTGAGCCTATGAGCCAACACAAGAGAAAACCATATTAATTAAAATAATGACAACAATATGAGAGTTATGGCCAATTACACGTATGGTCATAGTGTCCTACCTAATTGTACAGTTGATTCCTGCGTTGCATTTCCTTTTTTCTGTGCAAGCTTGTGCTGCAACATCCTGTACAATGGTGTGAGCTTTGAAGCAGACACTCTCTGTTCCTCTGACATCTCTGTTTTTGCTAGTTTGAATGGTTGAAGAAGTGTCAATGACTGTTGAATAATGTCATACTCAAGACTTGTCAGGGGAGCAGTCTCACTGTTTAAATTGGCAAGTGCAGCACCCACTGGCACACGTTGCTCATACAAGCGTTGTAGCATGTCGAATGTGCTGTTCCATCTCGTTTCAACCTCCTGTATCATTTTCAGACTTGGTCTGCCCATCAAGCTCTGCATCTCCACAAGCTTGTCCTTTGCTTTGCAGCTGGATCTGAACAACCCCACTATCTTTCTGGCTTTCTGGCGAATTTCATTGATGACTGGGGTTTGATCCAGGGCCTTTTTCACTATCAAATTCAAATTATGAGCAAAACATGGGACATGGCGAAGGTTGAGTAGCTGGGCACTTAGGATCATGTTGGATGCATTGTCAGTCACCATGCAGTGAACTTTGGAGGTTATTCCCCACTCAGCCATTAGCAAGGCTTTAGCCTCCATGAGATGCTGGGCTGTGTGGGTTTTGTAAAACCTCCTTACACCCAGTAAAACAGTTGCCATTGTTGCCTCTGGTGTTATGTAATGGCATGTTACACCAAGATATCCATCCATATTAATGGAAGACCACATGTCAGCCGTAAGGCTAACAAATTCCGCCTTTTGCAGGTCCTCCATTGTCTTCTCCTTGGTTTTGTTGTACCTTTCGCTGACCATTGTTTTAAGCACCTTCCGGGATGAGAGGACATAGCTTGGATCAAGCTTGTTCACAAAGGCCCTGAAACCCTCATCCTCCACGATGGTGAAGGGCTGCAGATCCTTCACCACCATGTTCAGAAGAGCCTCATCCAATTCCCTCTGTCTGCCTTTTAAAAGAGAAGATAAAACATACTTTCAGACAAATATATTGGAAAAATAGTAGCCTACCGTGAAAGTAGTCTACTGGTTCATTTGGAAACCTTCCTAAACAAAGTTATGTTATGAATATTTATGCTCAGTGTGCAGAGAAAGATAAAGTGCATTATAGAAATACAACAATTACAAAAAAACAAAATGATGTCTTGGCTGTAGATTGGGTACTCATATGTAGACATATAAAATGTATATTCACAAAGTATAATATTATATTGACAACATTTGTTTTTAAAGTGATTGGCAGTTGTGATTGGGATGTTAGGCATGTCTTAGTCCATGGCCTTTCTAAACAATGGCCCAACACTTAGTTATTATATTTCACTTATAATTAGCCTATATTTCAAACAATGCATACCTTGCTTAGATGGCCCAGCAGTGTCAGTAGCAGGCCTTGGTACAGGGGGAACACTACCATCTTCTGCACCCTGCAGAATGGCAGGATGAATGCTCCTCAAATGGCGCATCATGGATGATGTATTGTTGCAGTAGGCTAGCTGCCGATCACAATACACACATCTCACTTTATTTGGGGTTTCCAAATGGAAATGCTCCCACACCACAGATGTACGGCATCTCTTCTGTGGAGCCTCCATTTCTATCTATCTATCTATCTATCTATCTATCTATCTATCTATCTATCTATCTATCTATCTATCTATCTATCTATTTTATATGTAGCCTATCTATCTAATAATCTATATGTATCTGTAATATATGTATCTATCTATTAATCTATATATATCTATATATATCTATATATATATATATATATATATATATATATATATATATATATATATATATTTCTATCTATGCATCTATTAATGTGTCACTATATGTACTCTGTGTGTCTCTAAGTCAATGTGTAAATGTAAATTAAATCCTAAATATAACTAAACAAATCGCACTATAAATGTCTCTATATCACCAAAAATCCGCTATCTCAAAACCAAACTCCTCTCACAAAAACCCACGATATGAAAATGCGTTGACAAAACTTTTATACTGTGTGATTGTGTGATTTGTTCCCGAACCGACCAATCAATGAAACCCTGATTCGGCGGAGCACTCCACCTGATGAAACACTTAGAAGCTTCATTTAGCCGTTGTCACGTGACGTGGGTGTTTTGAATCACGCTTCGGATCAGTGTTTCGAATCATCTTTGCTTCGGGATCTCGCAAAGCTTCGGAATGTCTGTTTCGCGCCAGCCATCCTTAGTTATACCTCAGATACAACAGCCAAACATGATCTAATGTTAACAGTTTACGGGTCATGACCCCAACTAAAGCAAACACTAATCACCACAATGATGGCTTAAAAAAAATTTCCTTTGGTGATTCTGCTTGTTAACACTCATATTTTATATTCTCTTGAGTCTGGAGTCATATTAACTCCCAGGAGAGTTAATTTAACACTGGAGTTTTTACTGTGTACAATCTAACGTCCCAATCACAACTGCCAATCATGTTAAAAACAGCTTCACTGTGAACATAATATAATATGTTGTCAATATAATATAACATTTTGTGAATATACATTTTATAGGACTACATATGAGTACCTAATCTACAGCCAAGACATCATTTTGGTTTTCCTAATTGTTGTAGTTCTTCATTCCATTTATCTTTCTCTACACACTGAGCATAAACATTCATAACATAACTTTGTTTAGGAAGGTTTCCAAATAATGAACCAGTAGGCTACTTTTACAGTAGGCTACTATTTTTTCAATGTATTTGTCTGAAAGTATGTTTTATCTTCTCTTTTAAAAGGCAGACAGAGGGAAAATGGATGAGGCTCTTCTAAACATGGTGGTGAAGGATCTGCAGCCCTTCACCATCGTGGAGGATGAGGGTTTCAGGGCTTTTGTGAACAAGCTTGACCCAAGCTATGTCCTCCCATCCCGGAAAGTGCTTAGAACAATGGTCAGCGAAAGGTTTAACAAAACCAAGGAGAAGACAATGGAGGACCTACAAAAGGCCGAATTTGTTAGCCTTAGGGCTGACATGTGGTCCTCCATTAATATGGACGGATATCTTGGTGTAACTAGACATTACATAACACCGGAGGCAAAAATGGCAACTGTTGTACTGGGTTTAAGGAGGTTTTACCAAACCCACACAGCCCAGCATCTCATGGAGGCTAAAGCCTTGCTAATGGCTGAGTGGGGAATAACCTCCAAAGTTCACTGCATGGTGACTGACAATGCATCCAACATGATCCTAAGCGCCCAGCTACTCAACCTTCGCCATGTCCCATGTTTTGCTCATAATTAAAATTTTATTGTGAAAAAGGCCCTAGATCAAACCCCAGTCATCAATGAAATATGCCAGACAGCCAGAAAGATAGTGGGGTTGTTCAGATCCAGCTGCAAAGCAAAGGACAAGCTTGTAGATATGCAGGGTTTGATGGCCAGACCAACTCTGAAACTGATACAGGAGGTTGAGACGAGATGGAACAGCACATTCGACATGCTACAACGCTTGTATGAGCAACGTAAGCCAGTGGGTGCTGCGCTTTCCAATTTAAACAGTGATACCTGACAAGTCTTGAGTAGCCTATGACATTATTCAACAATCATTGTCAGGTTCCATAAATTAACTTTTTTATGTCAACGGGATGCACATAACTGGGTTACGTTAAATACATATAATTTGTTCATGTAACTTCAACACACTCAAATAAATGATATGTTGGCTTTAATTAACTTTTTTTATGTAATCAGGTTTTGATATGTTGGCTTAAATTAACTTTTTTATGTCAACAGGTTGCACATAACTGGGTTACGTTAAACAAATGGAATTAAGTCATTTTAAGCGACCCAATTAAACTCTGAGCTGAGATTAAATGAACACTGAAGCAGTGTTAAAGTTAATGAGATAATTAAGTGAATAATTGAGTGATGATTGAGCATTATTGAAGACACCTGATGTTAACAAGCAGAATCACTGAAGGAGAAAACCAGAATTTAAAGTCACCATTATGGAGATGAGTGTTTGTTTTAGTTTGGCTCTTGACCCTCACATCATTAACTTTATATTTTGTCTAGCTGCTGTATATGAGTTATAACAGCCAGATGATGTTGATTGTGTTTAATCATGATCATTATATCACAATCATTTGACCTGACATAGGATACCTGATTTTGTAACTCATTTAGAACTCAATTTCCAAGTTGAGTTTACCTTATGGATTATAGTAGTACTATCATTGTAGATATTGAGCATACCATTTTTAGCCTTTTCACTGAAATCCAAATGATCAAATAAATATAAAATAAAAATACTAGTTTATGTAGGCACACACAGACATCAAGAATCAGTCTGTGAATTTCAACAATGGTGACATTATAAAGCATGTTGCAGTGCATTCTGGGTGCCACCAATCAAAACTCATTCATTGCTCCCATCATGCATTGCTGCAATAAATAGATAATGAGCTTATGTTCAGAGGTGATTTGTTTGTCACCATTGCTGAGATTCATACGCTAAATATTGATGTCGGTGTGTGCCTGCATACAAATGTTTTTTTATTTTTTAATTGATTTTATCATTTGGGTATCATTGAAAAGCCTAAAAATGGTATGATTATGTTGCTATAATCCAAAAGGTAAACTTAACTTCGAATTTAAGTTCTATATGAGTTCAGGTAAAATGATTGTGAAATAATGATTATGTTAAAACACAACCAAACCCATCAGATCACCTTTTCTAGTTGATCATCTTGCTGTTTTAACTTATGTACAACAGCCAGACATAATCTATAGTTAATAATGTGAGGGTCAAGAGCCCAACTAAAATCCACACTGATCACAATAATAGTGACCTAAATTTTTTCCTCATTCAGTGATTCTGCTTGTTAACATCAGGTGTCTTCAATAATGCTCAATCATCACTCAATTATTCATTTAATTATGTCATTAACTTTAACACTGTTTCAGTGTTCATTTAACACTCTGCTCAGAGTTTAATTGGGTCACTTAAAATTACTTAACTCCATTATGTTGAAGTTACATGAGTAAATTATGTTTGTTTAACGTAACCCAGTTATGTGCAACCTGTTTACATAAAAAAAGTTAAAGCCAACATATCATTTTTTTGAGTGTACTGCAACCATTCAAACTAACAACAACAGAGATGTCAGAGGAACAGAGAGTGTCTGCTTCAAAGCTTACCACTCTACAGGATGTTGCAGCACAAGCTTGCACAGAAAAAAGGACATGCAACATAGGAATCAACTATACAATTAGGTAGGCCACAATGACCATACTACCTATGCAATTAGCCATAACTGTCATATTGTTGTCATTATTATAATTAATATGGTTTTCTCCTGTTTTGGCTCATAGGCTCACATCTGCAAGAAGGTCTGTACTCCAGATGTGGAGGGTATGAGACTTGTAGAGCCTTGGCACTGGCTACACCGCTGGACCCAAGGTTTAAAAATGTGGCATTTGGAAATCCTGCCAAAGCCCAGGATGCTGAAAAGCACATCATACTGGAGTGTGTTTCGCTGATGCGTTCAAACACAACTCCTGGTGAGCAGTTTCAGTCTATGTTATGTTATGTAATCTGATTCATGTAATTTATACTTCATGTATGCCGTCAGCTTAGGATTTGTTACTAATTGCTGTTTTGATTTTCATTCAGAGCCACAAATGTCAACATCAGGCCCATCATCATCATCATCAACATCAACATCAACACCAGTAGAAACACAGGACAGTTTATGGGAATTTTTTGATAACTGTAGCCGTGAAACCCAGATGATACACAATGCTACAGCTGATGCCACAGTGGAAGTGAAAAAATCCCCTAACTTACTGGAAAGAGAGAGCAGTAATCTTTCCTCATTTGTATGTACTTGCTAAAAAATATCTATGCATGCCAGCAACAAGTGTCCCTTGTAAAAGGATTTTGGTGAAATTATCTGTAAAAAAAAGAAGTAGGCTAAGTCCTTTGACAGCAGAGAAATTAATATTTTTGAATATAAATCTATAAAAAAGTGAGACATTGTGGCTTGATTTCTTTGATTAATATTCATTTTTATGACCAAAATAACATTATGCACAGTGAGGAGCCTACAGGTTACAAGCTTCACATATTAGAAAAATACAATAATAAAAAAACAACAAATCTTTTAATGGCTCGTTGTCAAGGTTGTTTTAGATCAACACCTGCAAGTGACCACTAGGTGTCACCATTGAGATGGGTGTCGGATTGTTTCGAAGCCTCGACACAATATGGCACATTTGCTTCAACTGTTTCATTGTTTCACAAAGCCTTGATCTGCCCACCACTACTCTTGAGTGTGGAGCCAAATAAACTCCCAGGAGAGTTAATTTAACACAAGTTTTTGCTGTGTAGATTTAAAAAATCTTGCTTTTCCCCTGTTGTTTAATTTCATGAAAACAGACACCAGTTATTTTGTCAAGAGATCTCTCGTATTTATTTTACCATTTTATATAAGACATAGGAGGGAGTGACAGTGAAAGAGTTTTCAGTTTTTATATGCTGACTAAAAAAAACTGCATTACCATAGAAACATACATTTCTAGAGAAACATGTGGTTCCCATTTACATGGGAATGTATATACTATGTACTGTAGAAAACACTTCATATACATTTCAGTCTCTATCTCTTCCCGCACACACTCAAAGTCACCCAAAGTCTCTCTCCCCCACATATGCATTCAAGAACACTGTGATTCACAAAATACAATGATTACAAATGATTATGAATAGATACATAATACTACTGATTATGAATATTAATAAAAAGTAATAATAATAATAAAACAATATTAAAAGATGAAATTTTAGTCTTCAGTCAGTTCCACACCGTCACTCCACCAGTGGCCACCTAATGAAGCGATAGTGAGTGAAAGGACAAGCAGACCAAGAAATAAACATAAAGGACAGAAGAATACAAACAGAAACAAGAACAAAAACAAACAAAACAAAACAAAGAACAAAGAACCCCAACCCATGTTATGTTCCCGTATACTATGTGTCATTTAACGTCTATGTGTATGCATTTAAAATAAACCCTAATCATCTAAGAAAAGAAAAACTAATAATTTGTCTGCCAGTGCCTGAACTCGTTAAGTTCTTAACTCCTTCAGTTCCTGGCCAAAATAACAACCTAAAGTAAACGTTGATGTTAAAGGATCCTATCCTTGGGGTTGAAAATTAGAAAGCAGGTGTTAAATGTTTGTGAGGTTGTGTTTTGTAAGTAATGTAGCATTTGTAAAATCTCCCATTTCACTCTGAATATCCTATTCTCTGTTCTATCCATTCCCAGCCAACACAGCCATGTGGGGCCCAAATGGGTTTGACCTGGGCTATCTAACTGGGACCCAGACAGTTTTGTCCTCAGTTTCCATGTAGGCCTCACATGGGTTTGCCCAGATGAAATAAACACTGCTCAGTGTGCACACTACAGGCTGTTAAATGTAACACTGAATCAGTGTTGGAGTTAATGAGATAATTAAGTGATTGAATAATGATTGAGCATTATTGATGAACTCCTGCTGTTAACAAGCAGAATCATTGAAGGAAAGAAAAACACAAGAATTACTTCCAGCCACAGCCTTAGATGAAATCAACTGAAGATAAAATACATTAAATCTCTCAAGATCTGATTAAACAACTCCACAAACAGCATTACCAGCTTCACTTATTACTAACCAGACTGACTTTATTTGATTTCCGTTTTAATTAAATTAATAGTTGTATTTTAAAGTCACCATGATGGTGGTTAGTGTTTGCTTTAGTTGGACTACTGACCCTTCACTATTTAGTATGAAATTTTCTCTGGCTACTATAATTGTGTGTTTATAAAGCACAATTGTTATAACTAAAAAAAAGCATGAGAAAATGAAATCAGGTGATGTTGGCTGTTTATTGATGATGTCATCATATAATTACCTGAATCCCTGATCTTTTTCTGTGCCTATTGCTTTGATGTAATGGATATAGGATTTGTGGTTTTTATAATGTATTTTTCATTAGTAGTCATTTGATTCTACAGCATATCCAATAGTGTTGTTTATCAAATAATATACTTGGTTTTTAAAAACTATTTAGTGCACAAAAACTTTTCATCTATTGCTTTACTTAGACGCACACAGACATCAAGAAACATCATATGAATCTCAACCATGGTGACAATCATACAAAATATCCAGTTAATCAGATCACCCCTGAGCATAAAACAAGCTACAAAAAAATCCAGCTGCATAATTTATTAATGCAGCAATGCATGCTGCG
This sequence comes from Gila orcuttii, assembly GCA_026230005.1. Taxonomy (NCBI): domain Eukaryota; kingdom Metazoa; phylum Chordata; class Actinopteri; order Cypriniformes; family Leuciscidae; genus Gila; species Gila orcuttii. Next base: position 10,468,551 of record JAPDVR010000003.1, read on the forward strand.
AGACATGGGTGAGTTTTGATTGGTGGTACCCAGCATGCACTGCAGCATTTCATTGATTGTCACCATTGTTGAGAGTCATACACTGATTCTTGATGGCTAAGTAATAATGTAAAGGAGCAACTAAACGTTTTTAAAATCCTTAATATTATTTGATAAAGAACATTGCTTTCACGCAGTAACATTAAATGGCTTCTACTATTAAACAACACTAATAACACAAATCATCAAAAATCAGTCAACATCAGCTAATCTAATTTTCTCCAGGCTTTTTTTTACCACAACAAATGTGCTTTATAAACACACAAATAAAGCAGTCAGAGAACATTTTATACTAGGCAAGGTTCAAGAGTCCAACTAAAGCAAACACTAACCACCATCATGGTGCCTTTAAAATACAACTATTGATTTAATTAAAATGGAAATCAAATAAAGTCAGTCTGGTTAGTAATAAGTGAAGCTGGTAATGCTGTTTGCCGAGTTGTTTAATCAGATCTTGAGAGATTTAATGTATTTTATCTTTATTTGATTTCATCTAAGGCTGGAATTAATTCTTGTGTTTTTCTTTCCTTCAATGATTCTGGTTAACAGCGGGTGTTCATCAATAATGCTCAATCATTATTCAATCACTTAATTATCTCATTAACTCCAACACTGATTCAGTGTTACATTTAACAGCCTGTAGTGTGCACACTGAGCAGTGTTTATTTCATGTGGGAAAACCCATGTGAGGCCTACATGGAAACTGAGGACAAAACTGTCTGGGTCCCAGTTAGATAGCCCAGGTCAAACCCATTTGGGCCCCACATGGCTGTGTTGGCTGGGCAGATGTTGTGTCGACTCTTACCATCTGGTCCTGTAGCTTTAGCTTCCACTGGTTTCTTCTCACCTTTAGCCTTCAGATAATTCACAAAGATAGTCTCCACGATGCTAATGCCAATGAGACAGAAAATCGAAATGCAGAAAATCCCTGTGAAGACATCAAAATACACAGCAAAAACTCCAGTGTTAAATTAACTTTTTAAATCCAGACTGTTAAAATATGAGTGTTAAATTAACACTCAAGAGTGTTAAAGGTGCAGTGTGTATTTTTTTAGCAACATCTAGCGGTTCGGTTGCGAGTTGCACTAATGGCTCAGCCCACTGCTCACCCCTCCCTTTCGAAGAAGCTACGGTGGCTAAAACCGGACAAACATATCGTCTGAGACAGCAGAGAATAGCCAGAGTAAGCCAAGAGTGTGTAACATTGTCACTGTTTCTGTACCACAGTCCATTATAAACCACATCATGGATAAAGTTTACAGAGCCATAGTCAGGTGAGGATCAAAGGTCTTAATATATAATATAATAATAGTATTCAGCTGATTGTCTCACAAACGTAACCAGCACATTTCTCCCCACATAGCAAACCCATAATACAGCGAGGGAGAAGAACCCCTTGAAACTATGCAACTATATATTTTTTCTAACAGGGTAGTAAAAGTTTAGCTGGCTAAATATGAGCTGTTACTGTGGCTGAGCTGGTTAAAGCGTAAAGCCTTGTTTAAACTCAACGCGTCCGCATGAGCCCAAAGGTGCGCGCTGCAAAAATGGCATGATTGTAACAGCGCGCGCGCCTCCGCATCCCCTAGACACCATTTACTACACACAATAGGCTTTTTTTCTCTGATTTTGAAAACTCTTCGCGATCGACTTAAAATGCTTCCAAGATCGACTTGTCGACCACGATCGACGGGTTGGTGATTCCTGTAACGTTACTGTTTTACGGTCAATGACAAGAGTACTAAACAACTGTCTCACGAACGTAACCAGCAGATTTATCCCCACATAGCAAAGCCATAACACAGCGAGGGAGAAGAACTAAGTTACATGAAACAATCCAACTACATATTTTACACCACTGACAAGGGAAAAGTCACTACTCACGGTGTTTATGGCTAGCTTCTAACTTTCTGCTGCTTCTCTTTCAAGGTAGTGACGAAACGCGCTCTGTAGCGCTGTGTGTTCGCTGTCGGCTACGGTAGAAACATGACATCACAATATGTCGACCTTCATAGAAGGGGGTGCCCGCGGTTATGTAGATATAAATGTCTCATTCTAAGGTAATAAAAACATTACGGTTTATTAAGTAAGTTCTTTATACACCACTGAAAACATAGTTATGGATGTCATATTGCATTTCTGTTAATAGATTCTAAAAATTTTTACACATTGCACCTTTAATCGAGGAACGAACTGATGTGACGTAATTTCAAACAAAATCAGGCCAGTTTGTCGGTTTGGCCCGATTTTGTTTGAAATTATTTCACATCAGTTCATTCTTCGATTAATGTGTTTTTGAACATTCAAACATGAAAACCTATTCTAGTAGATAAAATCAAGTGTTAAAAAAGGGGCATAATGGGTCCTCTCTAAATCTTTATTTTTGTCCACTTAAATTACAGTCTTGATTATCTTTCCATTCTTATTGTTGTCTTATGATTGAAGATTACTAAGTTTACATTAACAAGTTACATTATTGTGGAAAAGGACCGATTCCAGACCTTGGGGGACCTGCGGATGCAGTGGACTGAGTCTGGAGTAAAAACATCCAGAGCCACCGTGCACAGGCGTGTGCAGGAAATGGGCTACAGGTGCCGCATTCCCCAGGTCAAGCCACTTTTGAACCAGAAACAGCGGCAGAAGCGCCTGACCTGGGCTACAGAGAAGCAGCACTTGACTGTTGCTCTGTGGTCCAAAGTACTTTTTTCGGATGAAAGCAAATTTTGCATGTCATTCGGAAATCAAGGTGCCAGAGACTGGAGGAAGACTGGGGAGAAGGAAATGCCAAAATGCCTGAAGTCCAGTGTCAAGTACCCACAGTCAGTGATGGTCTGGGGTGCCATGTCAGCTGCTGGTGTTTCTGGTTCAAAAGTGGCTTGACCTGGGGAATGCGGCACCTGTAGCCCATTTCCTGCACACGCCTGTGCACGGTGGCTCTGGATGTTTCTACTCCAGACTCAGTCCACTGCTTCCGCAGGTCCCCAAAGTCTGGAATCGGTCCTTCTCCACAATCTTCCTCAGGGTCCGGTCACCTCTTCTCGTTGTGCAGCGTTTTTTGCCACATTTTTTCCTTCCCACAGACTTCCCACTGAGGTGCGTTGATACAGCACTCTGGGAACAGCCTATTTGTTCAGACATTTCTTTCTGTGTCTTACCCTCTTGCTTGAGGGTGTCAATGATGGCCTTCTGGACAGCAGTCAGGTCGGCAGTCTTACCCATGATTGCGGTTTTGAGTAATGAAACTGGCTGGGAGTTTTTAAAAGCCTCAGGAATCTTTTGCAGGTGTTTAGAGTTAATTAGTTGATTCAGATGATTAGGTTAATAGCTCGTTTAGAGAACCTTTTCATGATATGCTAATTTTTTGAGATAGGAATTTTGGGTTTTCATGAGCTGTATGCCAAAATCATCAGTATTAAAACAATAAAAGACCTGAAATATTTCAGTTGGTGTGCAATGAATCTAAAATATATGAAAGTTTATTTTTTATCATTACATTATTGAAAATAATGAACTTTATCACAATATGCTAATTTTTTAGAAGGACCTGTTTCACCTGTATAAAGCTCACACACAATGATTTTATTCTTATCATCAATCAATTTATAGCATCTTATTGCATTTTCTTTTGCTGTTCACAACATAACAATCTGATACAACTGAGCAGAGAAAAACTAGTTGGGCTCTTGATTTTTTAACATTAAAGCATTAATTGATTATGATGTCACTTGTTTTACAGTTAATAAAATGCAATAAATTTAGATCAAACCCTAGAAAGTTGTTTTGTTTTAATTATACAGGGTTCCCACGGGTCCTTGAAAATTTGTGAATCTAAAAAAAAAAAATTCAATTTTCATTCATTTTCTAATCTCCCTCAGCACAGCGCACTCAAGTATTCTGGTTATTGGTGATTTCAACATACACGTGGACTCCCATAACTGTAAACTGGCCTCAAATTTCAAGCAAACCCTGGATTGTCTTAACCTTCAACAGTTTGTGGATGCCCCCACACACAATAGGGGGCATACACTCGACCTTGTCATTACAGACTCCCTCTCAGTTTCAGGCCTTCAGGTGTATGACGTGGGTGTCTCCGATCACCTGGCGGTTACATTTGAAGTCCCAATATTAGTTCCTCCCACCAAACCAAAACGCCATATGACCTTCAGGAACATCAAGAACTTGGACTCCACCTCCCTCAGTCAATATCTCCAGCATCTCTCCCCCCCTCCTAACTCATCAGCTGACGATTTAATGGACTACTACAACACCAGCCTCACCTCTATTCTGGATTGTATTGCTCCATTAAAAACCCAGACAGTCACGTTTACCCGCTCTGCCCCCTGGTTTACAAACGAGCTGAGAGGGATGAAGAGGTCTGGCCGTGTCCTGGAGCGTGCCTGTAAAACATCTGACCTGACGGTGCATAAGTTGGCCTACCGGGAACATCGTAGGGCTTATGCCAAAGCACTCTCCAAGGCTAGATCAGAACATTACTCAACACTTATAAACAACGACCCAGGTAACTCCAAAAAACTGTTCTCCACAATAAATCACATCATCAAACCACAGATCTCCCCATTCTATAGTCCAACCGATATAAATTGCAACCGGTTTCTTGATTTTTTCACATCAAAAATAGACAATATTCGCTCCTCATTTCCACTTCTAAATAGCACCTCACTAGACCTGCCCGCAACACCGATTGCTCAAACCCTATCAAAACTGTCGTCCACAACGCAGCAGGAGGTCGAAAACATCATTCGTAAATCCAAAACATCCACTTGCCGCCTTGGTCCCTTCCCATCTCCTCTGCTTAAAACTCACACTAACTCTATCAGTTTCCTCATAACTAAAATAATAAACATGTCCGTAGAGACAGGCTATGTTCCCACCTCCCTCAAAATTGCTCTCATCAAACCCCTCCTCAAAAAACCCACCCTGGACCCCACACTGCTGTCGAATTACAGACCAATTTCAAATCTCCCATTCATCTCCAAACTCCTGGAAAAAGTTGTTTCCACCCAGCTCCATAATCATCTCAAATCCAACAGGCTATATGAGAAATTTCAATCTGGTTTTCGTCCATCCCATAGCGCAGAAACATCTTTTCTCAGAGTCACCAGCGATTTGCTGATGGCTTCTGATTCCGGTTCCACATCCCTCCTCATTTTTCTCGACCTCTCTGCTGCGTTTGACACTGTAGACCATCACATTCTCCTGCACCGACTTCAACACTACACAGGTCTCTCTGGTACTGCCCTGAAATGGTTTCACTCCTATCTCACTGATAGAACCGAGTATGTAGCTCTGGGGGATGTAAAATCCAGACCCCACACTGTCATCTGTGGGGTCCCCCAGGGCTCCGTACTCGGTCCAACCCTCTTCACTATTTACATGCTCCCCTTGGGTCGTGTCATCAGCAGGCATGGAGTTAACTTCCATTGCTATGCTGATGACACACAATTGTACTTTCAAGTTACTCCTTCTAGCTCCCCCTCTGCCACGGCTGCACGCCTTAGCTCCTGCCTGGAGGAGATAGAGGCGTGGATGAGTCAAAACTTCCTGCAGCTAAATGGCTCCAAAACAGAGGCCATTCAAACTGGAACCGTTCATCAACTCCGCTCCTCTCCAATCACCACTGTTTCATTTTTTGGACACACCACTCCTCTCTCTTCCTCTGTTATTAACCTAGGGGTAAAATTTGACCCCCACCTTTCCTTTGACAGTCATGTCACCACCATCTGCAAAACTGCATTCTTTCACCTACGAATATTTCCAAACTGCGCCCCTCCCTCTCCCTTTCTGCTGCAGAGAAGCTCGTCCATGCTTTTGTGTCCTCCAGGCTGGACTACTGTAATGCACTCCTCATCGGGATTCCTGGCAGGATCCTTCAAAAGCTCCAGTATGTTTAAAACAGCGCTGCTAGGGTCCTGATGGGGGTGCGAAAACATGAGCACATCACCCCCATCCTCCATTCACTGCACTGGTTACCCATTCAGTTCCGCATAGAATATAAGGTCCTTCTTCAGACCCATCACTGTCTGCACGGTGCGGCCCCCACTTATCTCACTGAGTTGCTCACACCAAATTCATCAACCAAAACCCGGTCAGGCCAACAGCACCGTTTGGTCATGCCCAGGACACGGCTCAAAAATGGGTGACAGGGCCTTTCAAGTCGCTGCTCCCTGCCTGTGGAACGCTCTCCTAGACCACCTCAGGGCCCCGCAAACAGTAGACACATTCAAAAAATGACTAAAAACCCATCTTTTTACACAGGCTTATTTTAATAGCTAACGCTTGTTTTTAGTCCCGCCTTTTAACATGATGTGTTTTTTTATTGTATACTGTATTGTTTATTTTATAATTATGTTTTACTGTAGCACTTTGAGATTTGGTGTCAAATGTAAGGTGCTTTACAAATAAAATTTATTATTATTATTAATATTAATTTCCCGGAAGTGATGTAGGCGATGATGCATGATTTACGTTAAGGCTGGGCGATATATCGCATGACATTGTTATGCGTATCTCGTCAGTAAAGCCGGTTCCTTGATTATTAGTAAATCACCTTCACCTGCTTTCAGATGGAAGATATGATGCAGATATGAGTGTTAAATTAACACTCAAGAGTGTTAAAGTTAATGAGATAATTAAGTGATTAATTTAGTGATGATTGAGCATTATTGAAGACACATGATGTTAACAAGCAGAATCACTGATGGAGAAAATCACAAATTGTAAGCCACCGTTATGACGATCAGTGTTTGCTTTAGTTGGACTCTTGACCCTTATACTTTCAATTTAAATTTTGTTTGTCTGCTGTTATTGATTTAAAACAGTCAAATGAACAAAGAAAAGAGTGATCTGATAGTGTTGGTTATATTTTGGCATAATCATGCTGTGATCTGAAATGTGAAACTTATTGAGATATTTTGATTTAACTTGTTAGCAACAGCTTTGTGATTCTACAGCATATGACTATCAGTATTTTTCTTATAATCCAAAATATTTAATAAACATCGTTCTGATGACAACACTTTAAAATGAATTTATTTAGAAACACAGACATCAATAATCAGCCTGTGAATCTCAACAATGGTGACAATAATAATGCATGTTGCAGTGGCTGCCACCAATCACAACTCATTAATGGCTCCCATCATGCATTGCGGTATGAATAAATTATGATCTGAATTGTCTATGTAATTTACTTTTCCTAATTGAATAATCTGCTCATCACCATTGTTGAGATGCATTGACTGAATCTTGACATCTGTGTGTGCCTAAAAGAAAGATTTTTTTTTAACAACTTCTAAGCACTCGTTTATATTAGGCCTATATCTAAAATTCTGGATATTTATGCAGAATCACAGTTACGCTGTAACCAATAGCATTAATCACAAAAAGAAAGTTCAAATGATGATTTTCATAATATAACGACACCATTTTTTTCTTTGCTCATCTGGCAGTTATAACTCAGATACAACAGTCAAACAAAATCTGAAGTTAATATTATTAGGGTCAAGAGCCCGACTAAGGCAAACAATGATCGCCATAACGGTGGCTTACAATTTTGCTTTAGGTGTCTTTAATAATGCTCAATCATCACTCAATCAATCACTTAATTATCTCATTAACTTTAACACTCTTGAGTGTGGACTCATATACACTCCCAGGTGTGTTAATTTAACACTGGAGTATTTGCTAAGAGCCGTAGTTAACTGACAAGCTGAGCCATATCGCATTAATTATCGCTGGCGATATGTCCACGATATTAATGCGATATGGCTCAGCTTGTCGGCTCTTTGTAGTAAACAAACATCTGAAAGCAGGTGAAGGCGATTTACTACTAATCAAGGAACCGGCTTTACTGACGAGATGCGCATAACAATGTGATGCGATATATCGCCCAGCCCTGATTTACGTCACTGTTGCTTTTTAATAATAAAACCGATGAAAAACAATATATTTCAAATAGTGTATCCCAGAAGGGTGAATTGTCTAACATTTTATTTCGATTTGTGTTTCAATAATCTTACTCTTGAGTTCTTAAAATATGATTTTGAACATCTATTGTTCCATTGGCTGGTGGACGCTTTGTGTTGCATCACGGGAAATTGTTCGCGACAAAATAAAACAATACATTTTTGTTGTTGCTGCTGCTGTTAACAGCTCGATTAACAGCGACACTTTAATAGAAACGCGCAGAAACATGAATCTTCATCTGCCGTTGACTCGTGTGGAGTGTCGTGTCCCTCACCGTCACTGAGACTCGTGTTTGCTGAAGTGACTGTCCCTCAGACTCACTGAATAATTAATACTTACCTGGCAGGGGAGCCACCATGATTAAGATGGTGGTTTACCAAGGTGAGATTCAGCCATAGCACTTTTAGCTTTGTTGCCCCTTGCAAATTTCCCAAATATTGCAAATGAGCAAACACTCTTAAAAATAAGTTATTTAGATGTAAACATCACATCAAATAGACTTGTGCTATCTGGGTGTGTGGTCTTCTGGTTGGCTGAGAGTCCACAATCATTGTAGACTATTAATCACATTGTAGATCTCAACTGTAGACTATCAATCACAGCTGAAGTGCTAATTCAGAGGTAATTGCCATCTAACAGTTATAAGCGAAAACATCTTATTTATTTAATTCTTTGTTTCCGCGTGTACTATCGGCAAGAAAATAGATTAAACACAAAAGTGAGAAAAGGGTAAGTCATCATCTGTTTATTGTCCGCATAAACCTGGCTAGTAAATAGATGACCTCAGAAAGTTACAGTACACACACACGCTAGTTTGGCTTTCAATGTTGTACCAGATTTCTGAAAACGGGTGACAAATACTATTAATATTTATTATTAATAGTATTTATATGTTCGAAATACTATTACATTGTGTACTACAACTTCTAGTACTGTGATAATACTTTTACATTGTGCTTCTAAAAAAAATAGTTTTTTACAGACTGTAACGATAATTTTACTACGGAATTTAAAAACAAAATAATATATACTTGATACACTACAAATAACATTAGACATCTTCACTGATATTTTAAGTTAACCTATTGCCAAATATTACATGATTTAATAAATCATACTTCAAGATTATTTTAATCATGCTTTAATGACATTCATAACTATTTAAAGTTATTTGAAGTAATGATCAGCACATGAACTACCCGTAATTTACAAGGCTTTGTACATAAACATTAGTTATGGTGATGTGGACGTCTGTAAAAATAAATTTGCATGGCACCTCAGTGATACAACTCAATCACTGTTCACGTGGTCAGTCACATGATTGTTTGCTGTGAATAAAATGTCATATGCTTGGAATAATACGAATAAATTTCCGTATATAATTTAATATTAGGAAAATAATGTTATATTTATTATTGAAATATTTGAATCTCATTTTTAAAAATAGGAAGCTAGATGCACGCATGCTATATTTGAAATGGTTGGCTGTCTTGCATTTTATCTCAAAAGGATGTCATTTAAAAAATGTAGACATTAGCAGAATAAGTTAATGCAATCAGAAGTTAGTATCGACAATTCTTTATCACCTTTTCTTTCTCGGGACCCAGACGGCAGAGATTCCAAGGTTGGCCGCCTCCTGTACCTGGTCCTCCATTTGGGCGATTAATGGCGAGGCAACCATAACGACTGGGGTCTCACTAAGCCCCATTGCCTTAGCCACGCTAATATTAGTCTCTCTGTTTATGCTGAGGTTTACCGCAGTCAGCCGGATCCAGGCCGTATCCAGGCCATATCCTGATGAAGGATCATCGCATGGACACGACGATAACGCATCCCTGAAGTGCCAGCCTCATCAGCCCTGTGAAGGCCTCATGGACACCTCAACAAACTCGTCTCCATACCGGCGTGATGACTCCGACCCAACCAGATGAACTGGATAAATATTGTGAAAATTCCGATCCAATCTGACTTCTGACCTAGCCTAGAAATCTAGACGCACCCTAGCGACAGCAAAAAATATTTTGCAGAAAGGGTGGTCTAGCAACTCTCCATAGGCTTTTGAGCTAGAAAAACCAAACTCTGGTCAGGCCAATCACATCGTGTATAGAGTTGGTGGGCGGGCTTAACATAATAACGGCAGAGTTGTGACGGTTTCGCGTGATTTCCATAGGTGATTTCCCTGCTACTTGAAAACAAAGAAGATGCTGCTGGCGAACAGCGGTCTTTCGAATCGGCTTTGGCCGTGACTCTGGAGGACTTGGAGTTAAGAGAACGTCACTTAAGTCATTCTTTAAAAAGGAAGATGTGTTCGGAGTTTTGACGACCGGATACGGCAAAAGTTTAATATATCAACTATCTCCGCTGGTGGAAAAACGCATGGGACTCAGCCACAACCGGTCGTTGCTCTGGTTGGATGTAGCGCTGTCCTATTGCGTGCAGAGGGAATTTGAAAGACAACCGTTTATCCCGCCCATCGGATTGAGGTATGCCAATTGTGAGTTCCCAGACTTAACATCTTGATGTAGGCTTGCCAGGCTACTTCTGACCTATAATGCTGCCTAAATCATAATCATACACTGTTCGTTTGTTGGCCAAAGGAGGACTGAACCCCCTGACTGAGCCTGGGTTCTCCCAAGATTTCTTTTCTCCATTCGGTCAGTGATGGAGTTTTGGTTCCTTGCCACTGTCACCTTTTTCGCCTTTCTTCGCCTTTGGCTTTTGGCTTGCTTAGTTGGGGACATTTAATTTTATATTTAACAATATTATTACAACATTATTTTCCTGTTTTCTCTGTAAAGCTGCTTTGAAACAATATGTATTGTAAAAAGTGCTATATAAATAAAGGTGATTTGACATAGACTTCTAAATAACTGAAGATAAGTGTCCAACCGCAAGGTAAAATAGCAAAAGGTTTGTTGTTCAGCAGACAGAAGTACAGCAGATATAATATAATCATTCACTGTGAGGAATTAGAATGTTGTATGTATTTCGAGGTATTTTCCATGTGTTTACCTGCAAACATGTGAGTGTAGAGCCTTTTAAGGCAGCTTTAATGAAACTCTGACAGCACATCTGGAAGGTAAACAAAAAACAACAACCCTGTTTTATTTTTACTTAAAATTACATTACGAAGCTATTCCTACATGATCTGACTCATACAATAGCTTTTGGTGTATTCAGGTTGATTCAGGTTGAATCAGTAACACTAAGTAATATTTTTAAATTAATTTATAATCACGCAATCATCATTTATTTCTCAGGTAATTCCATTTCTACGCCTCACCTTGTGTATCACCAAAGCATCTTATATTCTACTTCTGCATTATGTTATTACTATTATTTTATTAATTTTCTTTATTCTTAATCAGTTAATATAGGCCTGAAGTAACGAGAATACCTGGATAACTGATAAACGAGCAACAAGGATGTTGTGGTAAAGATTTCTATCAAACCATCATCACTGCGTAAGAGACACTCTGAATCAAATTGTCTTTTAAAAGGTATTTATTCTTGCAAGAAGGCCCAGTCACCACACAGAAGTTACGATGTAGAGTGAGTGAGACAACACCAGGAAGAGCTGGCCAGCCTTTTATACTGATTTCAAGGTCTTCCTAGAAGCAGGGCTCCTCTCTGCCACATTCCTTAGATAAAGGACCTATGGCTGCTAGCCTCAATTTATTACTAGCTGATAAATTAATATTAAGACCCCTTAAGGACCCCCCCCCCCCCCCCCCCCGTAAACGTCAGAAGGCAGAGGTACCTACCCAGCTCTTCCCAAAGTGTCTTGCTCCTTTATTTCAGATATACAAACATACATATATCTCCCGTCCCAGTCACATAGAAACATGTGGCTCACATTACTTTGTAATATCTACTGCAGATCAATGAAAACCAATTTTTACCATTACAAAGGATAAAAGTAAAAATTGACTTAGCTGCATTGAAGACAAATTTGGAGATGGAAGGAGGGTAAATATTAGCCAGATATGACGAGGATGCTTTGCTCTTCCACTGGAGCATGCAGACAGAGCTGATCTTGCTCTTAAGGCCTGGTCATGTTAGCAAAACTGTGACATTTCACAGGCAAAGAAGGGCCTATTGTCAGTAAAGCAGTGATGCATGAGTACCAGTTACTCTGAGTTCCAAACCAAGCAGTTAATATTAGTACATCAGTATTGTTTTTTCGCCCACAGAGTTTTGCTATTTTATTAGCTTCTTAGCAACGAGATAAAGTTGCTGATAATACTGAATGGACCTTATATAGGGATGCTGTGTTAAGAGCTGTATTCAGACATGGATCAGCTGAGAGTCAGCTGATGTGAGCTTGACTTGAACTACCAGAACTAGATTTGAACTGACATACTGTGTCTGCTCCCTGGACAATGTTAGGAAGATTGTTCAAAGTTTTGGTCCTAAATAGGAAAAGGATCTACCGCCAGTGGTCGATTTTGATATTCTAGGTATTATCAAAAGGCCAGAATTTTGGGATTGCAATAGACGTGAGAGCTCGCTCAAGTACTGGGGAGCTAAACCATTTAGTGCTTTGTAAGTAATCAGCAATATTTAAAAAATGATATGGTGTTGAATAGGGAGCCAATGCAGTGTTGACAGAACCGGGCTAATATGGTCATACTTCTACCAGAAAGACTCGGGAGAATAAATACTGTAAATAAATCCATTTGTTGACAGCCCAGCAAGCAATAAAGTTCTTTGGCGTAGGCCCCGTCCATAGCTCGCAATCCGAGGGTCCGGACTCTGCATTTCCTGCCTGAAGACGAAGGCAGGGGTGCAGCCGACCCCCTGGGAGGTATAGGAAGGGACCATCCTGTTGGTGGTGGGGAGGATGGAGGGGAAGGAACCATCTTGGTGGTGGTGGGGAGGATGGAGGTAAATGGAAGCGTCAGCATCTGCGAACTCAGACATGTGTAAGTACCTATCTTATATACCACGAGTATTAGAACACGATTGGATAGATGAGAAGGTAATGAGTGACGTAACAATGAGTCTTCCCGGCAGAACTTATGCTAGAGCTTCATTTCCTGGTTCTGGTAAGAACTCTAGCGGACCAGCTGTAGTTGATGTATTAAGCGTGCAGGGCAACCACCCAGTAGAGCATTACAATAATCTAGCCTTGATGTCATGAACGCATGAACTAATTGTTCTGCATTTGTCATTGGGACCATATGACGTAATTTAGATATATTTTTAAGATGAAAAAATTAGTTTTTACAGATAATATGCACGTGACTTTCAAATGAAAGATATCAAGATATCAATAGAAGGTATCAAAGAGCACACCCAGGTTCCTAACCAACGACGAGGTCTTGACAGAGCAGCCATCAAGTGTTAGAGTGTATTCTAGGTTATTACGTGAGGAAGTTTTTTGTCCAATAATAAGAATCTCTGTTTTTTCAGAATTAAGTAGTAGGAAATTACTAGTCATACAGTTTTTTATATCAGCTATGCATTCCGTTAATTTTTGGGATTTGTAAGTTTCGTCAGGGCGTGAAGAAATATAGAGCTGAGTATCATCTGCATAACAGTGAAAACTAATGCCATGCTTCCTAATGAAATCTCCTAAGGGTAGCATGTACAGAGTGAACAGCAACGGTCCTAGTACTGAGCCTTGTGGTACACCATACTGAACTTTTGACCGATAACTGGGCCACACGCAATCTGCAGACTTTTTTTGTGATTTCTGTGCAGAATTTTTGGAAAAATCTGCAGAATTATGCGGAATGGTTTTAATAATTTTATATATATATACAGGTCCTTCTCAAAAAATTAGCACATTGTGATAAAGTTCATTATTTTCCATAATGTAATGACAAAATTTAAACTTTCATATATTTTAGATTCATTGGACACCAACTGAAATATTTCAGGTCTTTCATTGTTTTAATACTGATGATTTTGGCATACAGCTCATGAAAACCCAAAATTCCTATCTAAAAAAATTAGCATATCATGAAAAGGTTCTCTAAACGAGCTATTAACCTAATCATCTGAATCAACTAATTAACTCTAAACACCTGCAAAAGATTCCTGAGGCTTTTAAAAACTCCCAGCCTGTTTCATTACTCAAAACCGCAATCATGGGTAAGACTGCTGACCTGACTGCTGTCCAGAAGGCCATCATTGACACCCTCAAGCAAGAGGGTAAGACACAGAAAGAAATTTCTGAACAAATAGGCTGTTCCCAGAGTGCTGTATCAAGGCATCTCAGTGGGAAGTCTGTGGGAAGGAAAAAGTGTGGCAAAAAACGCTGCACAATGAGAAGAGGTGACCGGACCCTGAGGAAGATTGTGGCGTGTGCACAGGCGTGTGCAGGAAATGGGCTACAGGTGCCGCATTCCCCAGGTCAAGCCACTTTTAAACCAGAAACAGCGGCAGAAGCGCCTGACCTGGGCTACAGAGAAGCAGCACTGGACTGTTGCTCAGTGGTCCAAAGTACTTTTTTCGGATGAAAGCAAATTTTGCATGTCATTCGGAAATCAAGGTGCCAGAGTCTGGAGGAAGACTGGGGAGAAGGAAATGCCAAAATGCCTGAAGTCCAGTGTCAAGTACCCACAGTCAGTGATGGTCTGGGGTGCCATGTCAGCTGCTGGTGTTGGTCCACTGTGTTTTATCAAGGGCAGGGTCAATGCAGCTAGCTATCAGGAGATTTTGGAGCACTTCATGCTTCCATCTGATTTCATTTTTCAGCACGACCTGGCACCTGCTCAAAGTGCCAAAACCACTGGTAAATGGTTTACTGACCATGGTATTACTGTGCTCAATTGGCCTGCCAACTCTCCTGACCTGAACCCCATAGAGAATCTGTGGGATATTGTGAAGAGAAAGTTGACAGACGCAAGACCCAACACTCTGGATGAGCTTAAGGCCACTATCGAAGCATCCTGGGCCTCCATAACACCTCAGCAGTGCCACAGGTTGATTGCCTCCATGCCAGGCCGCATTGAAGCAGTCATTTCTGCAAAAGGATTCCCAACCAAGTATTGAGTGCATAACTGAACATAATTATTTGAAGGTTGACTTTTTTTGTATTAAAAACACTTCTTTTATCAGTCGGATGAAATATGCTAATTTTTTGAGATAGGAATTTTGGGTTTTCATGAGCTGTATGCCAAAATCATCAGTATTAAAACAATAAAAGACCTGAAATATTTCAGTTGGTGTGCAATGAATCTAAAATATATGAGAGTTTAATTTTTATTATTACATTATGGTAAATAATGAACTTTATCACAATATGCTAATTTTTTAAAAAGGACCTGTATATATATATATATATATACATATATATATATATATATATATATATATATATATATATATATATATATATATATACACTCACCTAAAGGATTATTAGGAACACCATACTAATACTGTGTTTGACCCCCTTTCGCCTTCAGAACTGCCTTAATTCTATGTGGCATTGATTCAACAAGGTGCTGAAAGCATTCTTTAGAAATGTTGGCCCATATTGATAGGATAGCATCTTGCAGTTGATGGAGATTTGTGGGATGCACATACAGGGCACGAAGCTCCCGTTCCACCACATCCCAAAGATGCTCTATTGGTTTGAGATCTGGTGACTGCGGGGGCCATTTTAGTACAGTGAACTCATTGTCATGTTCAAGAAACCAATTTGAAATGATTCGAGCTTTGTGACAGTGTGCATTATCCTGCTGGAAGTAGCCATCAGAGGATGGGTACATGGTGGCCATAAAGGGATGGACATGGTCAGAAACAATGCTCAGGTAGGCCGTGGCATTTAAACGATGCCCAATTGGCACTAAGGGGCCTAAAGTGTGCCAAGAAAACATTCCCCACACCATTACACCACCACCACCAGCCTGCACAGTGGTAACAAGGCATGATGGATCCATGTTCTCATTCTGTTTACGCCAAATTCTGACTCTACCATCTGAATTTCTCAACAGAATACAAGACTCAACAGACCAGGCAACATTTTTCCAGTCTTCAACTGTCCAATTTTGGTGACCTCTTGCAAATTGTAGCTTTTTTTTCCTATTTGTAGTAGAGATGAGTGGTACCCGGTGGGGTCTTCTGCTGTTGTAGCCCATTCGCCTCAAGGTTATGCGTGTTGTGGCTTCACAAATGCTTTGCTGCATACCTCGGTTGTAACGAGTGGTTATTTCAGTCAAAGTCGCTCTTCTATCAGCTTGAATCAGTCGGCCCATTCTCCTCTGACCTCTAGCATCAACAAGGCATTTTCGCCCACAGGACTGCCGCATACTGGATGTTTTTCCCTTTTCACACCATTCTTTGTAAACCCTAGAAATGGTTGTGCGTGAAAATCCCAGTAACTGAGCAGATTGTGAAATACTCAGATACTCAGAAATACCCGTCAGGCACCAACAACCATGCCACGCTCAAAATTGCTTAAATCACCTTTCTTTCCCATTCTGACATTCAGTTTGGAGTTCAGGAGATTGTCTTGACCAGGACCACACCCCTAAATGCATTGAAGCAACTGCCATGTGATTGGTTGATTAGATAATTGCATTAATGAGAAATTGAAGAGGTGTTCCTAATAATCCTTTAGGTGAGTGTGTAATATATATATATATATATATATATATATATATATATATATATTAGGGCTGCACGATTAATCGCACGATATTGTTATGCGCATCTAATCAGTAAAGCCGGTTCCTTGATTAGTAATAAATCGCCTTCACCTGCTTTCAGATGGACGATATGATGCAGATATGAGTGTTAAAGTTAATGAGATAATTAAGTGGTTAATTTAGTGATCATTGAGCATTATTGAAGACACCTGATGATAACAAGCAGAATCAGGAGAAAATCTAAAATTGTAAGCCACCTTTATGGCGATAAGTGTTTGCTTTAGTTGGGCTCTTGATCCTTATACTTTAAGTTTAAATTTTGTTTGTTGGCTGTTATTGATTTATTACAGTCAAATGAACAAATACAAGTGTGATCTGATAGTATTGGTTATGTTCTGACATAATCATGTTGTGATCTGAAAAATGAAACTCATTCAGATGATCTGGTTTAACTTGGTAGCAACAGTTTAGTGGTACTACAGCATATGATAACTATATTTTTCTTATAATCCAAAACTTTTAATAAAAATTGTCCTGATCAAATCACTTTCAAATGCATGTATTTAGAAACACAGACATCAATAATCAGCCTGTGAATCTCAACCGTGGTGACAATAATAATCCTTGTTGCCACCAATCACAACTCATTAATGGCTCCCATCATGCATTGCGGTATGAATAAATTATGATCTGAATTGTCTATGTAATTTACTTTTCCTAATTGAATATTCTGCTCGTCACCATTGTTGAGATGCATTGACTGAATCTTGATATCTGTGTGTGCCTAAAAGAGAGATTTTTTGTCTTTTTACAACTTTTAAGAACTCCTTTATATTATATCTCAAATTCTGGATATTTATGCAGAATCTCAGTTATGCTGTAACCAATAGCATTAATCACAAACATTTAGTCCAAATGACAAATGTCATAATATAACCAACTCCATTAGATCAAGTTTTTCTTTGTTCATCTGGCAGGTTTAACTCGGATACACCAGGCAATCAAAATCTAAAGTTAATAATATAAGGGTCAAGAGCCCAACTAAAGCAACCACTCATCTCCATAATGGTGACCTGAAATTCCGGTTTTCTCCTTCAGTGATTTTTCAGGTGTCTTCAATAATGCTCAATCATCACTCAATTAATCACTTAAATATCTCATTAACTTTAACACTCTTGAGTGTGGACTCATATACACTCCCAGGTGTGTTAATTTAACACTGAGTTTTTGCTGTGTACAAAGACCCGTAGTTAACTGACAAGCTGAGCCATATCGCATTAAATATCGTTGGCGATATGTCCTCGATTTTAACGCGATTTGGCTCAGCTTGTCAGTGAACTACGGCTCTTTGTAGTAAATACCGCTCCATCTGAAAGCAGGTGAAGGTGATTTACTACTAATCAAGGAACCGGCTTTACTGATTAGATGCACATAACAATATCGCGCGATTAATCGTGCAGCCCTAATATATATATACACACAATAAAATATATTATTGTTTATAACAATATTACAAATCTTTTTTTTTTAATTTTTGGAAAAATCTGTGGAATTATTTTAAATGTGTTAAAAAGACCTTAGAGTATTAGAAATGAAAACATTACAAAATATTCACTTAACTTATATTTAAGGTTCACAATACAACAGAACAAACAGAACTTTTATTTTGACGGGTTTCTGAGTGTATCTGAAGATGAAATGCTGGAGATGAACGTGTACTTGAGTATGTGTAGTCAGAGCCGGTCCGAGCCTTTTGGGGGCCCTAAGCAGAATTTGATTTGGGGGCCCCCTCCCACTACGCGAAGTCACCTGCGCTTGACGATTATTGACAAATGTCACGCAATAATGATACATTATAAATGAATACAGTGATGTTATGTATTAATACAAAATAAATACTTAAAAAATAGATAACTACTTAAATAAAAAAGTTTTAACTTTCACTTTACTCTTTTACTAACTCTTTGAAACTTCTTAAAACAAACTGTCTCAAAACATATAAAATAAATTATTTGCTAAAATAATGATAAAACTGAGAAATCAGAAACATAATAAGAGCAAGGGTTCAACAATGACAATTATTGTTGAAAACTGTAAAAATATTATTATTTCTCAACTGTCTCAATACAGTGTAACTGTCCTCAAAATCTTTATTATTATTATTATTATTATTGTAACAGACTTTGTTGGATTGTACATGACAGAATCCAACAAAGTCTGTTACTATAATACCGGTAATGATGTACTGGCGCTCGTTGTATGTGTGTATGCAATCTATTTTTCCCCTCGGGGCTTGCCGTAGATAGGAATGGCTCGTGCGCAGTCTGCGCACTTGGTACTGGAGTGTCGCGGGTTTTTGGAGTTAGTGATTTGATGTGTGGTATAATAAAGTGGAGAAGAGTTCAAACTGCTATGTTTATTATTTATTCAAACTGCTACCCTTACACCTAGAATGTTAAGTTCCCCTGCGGCTATTTTCTCCAACTTAAACCGATACCGTATGGGCAGTTGCGCACGAATTGTCTATGCACTCGCGAGGTGTCTAGATTATGCGCATGACTTAAACGCTGGCAGACACAGCAGCAGTTGTTGGCAGGTATATTGATCATGAAATCAGAATTTTCTTGTCTTGAATTATTCATTCATTCATTCATTCATTTATGTCACTTGTTTAAGTCATCAAAAAAAAAAAAAAATGAACTCGATTGGGTTTAATTTTCCCATGTATAAGGGGGCCCCAAGCAGCCGCTTAGTTCGCTTATGCCTCGGGCCGGCCCTGTGTGTAGTATACACAAACCTGTGACGCTCATTTTCCCTTTCTGTTCTTGTGGCGAGCGGATTTGAGATGCTCCAGTGCTGTCTGTCGCCTCAGGTAATCAACATAGTGTTGACAGTCTTTACAAAACATATCTCCCCCATCCTCATAAAAATCGTTAACAAATTCTTTTGCTCTGTCCTGTGCAGTGATTTTTGCAGACAAGTGACATTTCCTTAATTTCGCCGCGTTCAGTTTTATTTTAGACATTTTAAACATTCGCTTTCTCATTAAAAAAGTAACATCAATCAGCGCAGCCTACTACCCCTCACAATCGCGCACGGGCAGGTTGTATTTGTCAATGACGGTCGGGCACTACAATCTGCGGAAATCTGCGGAGGTTTCTGCGGAAGTCTGCGGGCGCGTATTCCGTGCGGGCCTGCCGATAAGACATCTCTTCATTTACTACTACAAACTGATAACGTTCATATAAGTATGATTTAAACCATGCAACTGCAATTCCACTAATGTCAACATAATTTTCGAGTCTATTTAAAAGACTGTTGTGGTTGATAGTATATCAAATGCAGCACTAAGATCGAGTAACACTAATAGAGAGATACAACCACGATCGGATGATAAGAGCAAATCATTTGTGACTCTGATGAGAGCTGTTTCAGTACCATGATACGCACTAAATCCTGATTGAAAGTCCTTGCAGATACCATTTCTTTATAAAAAGGAACATAGTTGTGAATATACTGCCTTTTCTAGTATCTTTGACAGAAAAGGTCGATTCGAGATCGGCCTGTAATTGACTAATTCTGTAGGATCAAGTTGTAGTTTTTTAACAAGCGGTTTAATCATAGCCAGCTTAAAAGTTTTTGGTACGTATCCTAATGACAAAGATGAATTAATGATATTAAGAAGAGGATCTATGACCTCTGGAAGCATCTCTTTCAGTAGTTTAGTCGGTATAATGTCTGATTGTTGTACATGTTGTCGATTTAGATGATTTAACAAGTTTATAAAATTCACCCTCTCCTATAGCAATGAATGAATTTAATTTTTCGTCAGTGAGACTACACTGCACTGTTCTATGCAATACTGTAGTAGACGGTTGCATAGTTACAATTTTCTCCTTGATATTATCAATCTTGTAAGTAAAAAAGTTCATAAAGTCATTACTGCTATGCTGCTTGGAAACGTCTGGTCTTGAAGCTTTATTTTTCGTTAGTTTAGCCACTGTTTCAAATAAATACCTAGGGTTTTTTTTTTTTTTTTTCTAATAGGGTTGAAAAATAAGCAGATTTAGCAGTTTTTAAGGCCTCTCTGTAAGCAATCATGCTCTCTTTTCCATGAAATGCGAAATACCTCTAGTTTTGTTTTCTTCCAGTTTCGCTCCATTTTTCTGGCTGCTCTCTTTAGGGCATGAGGGTGCTCATTGTACCACGGCGTGGGACTATTTTCTTTAACCTTTTTTATGTGCAAAGGAGCAACTGTGTCTAAAGTGCTGAAAAAGAGAGAGTTAAAAGTTTCTGTCGCAATATCACGTTCTTCTACGCTATCTGGGATGCTGAGATGATGAAACTGATCAGGAAGATTATTAATAAAGCGATCTTTAGTGGCAGAAGTGATAGGTCTAACATATTTGTAACATGGAGTCGGCTTTGCAGCCTTGGCTAAATGAAGTGTACACAATACTAGATAGTGATCTGAGATGTCATCGCTCTGCTGCAGAATTTCAACAGCATCAACATTGATTCCATGTGATAATATTAGATCTAGAGTATGATTACGACAATGAGTAGGTCCTGACACGTGTTGTCTAACTCCAATAGAGTTAAGAATGATTTAAATGCCAATCCCAATGCATATTTTTCGTTATCTACATGTATATTAAAATCACCAACAATTAGGACTTTATCTTCAGCCATTACTAACTCTGATAGAAAGTCAGCAAATTCTTTGATAAAGTCGGTATGGTGCCCTGGTGGCCTGTATACAGTAGCCAGCACAAATATCAAATGTGATTTATTATTTAAGCAAGATATTGTTACATAAAGCACCAACACTTCAAACGAATTATATTTGAAACTAGACTTCTTAGTAATTATTTTTGTCAGTTTGTCAGTGTTTGCTTTAGTTGGGCTCTTGACCCTTGACTTTAAAAATGCTCTTTCAGCAAATGCAATCATGTTTTCAAAGAAAAATAATACATGCACTGACAAATGTTGTCGTCTGTATGAAAAAAAAAAAAAAAGCAAATTAAAACCTTTTCAGTTTTTATTACAATGTTGTCATGTAAATGTAGCCATCTTTAATCTTCGGTTCACAGAAAATTCCCTGGTGTTAAATTAACACCGCTCAGTGTTCATATTAGAACTGCCAGCAGGGTGTTAAAAGTAACACTGAAGTAGTGTTAGAGTGAATTAGATAATAAAGTGATTCATTGAGTGATGATTGTTCGATAATTGAAGACACCTGGGCCCAGTTTTTCAAAAGTAATCCAGTGGGATTTCGGATCATGGATTGGATCAAATCTTGGAAATGGGTTTTTCAAAGGCAAAATAGGGAATCCGAACTAAGATCAGAGCATGTAATCCGATCTTACATTTGATCTGGATCAAACCTGCCCTTTGGGTTTTTCAAAACTTTTAACTCATTTTGGGATCTATTTGATCCAAAAAAACAGGATTATCCTGATCCCATCAGAAGGGTGGATTCAGTTGGGATTTTTCAAACATTTTTTTAAGTGAATGATCACAAATTCAATGTTTACTGATGATATATACATTTATTCATATTTGAAGCATAAGCATGTCACATCTAATGAGATATGGTGAACAAAAACAAAAAAATCTAAAATCTCAAAGCTATCAGCTGTCAAATAAACATCACTGTTGCTCACAGCTCTATAATTACAAAGTATATTAATGGCAATAACAACAACAAATATACTCAGTCATTCAGTAGCCTAGTTAAAAGTAATTTCTCACAATTGCATCTCTAATTGCATGTCCAGTGTGTCCTTCTTTAGGTAAGAACATTGGCGGCTGTTCTGGTTCTACATCAGGCTCAGGTCCATCAAAATTGTCATCAAGAGGGACAAAACAAAACAAAACAAAACTGCAAAACAATACAGGCAAGGATTATGTTGCATGCCACCTTGGGTTGTACTCGCAAGTAATTAAGACACGCAAACCGTCTCTTCAGGACTCCATTTAAGCACTCAATGGCACATCTTGTTTTGCAATGTGAGGAGTTGAAGCGTGCCTGCTCAGGTGTGTTTGCAACTGGAAAAGGGGTCATTAGCCATGGTAGGAGTGGATACGTCCTGTCTCCCAATACTGTGCCTTTTGGTCGGTGGGATTGAAGCTCTCTGTATAGTGCACACTCTCTTAGAATACGTGCATCATGAACAGACCCTGGCCATTTCACAACACAGTTGTTATTATGAGGTCGGCCTTGCCCACAAGTTGGATGTTGATGCTGTGTCTCCCCTTTCGATTGACATACTCCCACTCCCTTTCACAAGGTGCTTGAATATGCACATGAGTACAATCAATAGCACCAATAGTGCTAGGCATGTTCCCCATTTGAAAAAACTTGTGCTTAGTCTGAGCTGTCTAGCCATCCTTAAGAAAGGAAACAAATTGATTGATCAGACTGCCCAGTGCTACTGACATAACCTTCACCACATTACTCTAGGTTGCTTTTCTCACTCCCATATTGTCACTAATTACTTGGTAGAAAGTCCCACATGCGTAAAAGCGCAGAGCGATTAAGCACTGTTCCTCCACGGATAAAGCATGACTCCTTTGGGTTTGGTGTTGGAGTGTTGGCCTGACAACATCTGCAATGTGCTTAATGTCATCTCTCCCAAAGCGAAAACGTGCATACAGTTCTTCTGATGTGTATTGCTCGAGTGGTTTGGCACGCTCAGCGTGCACCCTTTGACAGTACCTTCTCGATGGTAACAATGAACAATATCTGCCATGTGGATGCCTCTGTAGGTTAAGAGAAATGGGTGCAAGGACATGATGTGTTTAAATGGTGTCACCCATTAACCAGCAATGAGCTGTTTGGTGTAAGCCTAATTGAGCAGAAGCCAAAGCAATCATGCTCAAGGCTTTTAAGATCAGTGTTGTCGACACCACAGAGTTGGAACCATGGAATCAAAAGGGCCTAATATCACTGTGGCAGAAACCTGTGCAATGCTGGAGGGTGTTCGGGACAATTTTGCCTCGATAGTAGGAGGTTTCAGCTCTGCAAAGGGTGGAGAACTGACCAAAAAAGGAAAACACAACATTTGGGAGGACATAACCAATCATGTCAATGCTATGGGGTCTGGCCAAAAGAGGACCATAAAACAGGTTATGTTGCGATGGAAGAACATCAGGGCTAAGGCAACGAAAGACCTTACTGAAGCCAAGAACCCCCAAACAGGTAACAAGCCATATAAGAGGGGTGATTTCACTGATATGGTCCTTGATATCATAGGAGGAGAAAAATCAGAGGCTCTTCATGGCATTGAAGGCATAGAAGCAGATGGAGAGGCCACAATTACAGAGATTAGGACTTCAGAAGAATACGAGCAAAATTCTCCTGCAGAGGAAATGTTTGTCCTGGACTTGACTTCAGTGAATGAGGAGGAAGATAAATCCCCAGTGGATGTAATGAAGACAGTCCAAGACGTTCCTTCAAGAAAACGCAAAAGTTCCTCAGCTACAAACCAGGATGGTGACAGCTATGAATTGCTTCTGAAACGGGAAACCGAAAGAGCAGAAATACAAATCGAACTGGGTAAAGAACAAATCTTGCTTACCCAACTGCGGCAGAAAAAAGTGCAGATGGAGATACATCTCCTAAAGGCAGAGATGGAAAGAGCTGGTATCTGTCCTGTAAATTATGTTTGACTATTGGTAGTATTGTTTTTGTTTTGTTATTTAACATTATAACAAAAGAAGGAAAGAAAAAAAATTCTGTTTATTACAGTGTTTCTGTTTCTTAAAATTAAAATAAACTATGGCTATTTGTGGCCACCAGTATTTTCAGAATCAGAATCAGAATCAGAAAGAGCTTTATTGCCAAGTGTGCTTGAATTTGTTTTGGTACTGAGGCTTCCAGTGGACATATACAAATACAAATACAACAAGAAACATAATACTACGTGGACATATACAAATACAAATACAACAAGAAACGTAATACTACAAATTATAAGAATAAAAAATAAAAATAAAAATATATGAGAATAAACGTATCACAGTTGGGTTTAGTCAGATTAGACCTGTTTGCTCTGTAAGCAAACTGAAAGGGATCCAGCAGGGGTCCAGTGATGTCCTTCAGGTGGGCCAACACCAGTCTTTCAAACGACTTCATGACCACAGACGTGAGAGCGACAGGTCTGTAGTCATTAAAGGTTGTGTAGGTAGGAAATTTATAAAAAAAAAAAAAATCCAAATTTGTTTAAACTTTCTATATATATCAATGCATAATTAAAATCTAAGTACTCTGAAAAAGAAAGTATAAAAATCGAGTGTCTGTAGACCTCTCACGACTGTTTTAAAGACAGCTCATTATTTCCATTCACTTCACCCCCTCCCTTCTGGTCTCCTTCCAAAGCCACACCCCCAAAACACATGAACGCGCAACTCTGACAGCTGAGCTGAAGAAGCATTATTTACCTGAGACGAGCGAAGAGTAGAGGAACGAGTGCATGTAGTGACATCATGTCAGACACACATGTAAATAAAAAAATCTAACTTTATCATTATGAAGTTAAACAAATAAGTTGTATTTTATTACTCACTATCAAACTAGCTTATTGATATTGGTAAACTTTACTATATATATTTATTGATTCGCTAACGAGCTAGTTATCTATAAGGCAAAGCTAAACACAGGTTGCGTGATACACGTTGTTCAATTGCCATCATTTACACTGTGATGTAGATGAATTTCGTGTAAGATTTCTAACATATATATGATGTTCTACATGTAAGAGTTTGCTTGATGAAAGCATAGTTGATTCTGATGAGGACTACACTCCCGAGACAAGTACCACATCGTCAGCTCGAGGACAGAACCGTGGTCGAGGGCGAAGCAGAGGAGGTCGTGCAAGAGGTCGTGCTACTAGGGTCAGAGGAAGTAGAGGCCGAGGACGGGCCATATCAGGACACCAGGTGTCATCTTCCCAATCGATACTATGTAGTAAAAAAAGAAAAATATATCGAATCTAACAACATAATGTAAAAAATCTATTCAGTCAACACAACCACTTACGTTGAGTTTTTAATATTGTTAAATTCATCTTCACTGATGACATCCAGATCCAGCGATGACATACTAAAGAGAGATAACAAACAAGATTTTATGTCACCATCACTGGTTGAGGTAATGATGGAGACAACTATAAAGTGAAGTTTAATAAATAATGTAAATAAATGTCTAAAAAATCAATACCTTGCATCTAATTCATGAATGTTTTTCTCCTGTATGCTGCTACTATCCAACTCTTCAACTCCATGTACTGAAAAGTCATCATCTCTAAGAAAATGACAATAAAAACAGTTAAAAATGTGGACTGTTATAAAAACTGTCACTCGTTCACTGAACGACACAACATACAAGTCTCACCGGTCAGAAAGCGACTCCGAGACAATAGTGGATACAGGTGGTGGTGGCCGTGTAAATCCACTTTTGGACGGAGTGGATGTTGATATGTCTTTCTCATAACTGTAGGAAAAAAAATACAAATCAACACAACCATCACATTTATAAAATGTCTTGATTATAGATAAACAGAGTAACATACACTCAAATAACTCACAAATGCATTGCAGACACAAAATATTAACACACACATACAACATAGTGTGTACGACAAACAAAGATACATGATAAAGACATCAGTAAACATCGGTCTAGAATATAAAAACAAAACAAAGATGAAAAAAATGATAAATCATGGTAAACATGTTAAAAGAGTTAGACAGAGGGTAAATATAATACTAAGAAAAATACCAGGATGCGGAGTAACGTTAGACCTACTACTATCTGTTAAACCTAGATTTAGTTATCTAAACAAAATTATGCACAATTCAACACTACAGCTATCATCTTGAGCTAAGTCTATTATTTACCGTCTCTACTACGGCTCGCTGAGTAATGCTATGTTAGCTATATTAGGCAGCTACGTGTGCTAATGACGCATGCTTCTTGAAAAGATCAAAAAAAAAAAAAATCTGTATGATCTAAATACAAAAAGAAAGATTTACCTGTCCAGCAGAAATGAAGCCATCAAGGCGTCACTTTTCAGCCCCTTGAGGTCCCTCAATTCTCGCCAACGCTGGAAAGCCACGCCGATATTCACCCGAGTTTTATTTCTTTGTTTATCCAACAACTTTTTGTTCATTACCTTTTCTTGTAATGTAAATGACTTCCTTTTTTTGACTGGGTTGCCTTCGTGAACTGCAAATGTGGACTTAGATTGGTCTTTCTCTGCCATTGTTTTGGTAATCCTAGGTTCCGTGGCTCTTGAATTACATAAACCAAACGTGTGCGCGCAAAAGGGCAGGTCCTGTGTGGCGAAGGGGTGGTTGCCATGGTTGCGAGAGAGTGACAGTCGCCTAGGCCAATCCGTTGTTTCGTCCCGGTTCGAAATAATGAGCTGCGTTTAATGCAGATTAAACGGTCTAGAGTCAATCGATTTTTATACTCTTTTTTTCAGAGTACTTAGATTTTAATTATGCATTGATATATATAGAAAGTTTAAACAAATTTGGAAAAAAGTTTTTTATAAATTTCCTACCTACACAACCTTTAAGTCCAGTGATTTTGGGTTTTTTGGGGACAGGACAGACATTTTGCCTACCTATTGTTCTTTGCTAAGCCAGTAGGCTACACTGTTGGTTCCATTTAAGGCTCTGGTAAACAGGATTTGGTAATCCTGAAATTTGGTATTTGCCATAGTCAAAATTATCCATCATCCCTGGAATTCGTGTTTATTTCCTCTCGGACATACAATTTAGCTACTCCATTTGCTACGATAACATTACTTGAATTCCCTCTTCTTGAGCTGCCTTAACACTCCCTTTAACTCTCTTAACATTTCAAAGAGTTCATTATTCCTCTCCTCCACCAAATCACTATTCCACCACTGTGGATCTAACTGCAACAATATTTTCACTTATTACATCATGTAATATACACCGCTGTGCTTCTGACACCTGCCATGCAGCCGTGGCTTGATCTAAAGGAACTACTTCCCAAACTGCATATACATTAAGAGATAGACTAAACATTGTAGAGCATGAGCAAATTACCCAATCATGTTCCTCAAATTATTGGTGTTTCACCTTCAGCCCAATATCCATTAATTCCTAATCTAATTACTGAATTTCCTTGTCTAACACCCATTGATTGGAATTGTCTAACTGTCATAATATTGTGCTTCCCACATTAGGGCCATATCATAATTAAAGGTAATGTTCCAGAACCTGACAACAAATTTTCATTAATGGCGATTTCAACTAATGGAACATGTTTAGCAGGAGTCAAAAAAAGTTGATTACCGAAAACCAATAACAAAGATTCCCGCTATTCGCTCAGAGACTTGACCCATTCAATAACTTGAATATCCTCTACACAGGATTTCTTCACAGGATTGCATAACACTGCTTCAATGTTAAAGTTAATGAGATAATTAAGTGATTCATTGAGTGATGACTGAGCATTATTGAAGACACCTGATGTTTAACCAGCAGAATCACTTAAGAAAAAAAATCACAATTTTAAGTCACCATTAAGGAGAACAGTGTTTGCTTTAGTTGTGCAGTTGACCCTGACATTTTTAACTTCAGAATATTGATTGACAGTTGTAAATGGATTACCTTTATCTGACTTTTATAACTCAGAATATAGATGATCTGCTGCTGTTGGTCATCTTGTAATATTAAAATATTTTATTCTCATGCACTGATCTCTTACTTTTATTGTTTACAGCATCATTATAATTAGCATAAGATCTGAATAAAAATTTTTGAAGAAAAAAAAGTTGTTTTAGGCTCAACACAGACAATAAGA
The DNA here is from genome assembly GCA_026230005.1 of Gila orcuttii. Lineage (NCBI taxonomy): Eukaryota > Metazoa > Chordata > Actinopteri > Cypriniformes > Leuciscidae > Gila > Gila orcuttii. Next base: position 10,497,024 of record JAPDVR010000003.1, read on the forward strand.
TTCAGTGTATGAATATCAACAATGGTGAGATTAGTTAAGAATTTTTGTTTATGCTTCTGGAAACTATATCACCAGATAATTTATCTTCCTGTCTTTCTTTGCAACAAATTATATAAAGACTGTTACAAAGATCACAAACTCGAATAAAAAGTTATCAAACTACCCAACTGAAACAAACACTGATCAACATAATAGTGACCAAACATTTTCTATTAAAAAATCGGTATCTAATTCTCCGCTGTGTGTGAGTCTATCACTGAGTGCGTCTTCTGTCTGCATCTTTGTGTTTTGCCAATGTATTCTTTTGTGTTAAAATCTGTAAACTGTATATAAACTCTGAATAAAAAGTAAGTATTGTGTGATATCTCAAGTATAAGACATCACTATGGAATCCAAAGCTTCCCAAGCACAGACAGTAACACAATAATAGTGATTATGTAAAGAACCAAGAACGCCTTATCTATGATTATTGCCCCACTGGTCCAGGAGGCTGGAGGGTTCTGCTGGTCTTTTACACCGCCTGTGAGAGGAAAACAGCAAAGCACGGCTCTGGATAAACACTTTTGTCTGAATAATCTCATATGTGTACGACTTTTTGTTGTGGAATCTTTGTTGATACTCCATTATAGAAAAACAAATTAACTTCACATGTGGTTTTGGGGTGGCTTGTTTCATATGGAACTACATGGTTTTACATGTGCTATTTTTCCATCCATCCACCCATTATCCAAACTGTTACTGGAACAAGTTTGCTTGTTTTTCATGGAGTCTAATTTACCCAAAGATTAATTTTATTTGCTATTCTTTTTATATGTACCAAAGTGACAAAGCAAATAAATCTAAAACTTTATTTCACAAATAAACCTTAATTTGTGAAGTAAAAGTATAAACTACAGGAAAATGTTCCTCATAATCAGATGCTGTGTCGACTCTTACCATTTTGCCCAGTAATGTTGTTGGATGTTGTTTCCACTGATCTCCTCATAGCTCCTTTAGCCTTCAGATAATTCACAATGATGGTCTCCACGATGCTGATGCCAATGAGACAGAAAACCGCAAGGCAGAAAATCCCTGTGAAAGCATCCAAACACACAGCAAAAAGTTAAGCAAAAAGTTAAGTTAAATTAACTCTCCTGGGAGTTTATTTGAATCCAAGACTCAAGAGCTAATGTTAAAGTGTTAAAAATAGCTTTTCTCTTTTGGTGATTCTGCTTGTTTACATCAGGTGTCTTCAATAATGCTCAATCATCTCTTAATGAATCACTTAATTATCTCATTATCTTTAACACTCTTGACTGTTAATTTAACACTCATATTTTAAGTCACCATTATGGTGATCGGTAACCACCGATTGATTTAATTGGTCACCACCATTATGAAAACTCATTCATAGGTCCCATCATGCATTGCGATATGAATAAATTATAATCTGAATTGTTTTAGTAATTTCCTATTCCTAATTGAATATTCTTATTGTCACCATTGTTGAGATTCATACACTGATTCCTGATGTCTGTGTGTGCCAAAGATAAAGATTGTTTTTTAGTTTTCATGAGTTGTACTTTTCAGAAATTCCTATGATTAAATTGAAAATTGTTGATCTTATGCTGTATAATTACATTGATGCTGTAATCAATAATATAAATTTAAGTCAGAGATCAGGCTTTACATGAGTTCAGTGCTTCAAATAAAATATGATTTTGTTCAAACAAAACCAATACCAGCAGGTCAACTTTTCTCTTTGTTCATCTGATTGTTATAATTCAATTCCAGTAATTCAAGAAACTCCTAGGAGAGTTAATTTAACCCTGGAGTTTTTGCTGTGTGCGCCACACGTGCCACTGCCTAAACTGAAATGGACTGGTCTTCTTTTTATTAGTGGAATAGAAAATGGGCAAACAGCTCTCAGAGAGGTTGTCATGTCCACACATGCATTTATTTATTTCATAAAATTGCAGCATTTTGCGTCATATAATCGCATAGGCTTGACATCGTGATTGCGATATGATTAATCGTGTAGCACTAAGAAGCATTGACTGTTCTGTATTAAATCCCTAAATTCTCAACTTTTAAAGAGAATACTCTAAGTTAATTCATATTGTTTGATTGTTGTGATTTAATTTGTGTTTCAAAAAATAAGCGATATGATATTAAATAATCTGGTCAAAGTTAGACTCACCTATCAGAGGCATTTTTTTAGACATAGAGGGCAGTGTGTTACTAAGAATCAGCAGCATCACAGAAATAGACAGCAGTAAAGACACTTTAAAGCTCAGCTTGTCTTCTCCGACAATGAAGAAGGAGGCCAGATCCAGCATGAGGAAGAAAAATACTGGTACTATAATGTTTATGACATACAGTAGAGGTCTCCTTTTTATCTTGATCTGTAATAGAGAGAGAGAGAGAGAGAGAGAGAGAGAGAGAGAGAGAGAGAGAGAGAGAGAGAGAGAGAGAGAGAGAGAGAGATTATGAGTAACATTAGCATCACAATGGACTTGATGTTGGCTATGTAAGTAACATTAGGTGAATAAATAAATTAAATAAGGGTGGGCAGTATACCATTATAACAGAAAAAAAACAGTATGGTATCTTATCACCAGTAATAATTGATTTAGACAGCACTCTAATCATATTTGTTACTAGATATAGTAAATAAATAAATATAAAATAAATAAATATAAAATAAAACTGTTTTCATTTTAATGGTGAAAGAGTTCTTTTTTTTTTCAATCTTGGTTAGAATTAAACAAATATGTGGGAATATGTGGTTCCCACACTGGAGAGGCAAACTTTGTGCAGAGGTTACAGAGAAGAGTTCACAGTGTTAATGCTCATCACAATGAGAGTGAGTATTGTACACAGTGAGAGATGTAAACTTAAATGCAGGATATGTTGTGTATATTTTCAAAACTGCTGCCTTGATCAACACAATGGGCCCTATCATAAACCCGGAGCAATGCGGCGCCAGGCGCGACGCAAGTGTGTTGTAGTTTCAGCCCAACGCAGTTTTCATTTTCACGTCCTGCGCCACGTTGTTTAAATAGCAAATGCATTTGTTGCTCATCTGTTCACCCATGGGTGGCTGGTCTGAGAACCCGGTGTGTGTTCAGGCGCATTGTTGGACCGTTGCTATTTTGAGGAACTGAAATAGACTGAGCCATTGACCAACTGAAACCTGGTCTGACTAAAGTCAATGGCACAGTATTTTTTATTTATTTATTTAAAGAGCGTGTTAGTGATGTGAGCCTATAGGCGGGTCCACAACGTACTACACTTTGTCCCGTAGATGTTCTCGCTTTAACCTTTAACCTCACACACACACATAGCTTTAACCTTTATTCTCTCTCACTCTCACACACACACACACACACACACACACACACACACACACACACACACACACACACTCTCTCTCTCTCTCTCTCTCTCTCTCTCTCACACACACACACACACACACAAAACAAACACACACACACACACACAGTAAAATTACTCTAGTAAATATTATAGTGTTTTTGGTTATGGTTCAAAAACACTATAATATTTACTAGAGTCACCACAAAAATTTGATCCAGATGCAGCTCACATGTAGGGGAACTGAAAAATGTTCCTCCTAGCTTATTTCCTTTCTGAGTTATAACCTGTCATAAGTTTATGAAGCGACAACGCGCAACGCGTCTGTGTTGTACATCACACTCATCACACGCATGATCAGCATCGGCCAGTGACGTACAACACAGAATCTTACGCTATTACACTATGTGAACTCACTCGAGGCCCACAGAGAAGGAAATTAATAGTTGAAATAAAGAATTTTGTGCTCAAAAATTATTCTCGTCGCTTGATAAACTTAAGATTGAGCCACTGTAGTCACTTGGACTATTTTAACGATGTCTTTAATAACTTTTCTGGGTCGGCAAGTCTCATTTTGGCAAGTCTCATTTTTGGGTGAACTATCCCTTTAAGAGGAATATCATTGGATCACAACATAGAGAGAGGAATTGGGCTCTTTTGACAGATTGGTAAGTAGTCTTTATATATTATCTTGGCAACTGTCTAGGGTGTGGCCCAAACAAACATTTAGAGCACCCTAGAAAATGATCACTCGTTTAATTAGAAACAAAATCTGGGTTTACAGTGCATGTATTGAAATGAATAAATAATAAAATAATAATGAGGTATGAGGCCCCTGCCTTTTTATGGGTTAAAATTCATTTTTTTTTTATAATTGTATTTATATATTTACTATTAGCTTACATCTATACCCTGTGCTCTGTACCTGATATATCAGCAGATCCATTTCATTCCATATAACGATGGTATCGCTAATGTTGTTTACACTTTGAAGCTCCCACTCTCCCTCGGCCTGAAAGGTCTCCTTCGACTCTTGTGTTATAAAACGTTTATCTGTTATTACATCAATTAGAATCTCCTTAACTGTGGGAACAGACATTAACATTTTATTATTTTATATCGAAGTCAAATAGTTTAGAAGAATAAAAAATATTGTGTTTGTTTGTCAAAACTGATTCATGTGTTTCAGATGTACCTGAATATGCTGTAGACTGAAATGTTATATTGCAGATTTGGCTGTCATAGGGAAACTTGTAGAGATCCATCTTACAGGCCGTGGTCAGAGATAAAAAGTCAGTTGATAACGTATAGCCGCCACTGAACAACAGCACATTTGGAGAGTCCTTTGTTCCAAACTCAGTCTTGATGCTAGATGGATCAAATATAATTTAACAATGATTATTAAAGACATGATGATTGGAGACAGCAGATATTCAAATCAAATCAACAGGTTCCATAAATTAACTTTTTTATGTCAACAGGTTCCACATAACTGGGTTACGTTAAACAAACATAATTTGTTCATGTAACTTCAACACACTCAAATAAATTATATGTTGGCTTTAATTAACTTTTTTATGCCATCAGGTTCTGATATGTTGGCTTTAATTAACTTTTTTATGTCAACAGGTTGCACATAACTGGGTTACGTTAAACATACATAATTTGTTCATGTAACTTCAACATCATGGAAGTAAGTCATTTTAAGCGATCCAATTAAACTCCAATTAAACAGTGTTAAAGTTAATGAGATAATTAAGTGAATAATTGAGTGCTGATTGAGCATTATTGAAGACACCTGATGTTAACAAGCAGAATCACTGAAGGAGAAAACCGAAATTTTAAGTCACCATTGTGGAGATCAGTGTTTGTTTTATTTGGGCTCTTGACCCTCATATCATTAATTTATCATTAATCATAAATCATTAGAGCACACATCACTTCTCTCCTCAAAAAATTGCACTGGTTTCCAGTTGCTGCACGCATTAAATCCAAGTCACTGACGTTTGCCTAACAACCACTGGCTCTGCTCCCTTTTACCTAAAGATTACTTCAGACTTACGTGCCACCCAGAAACTTGCGCTCTGCAAGCGAACGTCGTCTTTTGGTGCCATCTCAAAGAGGCACAAAATCTCTTTCTCAGACCTTTACCATGACTGTTCCCTGCTGGTGGAATGACCTGCCTAACGCAAACCAGAGCTGCTGAGTCCGTAGCCACTTTCAAGGAACTGCTGAAGACGCATCTTTTTCGGCAGCACTTGATCCAGTAACTGCGTTTAGATTAAATTGAGAGGGGTCATAGCACTTGCATATTGTTGTCCAACTGTTAGCTTAACTGCTTCTATTGTTCTCATTTGTAAGTCGCTTTGGATAAAAGCGTCTGCTAAATGAATAAATGTAAATGTATATGTAAAGTAGTAAAGCAGGCAATCCTGCTCCTGGAGGGCCAGTGTCCTGCAGCTAAATTAAACACACCTGAACCAGATAATCAAGAGCTGTATCTCATTTTGAATGTTGCACACTCTGGATTCAATTAAATTAAGTAAAAAAAAAAAAAAATAGTTATTAGTACTTTAAACTTTTAATCGAGTCCTCAAAAACAAGATTATTTCTTAATATACAATTAAACTTTAGACTGCATTCAAATACTTTAGCTGAGACTTTAAATGAACTCAGAGCACTTACAGAGCACTTACAGGTACTGCTATCTCACAATAGCAGGAAAGTCAAATCCAATAAGTTAAGCTAACTAATTAACACTTGAGGAAACCAATTACTATAATTCATCAAGTATAGAAAGCAAGATATGAGTTCTCAGCTGAGTTCACTAAGGGTATGTTTACATGACCCCGTTTTCAACTGAAAACAGTATATTTTTTAAGTTTTGGCCGTTCATTTAAATGACAACGGCATTTTGGGGACAACGGCATTTTCCACAAAATGTCTGGTTATCCCACGTCATATTCGAATTTGGCCAAAGCTAGAAAGTTGATGTACAAAATGATTAGAAGACATATACAGTATGCTTGAAAATCAAATAAAGCCTCTGATCATAAGTGACAAAATTATGTAAATTGAGTAAAACTTATATTCTGTTTAAAAACACTTACAGTTTCTAGTTTGACCAGTGTTGAGATGCTCTGGGCTTTTTCATTCTGTAGATAAAACAATGTATTAAAAGATGATACTACAGCTTGACATCCCATAATGACCTGAACGAGAAGATAATTATGCTGAACACATACCACTGTGATGGAGGTCACATACATGTCCACAGAAATGGTGGCAGGGTCGAACTTAGTGGCTTCGGCAGGGATGTCGTTGAATATCAAAGGCCACATTTTGGGATTCTGAGAGTCATTTTTGTCCAAGCCGAGATGTACAAAAAGATCCTTTTTAGCTTCAGCATATTCTGTAACACTGCAGTTTTTTTCAGGCATCAACCCTGTGCATTCACTGTTAAAAAATGCTGTAAAAAAAGGGTCAGTTTTAACAAAACATACTGTTCTCTTTCGATACAGTTCACTCGCATTTCGTCAGTTTTAGCGGACTAAAGTGACAATTAACATACATATGCTAAATGATGATTACACTGTTAAACCTTACCAGGGTTTTTACAGTAAAATACTGGTAACATTGTTGCCAGTAATTTACTGTTAATTGTACAGTTCTTTACTGTAATCTACAGTATGTTACTGTAAAGATATCATGCACTAAATTAAAACTCAAGCTAACTAACTTCATTTGCAGAAACTGACTGCCTTAAATTGACCAACTGCGGTTTAAATTTATTAACTAATTTTTATATTGCACGCATAATGTGAGTAAAGCATTTGTGTGAACTACATTCATTCAAGATCACTAAAAAACTTATTTTAAATAAAGAGATTTCCCCTGGACAAGCAACTACACAATCACCACCTCTTAAACAAAGCAACATACAGGTGCTGGTCATATAATTAGAATATCATCAAAAAGTTGATTTATTTCAGTAATTCCATTCAAAAAGTGAAATATGGATATTATGTTCATTCATTACACACAGACTGATATATTTCAAATGTTTATTTCATTTAATAGTGATGATTAAAAGTGACAACTAATGAAAATCCCAAATTCAGTATCTCCGAAAATTAGAATATTACTTAAGACCAATACAAAAAAAGGATTTTTAGAAATGTTGGCCAACTGAAAAGTATGAACATGAAAAGTATGAGCATGTACAGCACTCAATATTTAGTTGGGGCTCCTTTTGCCTGAATTACTGCAGCAATCCTACTTGAGCAGGAAACAAAAAGGTTTTATAATGTAGCTCTCGGCTCCTCTACGTGTTTACTATCAAAGACACTGCTTATAATGCTGAAGCAACTCCATTGGTTGTTTGGTGGGAAACCTTACAACTGACCAAACGTATAGGACAACAGTTGACTTCATCATCATCAAACTTTATAACTCTGCTCATCTACAGATTAAACTGTTTTTCTCAATTTCACGAACTATTCATGCTCTCAACCAGTAGTGGAATGAGCTAGACATTTAAATTTACCACATATACATGCACATGGCGAAATCATTGAATGGTATATATGTATATATTTGTATCTGAATTGCAATATATGGGAGTGGAGTCCAACATATGGGTAAATAGTTTGAATACATGCTGAAAGAAACATCCCTCTTGTTTGTTCATTGATAGACCTCTCTCACATTAGATACATTTTGGTATTTGCAAAGTAAAGGCGACCCCCCCCCTCCCCTTTGCCTTCTTCCCAGCCAGCACAGCCATGTGGGGCCCACATGGGTTTGACCTGGGCTATCTAACTGGGACCAAGCCAGTTTTGTCCATGGTTTCCATGTAGGCCCCACATGGGTTTGCCCAGATGAAATGAACACTGCTCAGTGTGCACACTACAGGCTGTTAAATGTAACACTGAATCAGTGTTGGAGTTAATGAGATAATTAATTGATTGAATAATGATTGAGCATTATTGACGAACACCTGCTGTTAACAAGCAGAATCACTGAAGAAAAGAGAAACACAAGAACTACTTCCAGCCACAGCCTTAGATGAAATCAACTGAAGATACAATACATTAAATCTCTCAAGATCTGATTAAACAACTCCACAAACTGCATTACCAGCTTCACTTATTACTAACCAGGTTGACTTTATTTCTGGTAGACGTCTACAGAAGTTCTTATTGAGAATTAACAGAGGTTAAGATGTTGATGATTTATTGAAAATAATAGTTTGGTTTGATGTCACCATTATGGTGATCAGTGTTTGATTTAGTTGGGCTCTTGACTTTTTGACATTAGATTTTCTCTGGCAGCTGTATTTGATTGTTATGTTGAAAACAGCAAGAGAAAATGCAAGCAGATGCTATAAACTGATTGATGATTAGAATATAATCATCATATAGTGGCTTAATTCACTAATATTGTGTGTGAGTTTTATATGGGTGATATGTTATTCATTTTTTTTATTGTTGTGATTCAACAGCAAGAGATCCAGCACATTTTTTATCAGAACATCAAATGATTTTTAAAACACCATTTACACATTTTGGGCTGCTTCGCTTTTTACTCACACACATACATCAAGAATCAGCATATGAATCGCTACAATGGTGACATGCTTCATGCTGCAATGCATTCTGGGAGCCATGGATAAGTTTTGTATGATGCACCCAGAATGCATTGCACCATGAAGCATGTCACCATTGTTGAGATTCATATGCTGATTCTTGATGTCTCTGTGTGAGTAAAACTCACAGAAGCCTAAAATGCGTAAATGGTGTTATAAAAATCATCTGATGTTCTGATAAAAAATGTGCTGGATCTCTTGCTGTCGAATCACAACAATAAAACAAAATGAATAACATATCGCCCATATAAAACTGACACACAATGATTTTATTCTTATCATCAATCAGTTTATAGCATCTGATTGCATTTTCTTTTACTGTTATCAACATAACAATCAGATACAGCAGAGAAAATCTAATGTTAAAAAATCAAGAGGCCAACTAAAGCAAATACTGATCACTATAATGGTGGCATCAAAACAAACTATTATTTTCAATAAATCGTCAACATCTTAACCTCTGTTAATTCTCAATAAGAACTTCTGTAGATGTCTACCAGAAATAAAGTCAACCTGGTTAGTAATAAGTGAAGCTGTTAATGCTGTTTGTGGAGTTGTTTAATCAGATCTTGAGAGATTTAATGTACTGTATCTTCAGTTGATTTCATCTAAGGCTGTGGCTGGAAGTAGTTATTGTTCTCTTTTCTTCAGTGATTCTGCTTATTAACAGCAGGTGTTCATTAATAATGCTCAATCATTATTCAATCAATTAATTATCTCATTAACTCCAACACGGATATGTGTTACATTTAACAGCATGTAGTGTGCACACTGAGCAGTGTTCATTTCATCTGGGCAAACCCATGTGGGGCCTACATGGAAACCATGGACAAAACTGGCTGGGTCCCAGTTAGATAGCCCAGGTCAAACCCATATGGGCCCCACATGGCTGTGCTGGCTGGGTTGTAGCTTGACCTGTGCTAATTAACTGGGATGGTTATATATGACCAAACAGCATTGGTTATATTACTAACAGACATGAATAAACAATATCTATAAATTAACATATCTAGATCAGTGTTTCCCAACCCTGTTCCTGAGAGCACACCAACACGGCAAGTTTTTGAACTATTCTTAATCAAACACAACTGTTGTAACTCATCAGCTCATTAGTAGAGACTCCAAGACCAGAAATAAATGGGTCAGATAAGACATCGCAATAATTTATTGTTAGTGTGCCTCCAGGAACAGGGTTGGGAAAAGCTGATCTATATTAACAAGTGTAGTAAAACAATTTTTTATTTGTTGTCATTTGTGATGCCTAATGCATGAACTAATGTTAACAAATTGAGCCTTATTGTAAAGTGTTATCATTAAACAATATTTACTTACCCAACGAGAACAGAACAAATATAAGCCAGTGTAGGTGCATGTTCAATAGTGAAAAAAATGATTTGTCTTCTGCCGTAGGATGAGGTTTCACTCTTGAACAGATGTCAGTTGGTCATATTTATACACTGAGTGAGACACACATTCTCACTCCCAATTAGTGGAGGAACCGGGATATTAACATTTTTGCCTTTTTCCTCATGTCACAATACTTTTATTGCATAAGAACTTTTTTTTCAACATTAAACTATATATATTTTTTTATTTTTTTTTATACATATTTATACACTGAGTGAGACACACATTCTCACTCCCAACAAGTGGAGGAACCGGGATATTAACATTTTTGCCTTTTTCCTCATGTCACAATACTTTTATTGCATAAGAACTTTTTTTTCAACATTAAACTATATTTTTTTGTCAATTTTTTTTTCACCAGAAAAATAAATAAATTGATGAAATATGTAAATACAGACACCATGAATAACATAAATGTAAAAGCAGAAGAAAGTAATAATAATGTAAATAAATAAAAGAGAACAACTGGGCATTTCGCTACACCACACACTCAAAAAAAACAATACACAGTTTGTGTTGATGGTATTTTGACACATGTTGGACAATGTGTGTTAAAATGTAACTCTAGATAGAATAGCACTAGGTGGAGGGCAGTTTGTGTTTAGGAAAAAAAATATCTGGTATATTTTATATGGTATACCATAAAAAGCTATAACATAAAAAAACAATACATTACAATAAATAAATAAATAATATCTTAATTCATTAAAAAAAAAGTTTAGCGGGTGTTTTTTTGGCAGCCAATCACATCATGCCTCTTTTTCAATGTATTTTTTCAGAAGCTGCTTTCATGTGTTATTACTAACCAGATTTACTTTATTTCTGTCTACAGAAGCTCTTATTGAGAATTAACAGGTTTTGGTGTTTTATTGAAAATAAAATAGATTTTTTTTTTTTTTTTTATCGATTCATTGAATGTTTCATTTGAAATCACCAGAATCATGATTAGTGGCACCTTTATTTGACCTTTTGACCCTTGACTTTTTTTTATTTTCTGTTTGTTCTGAGTGTGTATTTGCACTTTTGAAAATGCAGGAGTAATCATGATATAAATAATATTAAATGATCATATTACCATCATGTAGTTTATTAAACTTCAGCTAGATTTTAATCTTCGTAAGATGACTGTTAAACTGGTTTAGCAAGATTAGCATGTTGCAATCAGCTTTAAAATTGTGTAGTACTCGGTGTTGCGGGTCTTGAGAAATCCGTGCTTACCGAGTATTATGCGTGGGTTCTTGACTATTTAACTGTATCTGTCACGGTCACTTGATAGAGGAGTCAGACAAGACTTCAGTGCTCAGAACTCAGTGTTTATTTCAACATTTCTCTTAACTGTGACTCGACATCGTTCCACCCAATTACCTTGTCCATTTCTCTATCCATCCTCTCTTCCTCTTTCCTTGACCCCTCCTCATTTTACATTTTTTATTTTCCTCACGTAACTTAATTTAAACCTTCCCATTTCAATTCTTACAATTGTATCTCAGCGCTGCTGCAAAACGAGTCATCAGATAAATTGACTTCCTGGACTGAGTCAATAGCACATGTGTTAACATCTCTCATGTCAGGAGTATCGGAACCGGGTGAAGGAACAGGAATGGTGGAGCAGGCAGTCGCATCAGGTGCAGTCTCTTGCATGCTGGAGTCATCAATTGATAGAAAAATCAGATTCAGGGTATCCCTGTCTTCAGTTTGACTGGTTGACATGAGATTCATGTATTCATTTCCAAAGTCCTTATCTTTGTACTGGAGCCTGAACTTTTGCTTCACCCCAAAAACAGTCATTATTTCAAGGACAAGGTCATCCACAGACTTTGGGATTCCTGTCTTAAGTGTAAGTTTTCTTGCATCGTCATCCACACCAAAAACAATCCTCAGAATGGCCGGACTTGACATTTTTCTCTACTTTTCTAAAAGAGGAAACAAAGCAGAAAAAAAACATACACCATTAAAACAATTTTTAGCATTGTTACTTGTATTAAATAAAAAAAAACACTTCATAAACACTTTACCTTAGATGAGGATGTGCCTCTTCAGGGTTACCATTCGTCTTCCTCCTACCATATAATCATGGAGTGGATAAGCATCAGTTAGCTGTTCAAGATCAACCAGGGCAACCTCTCTATCAGGAGAGACAGTCAACTGAAAAGCTCTAAAATGTTCTTGATACCATGCACACAGTATTTTCACAACAAAATTCAAACTGCTCTTGTCGATACACATTTGAAGAATTTCGGCAAACTTTGGCAGGCCACCAGCTGACCCAAATGAAATGAGCATACCAATTCTATAATTGATTCCATTGTTTGTGACATTTTTTGCAAGATAGACCTCATTAATTCCTGGATATTTCTGTCTCAAACCTGCTACTACTTCCTTGTTTAAGACATCCACAGGAAGTGTGGAGACACGTGTAACTTCTAGTGTGGACTTCTTAATCCTACAGGAATGGATTTGATAAGCAATCATTTGCTGGTGTTTGGCAGTATAAGAAATTATAGTCTGCTCCGATCCAACTTCCACTCCAATATTATATATATTGAAATGTTCCTTCACTTAAAAGAGCTTATTATCATAGAAAAAATTCCTTACAATCTCAGTAATATGTAAATAGTATCAAAGAGTCACGGTTATCACCTATAGCGTGGGAGTGACAGCGGGTATTCAAGAACCATCTTGATTAGGGGGCTTCAAATAGATGTTATCACCTTAAACTTATTTGAGAGAATATCAAAGATGTGGGCACAGAGGGACCACTTTTGTTGTTATCCTCAATTTACATTTAAGACAGAGCTTCAGAATACCTAGAATATCAAAATCAACTGCTGGCGGCAGATCCTTTTCCTACTTGGCACCAAAACGTTGGAACAATCTTCCTAAAATGTTCCGGGAAGTAGACACAGTCTGTCAGTTCAAATCTAGACTAAAAACACATCTCTTTGGCTTAGCATACACATAACACATTATAGATTGCTATAATTCAATGTTAGGCTGCATAGTTTAGATCAGCCGGAACCGGGAACACATCCCATAAATCCTGATGTACTTTGTACATCATAAGAAGGATGGCGTCTACGCTAATATTAGTCTCTCTGTTTATCCCGAGGTCTACCGCAAACTGCCAGATCCAGGCCATATCCAGATCTGAGGAAGGACCATTGCATGGACACGATGACAACACATCGCTGAAGTGCCAGCCTCATCAACACTGTGAAGGCCTCATGGACACCTCAACAAACCCATCTCCATACCGGCGTGATGACTCCGACCACTAATCAGATGAACTGGATAAATATTGTGAAAGTTCTGATCCAATCTGACTTCTGACCTATTATGCCGCCTAAATCATAATCATACACTGTTCGTTTGTTGGCCAAAGGAGGACTGGCCCCCCGACTGAGCCTGGGTTCTCCCAAGGTTTTTTTCTCCACTCGGTCACCTGATGGAGTTTTGGTTCCTTGCCACTGTCGCCTTTTTTCGCCTTTATTCGCCATTGGCTTTTGGCTTGCTTAGTTGGGGACATTTAACATTTAATTTTAAATTTAACAATACTATTACAACTTTACTTTCCTGTTATCTCTGTAAAGCTGCTTTGAAACAATTTGTATTGTAAAAAGCGCTATATAAATAAAGGTGACTTGACTTGACTACAACTGTTTATTTGTGTTTTTGTGTTCCATGTTTCTTAGAACTTAAAACATAACTCTAAATTAATTTTAACATTAATATTCTGTGCCTGGAGGTGTTCCCTCAACACTTCGCCTTATGAGGCATTATAATTGCATTACTTTTTTTATTTTATTTATTGAAACAATTTCTTACCTTTAGGTAAGTACATCAAAACAATTGCAACAATAACTTTTGAATGCAATGTCTAATTGAATGTAAATAAAGCATTGTTAATAAGTTGTGAGTTATTTATTTACATGGCAATAATAGTAATTATAATTAATATTAATAATAGGTTGATTAAAGCATTTTGACCAAATAACCCAACAGATTCGTTTTTTGTAACCCAATTTATTGGGTAAAACAAGTTACCTAATTTATTGGGTTAAAATAACCCAACAATAGGTCGGTGCTATATCAACCCACCATTGGGTTAGCTGTTGGGTCGTTTTTAACCCAACTTTTTTAAGTGAGCACTGAGTCGCTCATTTTCAGCCTCTAACTCATCTACTCTCCTCCTAGTTACTTTGTATGAAGCAAAAAGTGCTTGAAGCGCATTAGCAATTTTCCCATTTTTGTTCTTAGGCATTTTGGGATAATTTTCAAACTTAGAGATAGCCCACTTGTACGGTTTATCAACAATATTCTCTATTCCATCAAACATTCCCTGAGAACCGTGTTTAGCGATGTATTTCACAATAATTTCTTCCATTTTCAAAAGTCTTATCAGGCTTTAGAGTATCTCGTGATCTAATAGTTATTCACAAAGTCTGATTTTAAATAACTACACGTTATCTAGTTCCTTTAAGATATCCGTTAGTCTAATTATTCACAGCTCCAGTACTTCGGACGTAAATGAACAAAATAGCCACACTACCTGAGGCTTAACTTAACCATGGCCACAGTCTGGACCTTAAATTTCACTACACAAAACAGTTAAAAAAAAATTAACACTGTCACAGTAGCCTACGTCGGACAAAACCACACTACGTCGGGTTTAATGTTATTTTCTTAAAACAGTTTACTTATCCACAGTTTTCCGGGCTTAAACAATATATATCAAATTCAAAACACTGCCACAGTACGTCGGGCAAAAACCACACTGCTTCGGGTTCTTGTTTTAAATTTCAGAGCCACAGTGTTAGATTTACTAATCTACTACACAAAACACAATCGTTGTGAAATAATTCTGTGACCACACTGCGTCTGGTCTTATTCAATTACTTTAGAATTTCTTCAGAATTACTACAATTTCACAATCGATTTCAAATAGGCTGCATACACTTTTGTTTCGGTTACTTTAGAAACAGCTGATCTAATATAATTCTGCCACCACACTACTTCGGGTTGATTCAATTACTTTAGAATCTTAACAGAATTTATAAGAGACCAATACAAAGTTTCAGTTACTTTAGAAACTTTACACTTAAGCACTTTGTTTCAATTACTTTAGAAACAATAATTCTAATACAACTCTGCCACCACACTGCTTCGGGCTGATTCAGTTCCGTTAGAATCTTAAACAAAATCGTACAGAATAGGCTTAGCAACTCCTCCTGCTAATACTGAATAAACCAAATTCTCTTCTATTCTTAATTTTTCTTTTCTAGATTTTTTTTTAAACTAGGGGTTCCCTTACAAAAAACATCATAAGTGAAAGAAAACAGCTTTTTCTTTCCTTTCCCCACTTTTTGTAGGAAATTCCTCGATGGGTGGCTCGCCAATGTAAGAAAAAATGATGTGGATGTCGAAGATCTCGAAGAGATGAAGTTTATTACAGCATAGCAGTAGCAAGGTACACGAAGCACCTTGGGTTCATCGGCGTCAGACTGAACCCAGAACATCCAAATCTTAAACCTTTTTCCTGTTACTGTTTACCACTCTTAATGTAAATGAAGTTGCTCTTGTTGTAACAGCTGTGTTCTGAACTTCTGTATGTTAAGAATAACAAATTCGTCTTCTCTCTCAGCATATCAACTGGCCAGAATTTTGAGATCGCAATAGACATGAAGGACTATAATGGGTTAAGAGCTCGCTCAAATACAGGGGAGCAAAGCCATTTAGTGCTTTGTAAGTAATCAGCAATATTTTAAAATTTATACGATGTTTAATAGGGAGCCAATGCAGTGTTGACAGAACCGGGCTAATATGGTCATACTTCCTGGTTCTGGTAAGAACTCTAGCGGCTGCATTTTGAACTAGCTGTAGTTTGTTTATTAAGCGTGCAGGGCAACCACCCAGTAGAGCATTACAATAATCTAGCCTTGAGGTCATGAACACATGAACTAATTGTTCCGCATTTGTCAATGAGAGCATATGACGTAATTTAGATATATTTTTAAGATGGAAAAATGCGCTTTTACAGATACTAGACACGTGACTTTCAAATAAGAGATTGGTATCAAAGAGCACACCCCGGTTCCTAACTGACGACGAGGACTTAACAGAGCAGCCATCAAGTGTTAAACAGTATTCTAGGATATTGCATGTGGAAGTTTTTTGTCCAATAATTAGAATCTGTGTTTTTTCAGAATTTAGTAGTAGGAAATTACTAGTCATCCAATTTTTTATCTCAGCTATGCATTCCGTTAATTTTGTGAATTGGTAAGTTTCGTCAGGTTTTGAGGAAATATAGATGTGAGTATCATCAGCATAACAGTGAAAACTAATTCCATGTTTCCTAATGATATCTACTAATGGTAGCATGTACAGAGTGAACAGCAGCGGTCCTAGTACTGAGCCTTGTGGTACGCCATACTGAACTTTTGACCAATAGAGTGCCGATAGTTATGACGTCACTTTGTAGGACAACTCGGAAGTTAGCGGCGCATGGGTTCCCTCGATCGAAAAGCTATGCATTTTCCCCTATAGACTTTTGGAAAATCGCAAAAAATAAGATCTGTGTTCAACAAAGAGTTGTGACCTTACACGTTTTGATTATCAAGATAATCTTTACAAGTTAATCCTATATAAAGTTTTAAAAACCACAAGCAGACACAATAAAGCAGGCTATAACTGGTGTGTTTTATGTCATAGATCCAAACGTGAAAATATTTAGAGGCTTTGTTAACCACAGACCTTATTTCAGGCGATTTAGCAAAAACCCATTCAAAAAACCCATAGACTTTAGGGCGAGAGAACCGGAAGTGCTAAAATGCTAACTCACTTCCGCGTTTCAAAGTGACGTCATAACTTTGGCACTCTATGGAGGAAAGATAGATGGCAGGGTTTTTAAAGCAACATCTCCAAGAGTGTCTTTACATAAAACAGAAAGAACAATGGATTAATCTTTAAACAAGTGCATTATATTATAGACAAAATATTATAACTTGACATGAAAGTACAGAGCTGTTGTGCAGGATTTTCTCACCAGAAGAAATGTTAGTCTGAACAAGAAGAAGATCCTCTCTTCTCAGTCTTGCAATATGAAAGGATTCGCTGAGATGCATGTCCCCAAATTTCAAAAAGTTTATCTTTGGCATGTGGCTATAAAATACCAAAGTCCTGAGCAATCTAAAAATTAATAAAGAAAAAGAAAAGTTAAATTCACACCAACACCTCATATGTAAGGGATAATGTAGAGCGAGGCGGTTGTTATAGTGAATACAACCCCGACAGGCTGATTATGACCCCGACGTGAAGCGGAGCTTGAATCAGCCTGAAGGGGTTGTATTCGCTATAACAACCGCCTCACTCTACATTATCCCGCTTATTACACGGCTACCTACCAAATAAATCAATAATTTGGCAGAAAATATTGATTTAAAAAGGAGTTTATTGATTTAAAAACGATTGTATTGCTTCTGCTAAAGAAAATAGTCTGTTCCGTATCTACGGTTAGAATCCTGCGTCCATGGCAACGCTCTGTTTTTCATGGCAACAGTGTGTTATACCAGAGACTATTTATATATTTATATAGCCTAAAAGGACTTTGGTTATACTTAGCAGCGGTCTGTTATCAAGAAATAGCACATTCTACATTAGAATTCAACCAAGCCATGTAATAAGGTGCAGTAACAATGAAAGTATGGACATCTGTTTATCAATATAAATATATATTATTATATTTTTTATTATTTATATTATATTATTATTATAATATAGAGCTTCTGCAATTGCCATGTATTGTGGTAAATTACCTCCATTTAAAATGTCCTTTTACTGCTATATGTAATTTAAAAAGTAATAAGTTAAAGTTTATTATAAAGGAATAAAGTCTCAACCAACCGTCATTTTATTTAATGGGCATGTGGCGATCTGAAAAGTGTTATAAACTCAACAGACTATTGTAATAACTTACTATCTTATTGAGTAGTTATCTTTTATAACTTTTAATCTTTATAGAGTTGTCTAGATAAAACGTTTTTTTTTTAAGGGCGGATCTAAAGCAATGAAAAAAAAAGCACACAATGAATAGCGTCCCGTCGGGCCGCATTTTCTTTAGGTCCGAAAAAAGGACATGTCCGGGAAAAAAGAGGACGTATAGTCACCCTAGTTTAACACTTTCTAGTATTTTAAATTCACACTGTAGTTGGGATAGCCCAAGTAAACATTTGCGCTACAATGTAGGCCTTTATATAACACAGCATACCTTCTTCCTGTAAGTGACTGCGACACAGGATGGATGGACCAGGCTTCCGCTGCGTCTTGAAGCCGAGCGCGCCGGTTAATATCTGAAAATATTAATAACTTTCCCAAAAAGTATTGGAAAGAACATAGAAAGTTAGGAAGAGTATCACAAACGAGTACTAAGAAATTGGCTGGCTATATGGCCATATTGGTGTCGTTAGTCGCAGATAGCGGACAAAAAGCAGTCATACAGGGGAGATATTCATAAAAATAATTGGCTGAACATTTAGAACGAAAAACGGCAATAATACTATGTAAGAGCTTAAAGTCATGTTATAAAGAAAAAAAAAATAATACCATAGGCTACAATATGCATACTGTGTAGTCAGGGACGTGCGGCCAGGGTAGGCAGGGTAGGCAGTGCCTCACCAAAGGAAATGTTGACATTACATTTATTAATTCCAAGAGCTTTATTAATTCACCACATTATTAATTGCATTTATTTTATTCCAAATATTATTTTTTGTAAAAAAAAAATTCAGGAATACACATATAATATACTCCTTTTGCCATTGTTTGCTCCTAAAAATCATTGTTTCATGCAGAAAATTCAAGGCCATGGCCATTGAGGCAGAGGTTAGCTGTGCCTCTTTGGTCCATAGAACGTAGTTTACGTAGATTTGCGCATGCGCAGTCAGTTCTCGTGCTGTCTTGAATTATCAACATTGAGGCAGAGACCGAGCGTGCTTCATGTCACGTGATCCACCCGCGCTCACACACTCCGCGCTTCAAGCTACTTAGCATCTAGCGGCGCCTAGCGTTGGAAGCGTCCTATGAAGAAAAAGAGTTGTGGTCGTTAACGGGAAACCGTTGTAGACGAAGTCCATGCGTCTATCCCTCTGGACAAAGATGTCAATTACTTTGTTGTAAAAGTCCTCTTTGTTGGGTGTATTTCTCAATTTCATGAGTCTCTCCTTTTCAATGGAAATAAGAGCCAAGGAGGAAAATCTGCTCCATTCACGTCAGAGGCGCCTGCGCCATTGGATGTGCAGTTGCCGCAGCACAGCCTATTATGAGCGAACCATACGCTCACTGTGCTAACGTTAGCTGTGCAGCTGCAAATGCGTTTTACATAGGCTTCAGTTAATCGAGGAAAAGGAGTTTCGTCTACAAATAAAAGTAAGCACCCCCTTTAAAACTTAAATTATTCATTTATTTATTATTTTTAAAACCCTTATATTGGCTTGTGTGTGTTGTCTGATGGTGGACTATAGGCCTGCTGTGCGCTGACACCAAAATGTTCTCTCTTCCATACCCTGGTGCGCCGTCACCTCTGCCACATTTGTACTGTAGGTCTATCTGTGCGATTATGGTGCATTTCGTAAGGGTTAAAATGCTGTTTTGTAGTTCTCTTTTTTTAATCCTGGTGCGCCGTCGCCAGACGCTCATTGCGTATCGGTGTGTGCGCCTATAGCGCAGTTTGTAGGAGCGAATAAGCTGTTTTTGTACTTTAAAGCTGTACTGCTGACACAATGTTTTCGGACTGTAGCCTATTCAAATCCCGGTGCGCCGTCACCAGAGTGACCAGACCAATATTGTGTGTGTGGCTGTCTGTGCGCATTTGCGCATTTTGAAGGAGTGACTAGGCTGCTTGTCGGTTCACTGACAACGCGCCGCCTCCCTCTCTTACTGTTAGGGATGCTCCGATCCGATATTTGTATCGGATATCGGGTTCGATACTGCCATTTTTGCCGGATCGGGTATCGGTCAGACGAGGCCAATCCAAATCCGATATTGTGCATATACTATTCTGTGTTATTGTTAAGCCCCACAAAAGGCACAAAAACATTATAAAGCACCATAAAGTTTTCGTGCACTATATTACAAGTGTTCTTAAGCCATTATAGTATGTGAGATAGAAATGAACATTTAAGTCATTAAATTCGAGATCACGTAAACTTTTCCCTCCGCTGCGGCTCTCAGTCATTCTCCATTCAGCATTCCAACAGCGCGTCGTGTTCGGTTACGAGTCAGTCAACTTGATGAAACCCTCTCCAAGATGATTCAATGTTACTATTATTATACTTGATGTGTAGATAAAGCTCTATGGTTTCGCATAAAACAACTTTATCTTGCTAGACTTTATTGCTGTAACTTAATCCTGTTACCAGGGCTCTCAAGTTTTATCAAAAGTTTAGAGTGAGATTTAGGGGAGGAGCCACCCAAATACTTGCAGCAGCGGTCCCTCGACCCAACCAAATTCACTTCAATTTTTGCTAGCAGTTCAATTTTGCCTATTGTTCATAATTGACCAGCACAAATGGAAATGATAACAATTGTTAAATCTGATAAAAAAGACAAATTCATCCAAATAAAATAAATAGTTATATTTAAAAAATACAAATTTATTGAAAAATAAAAATAAATTTGACCCCAAACAAGCCAACTGAACATCAGTGCTCAATGTACATAACATTGTGTCATAACAACTTGCCCTGAGCATGAATGTCAAGACCCAAACCGGTCACCTTTACAGGGGTCATCGGATGCCCATTTTCCACAAGTTGGTATGATTCTTTTGGGTCTTCATAGTTTGTAACATACTTTGGTTAAAATTTCTCAATGGTTGTGTAAAACAACACCCTTTTTACATCTTCAAAAACAGCTCTGTTCACAGTGACCCGTTTCGGGTGCATGTCTCTTTAAATGATAATGAGCAACAACTTTTTGGCTTTTTGAGGATTAAAAAAAAGTGAATGGACTTTTTACATTGCATGGTGATTGTGTCCACACACTGCAAAGACACATTTATTTGCAAATACCATATAAAAGTTTATTTTGCATCCGATGACCCCTTTAAAAGCAGTTGGAGAGTTTTTGAATGCATCAAAAATAATTTAGCACGAATTTGGCTATACTCCTCAACATCAGCTCTCACTGTCTTTGATCACAGGCAAGAGATATCGTCCAGGAATAGTAAAATCAAAATGCTAAAAAAAATAAAAATAAATGAAGATGTCCGCAAACCGCATTCATCAGATCGTGCTCTTTCAACTTCCACTCCGTGTGTGCGCGTGTTGTCTAGTAACGAACGTGCTTGCAACCGGAACACATAATTTACCCGGAAACAACTCATTCTAATTTCTGATTGGCTGGTAGCTAGCATTTAACTCTGAATAACTCGAGACAGATGCTATGAACTCGGCAGAGAACTTCCCTCCGTTTGCCTGCGCCTCGTCCATTAATTGTATAGCGGGACAAGTTCCCTTACTCTTCAGCGTGAGAAACACAAGGTGTGGCGTGTGAGCGTGTGAACTGGTTGAAATGCGTGTGTCTGCGTGAGACCGGGTGTCTGTTAGATCACAACACTAGAGTCAGCTGCACTATAATTGTTCTTCACGCGCACAGTAACTGAAATTTAAAACTGTTAAAAGAAAAGGCTCAATAAACTATTGCATAGATAGACACTGTATAATAGACTACGCATCAATATGTCTTTCGTTTGTGGTTTGAACTTTTCAATGCGGACTCTGCACGCTGTGACTCCATGTTGCTTCAAGCGCATCATTCTGCGCTCGGGATGTGCATAAGCACTTTGTGCCGCACTGTATTGAAGCCTTTCATAATCATAATACAGTGACGAAATGAAAGATTATTAATAGCCTTTCTTGTTCTGTTCTATCTATCATATGTTGCTGCCTCATTAAACAGCAGTGCTATACATTTACAACATGTCTCAATTGTATAGTAGACTATAGCTATATATAAAATAATTTATCTTTTTGATTTTTATCTTGTTTTCATGAATGTATTCTACAACAATACAAAGAGCAATGTGTAACGTTTTACCAGATTTAGTTTTTCAAAGTGGGGAACTATGACGTCAAAGAGGATAAAACACCCGCGCTGAAGAAGATCAACGCCGACTTCAACACGGCTACTTTAGCCCCGCCCACCGATTTGCGCATTACACGCATAGCTAAATAACATGGGGCTACCTCGTGATGACGAACTGGATCGAGCTACAGAGCAATAAACATGACATTTACAAAATATTGTGCAGTGCCTGGTTGTGGAAGAAGACAGTCGCTGCATAAGCTTCCTCTGGATTCCAATAGGAATGCTTGGTTAAACTTTATTTTTAATGACGTTCCAGCTGATGTGGGTAAAACATTGTCCGTTTGTTCGCTTCATTTCACTGAGGATTGTTTTGTAAACAAGACACAGGTCGAGACTGGATTTGCAGACCGATTAAGATTAGAAAACGATGCTGTGCCTTCTATATTGGATCCGACAGGAATGGTGCAACACATTTATGTGAGTAAAATTTTAATTTAAAAAATAATAATAATCTGATAGGCTAGTATGGCATTGTTACAGATCGTTTGATTTCTAATAATTATGTGTACATGTGTATCAGTCTAATCGTTACTACTGACGAGTGAGTTGAAACTCCTTATAATATGCAAAACTGTTATCCACTCACAGCAGTGGGCGTTTACTTCCAAGTCTTCAATGCGAGACGCCCATAAAAACCGAGCGTTTTTGAGCTAGGCTCAAAACTAGGGTAGAAAATAGCCTATTACTTATTCATTTTGATGTTTTTGAATGTAAAAACCAAGCGAACGTCATAAGTTGACCTCAGACAACAATATAACATTTTTTAAAAAGCTTGTTCATGACTCCTTTAACTCACCCGTGTATCTTCTGTCAGCTGTGGTGGTCAACCGTTGAAATTTGAATTTCAACCTAACTGGCTGCGTTGTAATAGAAACAACCCAATAAATGTTCCGAATAACCCAACAGAACGACCCAATATTTTTAACCCAGCTATTGGGTACACAAAATAACCCAACGTTTTTTAGAGTGTGTAGGGGTAACTTCTACAAAAAATTACCTGGCTAGTGAAACGATATGGAAAGAAGAAAAGGTCAAGATGCAGAATGAGATCGCACTTCTTAGAACTAACAATAGTATGTGTGGCGGGAGGCGGATATTACAGGTAAAGAAAATTTCGGCTACGCCACCCGGGGAATTGCGCCCCGGGAAATATAGACACTCAAATTATTATTCTTAGGTCACTCAGGTTCATGTCCCTAATAAAGGGTAAGCAGAGACTTGGATTTGTAAACCGTACAAAAGTTTTATTAATACAAAATTTAATTTAAAGCAGCAGAATAAGTCACATTTAAAAAAGAGGCGACTTGGAGCATCACTGGCAAGGTTTTCAGTAACAAACACACATTCAAATAAACAAGGACATACACATTGAAATAAATGAAAAGACACACAAACTGGCAGGGCTGAGGTAGACCACAGGAAGAGGAATCACTAAACTAATTCACCGAAAGCACACTCACAACACCCCAAAGACTTCAAAAGTGTCACTGCAAACATTCGGAGAAAACACCACCACCAAAAGAGATCCTCAACCCATGGAACCTCAGCACCTGAAATGAGATCACAAAAGGAAAAGAAAAACACAATTAATGACAAACTTCACAAATACTAACTGCAATAAACCACAGTTGGATGGTATTTATGGTACAATAGTGAGCAAATAGTAATAATATCAATCAGACAATCACAAATATCATACAAAGGTGTAAATAACGAAAAGGAAACAAATAGATAACTCAATGCCCGCAATGGGCTCACAAGCAGATGGTAGTGCTCCGATTTGAGCACTTATAACGTTAAGCGTCCGCCTCCAAAGTTCAGCACACAAAGTAGCGTTAGCTCAATATATGAAGTAAAACCAGACAGCAACGATCCCCTTCGTCAGTGGGGTGACACGCTCTTCTCACAGACGGCACGAGGAAGCAACAAGTTGTTAATGTAAACTGTAGCAACAGCAGAAAAGGCAAAAAGCCAGAACCGATTATAGCACCAGCAGGCAAAACAAATCGCCCGGACGAGAGGGAAAATCCTAAACCAATGCAGAGAAAAACATCACTAAGATTTATGCCTCAATTGTTAAATTTTCAGCTCGTAACTACAGTTGTATGCACAACAACACTTACCGGAAGGGGATGATGCGTTCACATAATGTCTTTGTCCTTTCACAGGCACGGATACTCAAAAATCATGCAATCCGCTGTTCAGCTGGACTACAGGGACACTGCACATAACGCAAAACAATCAGCCGATCCTAAACCCCCGAATGAAAACAAACAATATGCTTTCCACAAACAGTTCGCACATACCTGAAAGGCGAGCAGCCAGCGAATGCACCCATCGCAACAAGCCGAGGGAAACCAGAGAGGAAAGACAGGCTAAACAACAGTAATCGTCAGTCCCATACATACGAGAAACTAAAAACAAAAAGTACTATATACTAACGCACATACCTACAGACAGCTACTGTCAACAACAGAAGGGTGAGGAGCCAGACGTGACGCATCCCAGGCCATAACCAACCATCTCTTAAATAGTGGATACTCCTTTCTGATTGGTGCTCACAACCGTCAATCAACACCACTCATCTCATTCATTCGGTTACATATGTTTAAATCATCTGTGGAAACATTGTCCAACAATTTGGAGGAAGCGAAGGCCGCTTGTCAGTTTATGATAAAGAATGGCACAACTGAGAAAAACTGTTGTAAGACATTATTAGGTGTCACATTGTGTAACCCAGTTCCAGAAATGCCAGATTTGCAGGAAGACAGAGCTGAGGGTTGGGAAAAAGATTCTCAGTCATTCAGTAGCCAATACTTTTCCCATGGCACCAGTCCATACTACTACGACTATACGTGCTAGTGAAGGAAGAGAAGAATCAATGACCTCTACCATAGTCCAAAGATTTAATCCAACTGAACTAGAAACTGTGATCAAGAATATTGGTAAATTTGATCCTGCCAAACAAGATCCACTAGATTTTCTGAAAAACTTGGAGGAATATGCTGAAGTGTACAATTTAACAGAAGGTGATGTGTGCGTTTTGTTAAGAATGTGCTTGCCTGACACTTTATCTGAACCCTTAACTCAGAAAGTAAAGGACAGAAAGGCTAATAAGTCAGAGAGGAAAAAGGCACTGCTTGAAGTCTTAGGTGTGATGTCAGTTAATTGGGATAAAATATCTGAGATGCACATGAGGAAAGGGGAGCATCCAGCAGCATTTTCAGAACGATTATTGGAGATGTTTAAAACTTTCAGTGGCAATCCTGATATTACTAAGAATGATGTCAGTTTCAAGTCTGCCTTGATTAACAAATGTGACCCACTCACCCGGTCTGCTGTGACAATGCTTGTGACACCACTCTCTGAATACAATGACATTATTGGTAAAATGACACAGTTTTACAACAATAATGCTAATGCAAATAGTCAAATGAAAATTGTCAAATCTAGACATCCAGTTGCTGCCTTTGGCGGGAGAGAATGTTCTACTACATTGTCGAATGGTTTCCATCATAGACCAAGGAGATTTGCAAGAATAAATTCAGAAGGTGTTATTCTTTGCTATACATGTGGAAAAGCTGGTCACATTGCTAGACATTGTCAAGACAATGAGAGACCTCTTAAAAACTTTGTCTGTCATGCATGTGGAAAGGATGGTCACCTTGCAAGGCACTGTTTGGAGAAAAGAAAGGAAGATCAGGAAGTTGTTTGTTTTGCTTGTGGACTGATGGGGCACAAGGCAAGACAGTGTCACTTTTCAAACAAAGGAATGATGGGCTATCGTGGTTTGCTTAAGAAAATAGGCAATTTAGAAACCCAGTTGGAACTGTTGAAAGGAAATAAAGAAGCGATTCACACCTAGGCAAACATAACACCACATGAGCAACATGACTGTAGCTCAGTCACAAGCAGATGCTGATGCAAATTAGAATTAGTTTTATGATAGTAACACATTTTAGAAAAGGGTTTACTATCAAAAGGGGGGTGATTCTTTATGATTTATGGAACATGTTTTATTAGCATTGCTATGTAGTTGTAATTTATAATAAATGTTTTAATGGCATTTTGTTTAGAAATAATTTTTAAAAAACATTACCGATGTTTGATGTTTTGAGATTAAACTTCTGTGATTTTGATGTTTGAATGTGAAAAGATGATTTTGTGGGAAAGGGGGGCAACCTCTTCTTTTGATCATTATTTCAGATATAAGCATTGAGATGTTTGTCTGAAACGTGTAAGCTCCTGGAGAAAGATGACATGGTCGTTTGAAGGACGAGAAGGAAGTAGGACCAGTGGAGCCAAGGGATTTTCTCAAGAACAAGAACAGAATACAGAGATTTCCAGACCTGCAAGATCCAGAACTCCAGGCCTAAAAGACCTAGAAACCCTGAGACCCACCATGGGATGGATGGAACTGATGAAGAGGCACAGACTCGAACAACACCAGTGACTGCTTCTTCTAGAAGGACTTATGGTCCATGTGAAAAAGAATGGACAATGAGAAAAGAAACAAGAAGAGATCAAACCATTTCAGAGACTATGGACAGCAGTCTTTGCACATAGATGGAAAGCAAGTGGGCAGAGGACATACCCACTCTAAGAAATGCACAAAGACACAGACTTACTGCACATGAAGAGACAAATATATGCATACTCATTTGCATTAGATATACTATTGTCTATTGGATGCACACATGTGGATAAAGGATGTCCACACTGAGAAAATGGACACAAAACACATGACAAAATGAAAAACACACACACACACACACACACACACACACACACACACACACACACACACACACACACACACACACACACACATTATATTGTCTATTGATTGTTGATTGTTTGAGTTATCAAAACTAAAACAATATGCTAACATCACTGATACACATTGTGAGAGCTCAACAAGGCCTTGAAGAAAAAAAAAACGAGGTGTTGACAAAACAAATGCGTGATGGAGACTTGGCTATTGCCTATTCTGGTTTACTTTGGGATGTTACCTTTAAAACTGCTGTTTGTGAATGTATCATTCTTATTATCGGTCAGTGCGTTATGTTATGCTGTATGTGTTCCATGTTGAAACGTCAGATTGAAGGTAATTCTATGATCAATATTGGACGTTCCCGTTGGATGTGATGGTTCTTGATTACCTCTTTCAAACCCAAGAAATACTTTTCCAAAAAATAATAATAAATAAATAAGAATTTCTTAACACAAAATATGATAATTCTGCTCAAGTGAAGTAGAGCTGTAACCAGTGTGCATGAGGTGTCGACCCCACAACGGGTAAGATTCTCCGGTGGCCAGAGGGGGACAACCTAAGCCAGGGCTTCACCGCCACTGGGCACCTGCCCATTAGGGAAGGGAGGTGTTATCTATGAAAAGGGAGTGGATGTGATGCTACTTTTTTCAGTAGCCAATACTTACATGCTCCTTGTAGAACTGCTTCCGCTTAAAAGCTGTGGCAAGGGGACCACCTTTTTCTATGGCTTTAACCAAGGGATTTGACCTGCCCACTGCTTCAGTAGCTCTTGAATGACAGACTCATCAATCTCTATGTTGTGATTTCTAAGAATATCAGAAATGATGCTGCAAGTGCCTGGAATTGATGCTGAGGTTAATGAATAATGTAGTTCTTGAAGTAATTCATCAACTGCTGTGGCTGGGACATGCAAAATGTTTTCCAACTTTAACAAAACAAGGGCAATATTCAGCACATTTGCCTTAGAAATATGTTCTTCATTATTATCATCACTGCATGATTCTAACAACGTTTCTGTTGAACATGAGGGAAAATCAATGGGAGGACTGGCTGTCTCCTGACAGTCTGTTGTGATTTTGAGAACATCTAATTTAAAGTCAGTTAGACCATGAGGATTGTGCTTCCTATTTGTGTGTGCATGAAAGGTATTATAAATGTTACTTTTAAATGTACATCCTTTAAACACACAAGTCACAGTTTCATGTTTTCGCAAATGTTCATTTACATGACTGAAATAATCTCTTTCATTTGACTCAATGCATGCACACAGCTGACATGAAAAGGTGGCTAAGGTGACTTAGGAGGTTATTCCATGATTTAAAAGTACAAGGACAATTACTGTATACACAAGGATGCCTTAACCTTGCCCCAAAATGTCCATGTTTAAGCTTAGAATGTTTCAATAACTCATACCTACTGGATAATTCTGTGCCACACACTTTACATTGCCACATTCCCAAAACTCACATATCTGAAATTCAAAAAGAGAGAGAAAACAACAGACATCAGTTTTGTAAAGAAATTAGTCAAGTTTAACTTTATTACAAAGAAAAAAATACACCTACCGTAATTGAGTGATTGTGCCAGACCAGAGCCAGAAATGTTGAAATAGTGTCACATCGATGAGGACTCTGAAATAGCAAAGACATATAGTTTTATTTTTTAGTAATGAAAAAACAACTCGGCATGAAAAAAGAAAGCATGTAAGTTACCACTTCATGAAATCCTATAAACCTTTGCATGTAGATAACTTTCATATGCGGTCGATTAAGTATGTTTGTGCAACGTTTTGGCATATTCAAAGTATTTTTCAAGCAAAGTAAACTGTAGGCCTAACTTACGTCGAGATGACAAGTTACTAAAAATGACGCACATATCAGTAAGTCGACCGTAGGCCTATATCTTAAAATTATCATTATTAAGTCGCAAATATTTTTTAAGATATTAGTTTTAACTCGAAATTCTATACAATTGTACCTGTATATAACCTTCATATAACTAGGCCTACAGTAACGTTCTCTTACGAGAGTACTCTCGTACTGCGGAATATCTTACGCTATGGGGAAAACCTCTTTTCCACGAGATATTGAAGCCAAAAAATTATCCTTAGTTTTGTATTAATGTAAAATGCTGTGCAGCAGCATGCAGACATAGGCAAGGCGGCTTGCGTGCCTATTGGCTGCCCTGCGGCAACAGCAGCAGCCTATCGAGAGAGGCGCTGCGTGACACCACATCCAATGGGGGCAATTCGCGCCCATTTCGTCACGTCCTGCCAGAAAGGGCGTGGTCTCGACCTAAAAATATAGCTCGATTAGGCTGGTACAACTGATTTTCATCTCTTCAGCGAAGCACACGCATCGCTGGATCCAGAGTGAGAAGCCGCGCAGTCGACATAAGCCTTCTGCGGGACGAGCCTTGAAGCTGAAGCCGCTGGCCTTCACCTCGCCGCCTTCAGTCGCCGTACCTGCTGCGCTTTCCGGCGTATATATCCTTTTACCTCTGCTGAGAGTGTTCGTTCGCCGCTGCAACTTACACTTCTCTATACCTCTAAAAGAGCTAGCGTCTTTTTAAAGATGCCTTCTTCCTGTGGCTCGTGCCGAGCCCAACTCAGTGAAGGGGACCACCACGTGATATGCGTTTCCTGCCTGGGTGAGGATCACGCGGCTCTCGTGTTCGCTGACGGCGGTTGCCCTCACTGCGAGCTTCTGCCTATGGTGACTCTGAGGACTCGTCTGGCATCATTCTCAGAGCCTGCACTTCTGCCCGCTGTGGTACCGCGCCGCAAGAAGCGCCGTGCACAGCGCGCCCCCGAGCTCTCTCCTGCCCGCCAAAGCTCGCCGGTTCGCCCGCCAGCTTCGCCGGCATCGGTCAAATCGCTCACAGATGGACAGCGACCGCCATCTGCCACCGCTTCCGCCATTGAGTGTGATGAACCAGCCGAGGCCTGTTCCATCCTGGCATCAGACAGCGAGGACTGGGCGAGCTCTGTAGACCTCCCCGCTACCCGCCAGCCGCCTGGGAAACGAGCCGACATTGAAGCTGAGCTGATGCGTCTGCTCTCTCAAGCCGTCGACAACCTCGGCCTCGACTGGGAGGCGCCCGCGCAGCCTGCGTACAACCGGCTGGATGGTTGCTTCCTCCAGAAGGACTCCGCCCCATCTCAGTCAAGACCAGCGCCTTTTCTTCCCGAGCTTCACGAAGAAGTCGCAAAGTTGTGGAACGCCCCCTTCTCGGCCAGAATGCGTACCTCTGTCTCTGCAGCATTCTCCTCTGTGGACGGTGCGAAAGATAAAGGATACCTCTCTCTTCCTCCAGTGGAAGCAGCGGTAGCGTCCCATCTTTGTCCGCCCTCCGCTGGACGGCGTGTTTTGACGGCGCTACCCTCTAAAGCCTGCCGAGTGACGTCAGCCATGCACGGCCGCGCTTACACCGCCGCTGGGCAAGCTGTGTCAGCGCTACATTCAATGGCGATACTGCAGATATTCCAAGCCGACCTTCTCCGTAAAATGGACGACGAAGGACCGGAAGCTATCTGTGTGGCGGACCTAAGAAGCACTACGGACCTCGCTCTACGCGCTGGAAAAGCCGCCGCACAAGCCGTTGGGCGCAACATGGCCTCTCTCACCGTGGCTGAGAGACATCTGTGGCTGACGCTGTCTGAGATGACGGATGCTGAGCGCTCTGTGTTCCTCGACGCGCCCATTTCCATAGATGGCCTTTTCGGATCTGCCATCAAAGACTTCACGGACAGATTCGCCAAGGTGCAGAAAAACTTCACAGGCTATGAAGCACTTCCTGCTGAAGCGCTCTAGTTCCGCAGCAGGCCGCTCTAAACAGCCGTCTGCCCGGGGCTCTCAGCCGCAGCCTGCACCACCAGCCGCCGCCGCTTCTCAGCGCCGCCAGGCCCGAGACCAAAGGCCGCGCTCTCGCTCTGCTGGACGCCGCCCCCCTCAGCGTGTGCCCCGGCCGAGAATCAAAATCAAGCCCGAGGACTCAAAGTCTTCCTAGCCACTCTAGGAAAGCGTCGGTGTTCAAATCCCGCCGCGGCCGGATTTTCACCAAAACTTCTCACTCGCTCAGTTCCAGACAATGCGACTGTTCTAGCGTACTCCGCAGTAAACAAGCCCGTTCCACAACCTGCTTGCCTGCACACAAAAGCCGTTTTTACGGCTACCCAGATAAATCCAATAAAGAGTGTATTTTCTGGTGTCCCGGCCATAGCCGATGGTGTTATGAGTGTTGTAAGAATGCCCACGTCTCAGTGCCCATTCCCACACACAGCCCGCCACAATACAGGGCTAGCACAAATAAAATCGACTCATGTCGATTGTGCAATAAATGTAGTGTACGTGCCCACAACACAGTGCCCACAAACACTACACAAAGCATGTCCCACGGTTTCTGTAAAAACGAAACCAACACATTCTCAGTCGGCGCGAGCCGACAGTGTTATCAGTGCAGTGAGTGTGCCCGCTATCCCGCGCCCACATTCCCTCACAGACATGCCGAAACCTACGGGGCTCGTCCCGCTCGCATTCTCTCCACAACATGTCAGAGAGAAGCTGAGCGCGGCCGGGCTGCCCGCTGTGATCAGCGCACCCCCCGCCTCGCACACTGTAAACACAGTGTTTATTTCCCAGCACACCGGAGCTCTCCGGCCGCCGTTATGCCGCGGCCAGAGCTCAGATTTCATTCTACCTCTAGCTATTCATGCAGATGCGTGGGCAAAGCTTCCCGGGGTATCAGAATGGGTGCTGAAGACTATAATAAGAGGCTATTCGCTACAGTTCGCTTGTTGCCCCCGCCGTTGCGCGGCGCGAGTCGAAACGACGGTAAAAGACGAAGTATCTCATCTACTTCGAGCCGAGATAGCGAAACTACTGAGCAAAGGAGCTATAGAACCTTTATCTCAGGCTCAGAGCAAAGGGGGTCTTTACAGCAGGTATTTTCTGGTACCGAAAAAAGACGGGGGTCTCAGACCCATTCTAGATCTGCGACAGCTGAACAGAGCGCTCGCGAAGCACCAGTTCAAAATGATTACAACCAGGAAAATCCTTGCGCAAGTTCGCCAGGACGACTGGTTTATGTCAATAGATCTGAAAGACGCATATTTTCAAATACAAATAGCGTCGCGTCACAGGCGATTCTTGAGATTCGCCTTCGAGGGCCAGGCATACCAATACAAAGTCCTGCCGTTCGGCCAGTCCTTGGCACCCCGTACATTTACGAAGTGCATGGACGCGGCTCTCGCACCCCTGAGACTCCAGGGCATGCGAATTTTGAACTACTTGGACGATTGGCTGATTCTAGCTCGATCACGATCAGAGCTCATAGAACACTGGACCACATTACTCGAGCATCTCGAGAATCTGGGTCTCACAGTCAATTGGGCAAAAAGTTTGCTGTCTCCCAGCCAGAAAGTCTGCTTCGCATGCGCCCACTGCAGCTGTGGCTGAAAGCGCGAGTTCCTCCCCGGGCATGAACCGCTGGCCGGTTTCGCCTCCGGGTCGATCTGGAATGAGTTTCAGCTCTGGAACCATGGAAGTAACCGACTGGTATCAGTCAGGTGTGAGTCTGGGGACTCCCTCGAGTGTGAAGGTGGTGTCCACGGATACCTCCACCTTGGGATGGGGAGCGCTGCTCGAGGGCAGACCGTTCTTTGGCCAGTGGTCAGAACGGGAAAAACTCCTACATATAAACTGTCTGGAAATGATTGCAGTCGACAATGCGCTACGGTGCTTCTGTCCCCAGATAAAAGGTCACCACGTCTTGGTCCGTTCGGACAACATGTCAGTGGTGGCATACATAAATCACCAGGGCGGCATCAAGTCATGAAACCTTTACAGGCTAACGGAACGCCTCCTGGTCTGGGCTCAGCACAACCTGCTTTCACTGAGAGCGGCGAATGCGCCTGGTCACCTGAACCTGGGACCAGACAGACTGTCCAGAAACAATGTCCCAGCAGGGGAATGGTCGCTGCACCCGCAGACGATCCAACTGCTGTGGGAGACATTCGGCAAAGCGCAGGTGGACCTGTTCGCGTCCCACGAGAACACTCACTGCCCGAAATATTTCTCCAAGAGCGAGGACGCGCTGTCCCACGTCTGGCCCCGCTGTCCCCTCTATGCTTTTCCCCCTGACTCAAGTGCTGGAACGAATCAGGGAAAGCAGATGCCCAGTGCTGCTTGTGGCTCCGCTCTGGCTGAACCAGGCTTGGTTCCCAGTCCTGATGCGGCTGACCAGCACTGCCCCGTGGCCAATACCGTTGAGAAAAGACCTCCTCTCTCAGGCCAAGGGCTCGATTTGGCATCCTCGCCCGCAGCTATGGTCCCTACATGCATGGGCCATCAACGGGTACCCGCTAACCTCCCGGAGGGAGTGTTAAACACGATCACACAGGCGAGAGCCCCGTCCACTAGACGGCTTTACTCCGCGAAATGGTCTGTGTTCTCTACTTGGTGTCAAGCTCAGGGTTTTTCACCCGTAGACTGCGGGGTCACGGAAGTACTTTCCTTCCTTCAAGAGCTGCTGGATAAGGGCAGGACCCCATCCACGCTCAAAGTGTACGTGGCGGCCATAACAGCGTTTGCAAAACCTGTGTCTGGCCAGTCACTGGGGAAAAACGACCTGGTCGTGCGATTCCTCAAGGGAGCTCGGAGGCTGAACCCTCCTAGACCTCCTTCAGTCCCAGTGTGGGACCTTTCTACGGTTCTGGAAGCCATGAAAGGTGCCCCATTCGAGCCAATCCATTTGTCAGACATGAAGCATCTGTCTTTCAAAACGGTGTTTCTTTTGGAAGCGCATAGGGGACTTACAAGCGCTTTCAGTAAGCGCGTCATGTATGGAGTTTGGGCCTAATGACTCAAGAGTCATACTCAAACCAAGGCTTGGGTACGTGCCCAAATCCCTCAACACACCGTTCAGGGCCCAGGTCATTTCCCTGTGCGCCCTCCCGGTTCATGCTGAGGAGGTGGATGCGAGTCTCCTTTGCCCTGTCAGGGCACTGAGAGCTTATGTGTCCCGCTCGTCTGTCTTCAGACAGACAGAGCAGCTCTTCGTTTTGTTTGGCGGACGCTCCAAGGGACTGGCTGCATCAAAACAGAGCTTATCCAGATGGATAGTCGACGCCATAGCACTGGCTTACACTTCTAAGGGCCTGCAGTGTCCTTTAGGTGTCAGAGCGCACTCCACAAGAGGCGTGGCCTCATCGTGGGCGTGGTATAGTGGGGTTACCTTGCAAGATATCTGTACGGCCGCGGGCTGGGCCTCGCCGTCTACATCTATAAGGTTTTATAACCTGGAGGTTCCTGCTTTACAAGCCAAGCTCCTGTCGATATAGAATTCAGTGCTATCTGCCCCGCTGATACTGAGTTTTGCCTGTGCATCGCTCAATGAGCGATAGAACAGCCCAGGGGTGTTGAATAACCCTTTCTATTGCCCAGTTCAGGCTGAATACGTTCACCCTGTCTGCGCGGAACACTGTTACATAACTAGCTTCTGTGGGATGCTATTTCATGGGGAATGATGCTTGCAGCCTCTCTTCTCCGACTCTCTGTGAGTCTATGGTGATTATGCACTATATGAGCCCCCGGCTACTGCCCTTGGGACTTTGGTGTTGGATCCCAGTACGCACGGCGTTTTGCATAGTGTTCCCCATAGCGTAAGATATTACGCAGTACGAGAGTACTCTCGTAAGAGAACGTACTCGGTTACTAACGTAACCTCGGTTCTCTCTAGAGAGGGAACGAGTACTGCGTATCTTACCGTGCATACAACAGCGCTGGTTCGCTTTGGCGATGAAAACCAGTTGTACCAGCCTAATCGAGCTATATTTATAGGGCGAGACCACGCCCTTTCTGGCGGGACGTGACAAAATGGGCGCGAATTGCCCCCATTGGATGTGGTGTTACGCAGGGCCTCTCTCGATAGGCTGCTGCTGTTGCCGCAGGGCAGCCAATAGGCGCGCAAGCCGCCTTGCCTATGTCTGCATGCTGCTGCACAGCGTTTTACATTAATACAAAATGAAGGATAATTTTTTGGCCTCAATATCTTGTGGAAAAGAGGTTTTCCCCATAGCGTAAGATATTACGCAGTACTCGTTCCCTCTCTAGAGAGAACCGAGGTTATGTTAGTAACCGAGTACGTTACGTTCGATTGACTGTGTTTGTGCAACGTTTTGGCATATTACAAAGTAAGATGCACGTCGACAGAACGGGGCCGTTATCAAAAATCATACACTAACGTTAGGTAATCTGCCTAAATTCAAAAATGATGCACATAGTCAGTCGACAATAAATGTTACTCTTTATATAAGTTAAATGGAAAGGCAGAAAAAGTTAATTCGTCTGAAGTGCAGTCACGGCGAAAATAAGATATTTATTAAATCCGATCGATTAAATTATAAAAATAGTTGATGTTAAAGTCTTAATCATTTATAAATATCGAAAATATCTTACCTTGTCGAATATTCCACATCTGTTAAGGCAAATCGCTGACTTGTATCGCGCCTCCAACGACTCGGCTTGCTGTCTTCAGTTCAGTTTTTTTTTCCTTTTCTTTTTTTGACTCTAGTGCGCATGCGCAACATCTGCATTTGTCCCTTATGGCAGCAAATCAAGTATAGTGTATGTAATTTGATCAGTTTGGATTTGGATCCATTACATTCATGTTGTGTACGAGTAATTCACAACAATAATGGTTATTTTATACATTTTTAAATATATTTTATTTAAATTGTTTGCTTCAATTCAATTAGTGCCAAGAATCATTTTTTTGAGTGCATATTTAATATACACAGATTTTTTGGCTACGATAAAGTCCAGTTCTGGTTTATTTCTTTGCTCTTGGCTGACATGTGGCATTGCTATGCAGAGGTGTAAAGTCCAGGTTCAGAAAGTAAAAGTCCTCCTAAGTATTTTGTTCCAATCACCTGGATTTGCTAATTCAGGCAGGAGATAGAACTAATTAGTGAAATCAGCTGACTGAGTTCATGGGTGCACTGTAAAAAAATTACTGT
This sequence comes from Gila orcuttii, assembly GCA_026230005.1. Lineage (NCBI taxonomy): Eukaryota > Metazoa > Chordata > Actinopteri > Cypriniformes > Leuciscidae > Gila > Gila orcuttii. Next base: position 10,533,363 of record JAPDVR010000003.1, read on the forward strand.
AAAATTTACAATTTTGGTTGCCAGAAAGCCTGTAAATTTTACAAGATTACCGTAAATCATAAACTACAATTAACTGTAAAAAATACAGCACACCTGTAAAAGCAGAAAAACAAGAGCAGCTGTGAATTTACAGTTCTTTACTGTATTATTTACAGTATGATTATTTGATCATTTGAGGAAACCGATTATCTTAAATTGGTCAATTGACATTTCATATTTATACTGTGATTTCATTTCATTTGAGTCCACTTAAAAAATAAAATTAATTTAAATGAGTTAACAAACCATCTATTTAACTCAATCCTCTTGCAGATAATTGTTAGTTAACAACAGCATACACCTGAATTGACGAACTTAACAAAAAGTTCATCAATACATCAGCAACTACAGTCACTGCCTTTAAATAAAGCAACACACAGCATAACATCAGTGTTTCTCTGCTCATCCTGAACTGAACCACAGGCTCTTCTCTTCAACACAATGGTGACACACAAAACGCAACAGAAACACTTTAAATCCCAACAGAACATTAAACACTAACAGATCTCCACTATATCATTATGTGCAAAAACACATAAAATCACACTTTATTTCAGCATTTACTCTCCTGAGCAGTCATTCATATAAATATATATATTCACATTTCACATTTATTGTCACATAAATACATGCACAGAAAATAACTTATTTTGTTTAGTAAATTTGACTTAGATTGTATAGTAAACTACTGACTTCCAGCCACAGCCATATATTTAATCAACTGAAAATAAAAGAAGACAGTACATATCTAAAGATCTCAGCAGAGGAGGAGTAAATAACTCATTACCAGCGTCACTTGTCAAAGTCTTTTTGAGAATTAACTGAGGTTTAGATGTTGATGATTTATGGTTTAGTTTGTAGTCACCATGATGGTGATAAGTGTTGGCTTTAGTTGGGCTGTTACCCTTGATATTACAACATTAGTTTTTCTCTGGCTGATTTACCTGTGTGTTTATTAGGCACAACAGTTATAGCAATAAAGCCAAGAGAAAACAAATCTGGTGACTATGGCTGTGTATTGATGATGTCATCAAAAGAACTTACAGATTAGTAGCACCTAATTTCATCCAGAATTTAATGTCTTCTCAGTCATATGTTTTTTTACATATAATTGATTAATATAGCGATTTTCCATAAGGCAATTTAACAGCATTATCATTTGAATGATTTTAAAAACAATGTGGCATAGATAGTTTAAAAAAACATTATGTTATTAAGTCACACACAGACATCAACAATCAGCGTATGAATCTCAACAATGGTGACACTCAAATGAAACGCTTCATGTTGCAATGCATGCTGGGTATCACCTTAATACAGAACTCCCAGCATGCATTGCAGCATGCATAAATTATGCAGCTGAATTGTCTTATTTTCTTTTCTTCTTACCATGTGCTTTTATTTTTGTTGTTGTTTTTTGATGTCACTTTTTAGTAGCTTGATTTGTGATGTTCAGAGTTGATCTATCTATATTATGTTTGTCACCATAGTTGAGGTTCATATGCTGATTCTTGATACACGTGTGTTCCAGTTGCTTGAACGATTTTGTGAATCTTATGTATGTCAAACACAAATTACCTGATATAATCACAACCTATCATCATGCTGTAGAATCACATACTATACCAATCAGTAAGGTGAAATCTATTACAACATCAATTTCATAATCAAAAACTTATTCTGATCAAGATCAGCCACTAGATGTTGTCAAGGCTGATATCAATAGACGTCCAGCAATACGTGAACATTGTTTTACTTGACTCTTATTGCCATAACAAATTTATCTTAAAAAGCCATGGTTATAGTAGCCTAAGTAAATCTAATGTTCAACTTATCAAGAGTCAAGAGCACAACTAAAGTAAACACTAATCACGATCATGGTAACTTCAAATGAAATATTTTCAATAAATCATCAACATCTAACCCTCAGCTATTTCTCAGTAAGTCTGATTATGACAGAAATAAAGTCAGTCTGGTTAGTAACTTCAGTGGATCTCTTCAGTGGATTTTACTCTAAGGCTGTGGCTGAAGTCAGTTGTTTCCTGAAAAATCTCACAGTCAAATGTACTAAACAAAAAAGTAAAATTATGTGAATTACTTTATGTGATTTTATGTGTTTTTGCACATAATGATATAGTGGAGATCTGTTAGTGTTTAATCTGTTGGGATTTAAAGTGTTTCTGTTGAGTTTTGTGTGTCAGCATTGTGTTGAAGAGTAGAGCCTGTGCTTCAGTTCAGGAGGAGAAGAGAAACACTGAGGTTAAGCTGAATGTTGCTTTATTTAAAGGCAGTGACTGTGTATTTGCTGATGCATTAAAGTTATTCAACTCATTCGTTTGTGCTGTTGTTGTCTAGTAGAATTTATTTAAATGTATGTTTCTAGTTAACTCATATAGTATTTTTCTTAGTAGACTCAAATGAAATTAGCTCACGGTATAACTATTTAATGGCAAATTTCCTCAAATGAAATGAGTTGTCTCAGGTTTTAATTCAATGCATTATTAATAACAGTAACATACTGTAAATAATACAGTAAAGAACTGTAAATTCACAGCTGGTATTGTTTTGCTGTTTTTACAGGTGTGCTGTATTTTTACAGTATAATTGTAGTTTATGATTTACAGTACTCTTGTAAAATGTACAGGCTTACTGGCAACCAAAATTGCCAGTAAGTTGCTGTAATTTTTACAGCAATTTGTTACAGTGTGGAATAAACTTATGGTAGGACTTTTACTCTTTGACCCCTGGATTACCCATCTCTGCTCATAACATTATTTTTGGTGTTGTAATTGCAGTATAAATGCATGGTTAGAAAAAAAAATGGTTAGAACATAGTTAGATAAAAATGCCCCTGAAAATCAATTTAAGGGGTCAAATATTGGCTCTTAATGGGAAAGTTAATGTCTGCCGGTGATATTAAACAAATATATAAGCAAAGTTAAATATATAACAATCAGTTAGAAGATTTTCAACAACTTCCTCAGGAGGTGGCTGTCTGTCCCCAAAAGCGTTTGCTCTATAGGGCTATACAGCTCTGGGAGCAAACTGCAGTTGCCAATTACATCAGTCGTGGAGGAATTTAAGACAGCCAAAGTCCGGTTGGCCATGATGTTGCGTGATAGTGATGATCAGGCTGTGCGACAGGCGGACATCATAGTGAAGACGGGACGGAAGTGGAAGGCCAGCGGAGTTCTGAGGGAAGCGGAGGGGCGCTTACAACATGCAGACATCATGTGCACAGTGACTCAGGGGAGGCTGGGCCTGGGAGTCATCACCTGAGCAAGCTGGAAGGAGGCAAGGGCAAAGGACCGGAAAGGGATGGTGCAGAAGGAGATTCGGGCTGTGGAGGAAGTGTCCAGACAAGCCTGGGCAGTAGCCATGAAACAGCAAGGCAGCTGGACTTGGTGGGAAAGTGTCCGAGGAAGATCCCTCAGTTGGAAGGACATCTGGAACATTGAGGGGCATCAGATAAATTTCCTCCTTAGCTCCGTGTACGATGTACTGCCAACACCAACAAACCTCCAAAGATGGAGACTGACAGAGGATCCCGCCTGTGCGCAGTGCAAGAGACCAGCAAACCTGGAGCACATTCTGTCATCCTGTCGGACAGGCCTGACTGAAGGGAGGTTCAGGTGGCGCCATGATCAAGAACCTGGTGAACAACCTATCAAAGCAGGCAGAGACAGCATCCAGATTTCTGTGGTTAAAGAGGAGCGAGCGGTGGCTAAACCAGGCCTTTGAGGGGGCGGGTGTCAGAGCTGAGTGGTGAAGTCCTGAATGGCCGAGGGAGCAGTTCCAGGACGCTGGTTTCTGCTGACACCACATTGAGGTGTCATGGGCTAGTTGATGAAACACCAGTGAGGTGGGGTGCCCACTTGAAAACCCAGTGAAGTCAGCAGGTCTGAATCATGCATCTCTGCCCTCAGTTGAAGACGTCTGAGGGGAGTGACTTCAATGCTAGCCACCCACATAAGGAGCAGGATGTAACTCTTGCCAAGTGTGGTGGCTGCGAGCCTGCGATATACCCTATCGTTTACAGACATTTGAAACAATGTTAGCAGGACTGTGTAATATTTGCTAGTTTGCTATTTGCTGTATATATTATCTACTGATAATATGCATGTATGGTGAGAATCTTTTGAGATAACATTTTTAAAACACACCATGAACATACTAGAAGAGGTCTGCCGTAGGAAGCAAGGGAGGCGGAGGCTTCAAAATGTATTTAATTAAAACATAATAATAATAAAAAAAACAATTTCTTTAAGAGCTCAAGCCAGTTTTGATCCTACATGATTGTTAGAGGAGGCTGACAGCATAAAGGTTTCTCCCATTACTAAACTGACCAATTAGAAAGTATATTGAAATTATTCAACATTCTTTGTTTTAATTCAAAGCATTGCCAGACAGAGGTAAATGAAGTTTGCTTCCTATTGCATATAAAACAATAATAATTATCAGAGATAACCATATGATATAGAACCATAGGCCTCTCCAGGCCTACACACACATGAACTTACATATATACACAGATATGCATCCGCCCAACACCCCATCCCTCGCCTTCGCCGCTTTGTACCCCCAGTCTGACAGGCGGGTCTGTGACCAGCGCCGAAAATGGCTGCAGGAACCGGATGGCTGCTTGCCTGAGCTGGGCTACCTCCATCCCCCACCCCCACCCCTGTTGCAAGTCTTTTTCATGTTGTAGAGTGTACTGATTATGTGCTAATGTTGCTGAGGTGTTTTTTTCCTGTTCCCACACTGTACTCCTTACAGGAGCATAGTCTGGGGGTTGTCTTTTTTCTCCTCATCTCTCCTCATGTCATGCTGTATTTTTCCTCAGTTCCCTGTCTTCCTGTCCTGTCTACCCCGTTGTCATATTGTATGTTTGTATGGACAGGTTGATGGCCAATTTCACTGGTACTTTTGACTATGTGACAATACTACTATGTGACTACTACTACATGAGCCCATCAGCTTTCAGAATCAAATTTGTGATTCAACAACCACTAGTTGTAAAGACAAAAGGTGAAGACACAAAGAGATACTGTGAAACTTTTATATTTTTTATCTGAAACTTTTTCTTTTTTTCATTGACAACTGGTTTAATAGAGGCATTTTTAGGCGCTGGAAAACCCTACGTTATGGGAACAAAATACTCCCAAAAAGATGGCAAAATCCCAAATTCTTGTCCTTGTGGGGACATATTTTTGGCCAGCATGAGGAAAACAGCTTATAAATACGATTGTGATGTGTTTTTTTTTTGTGTGTGTGTGTGTGTGTGTGTGCGTCCGTGCGTGCGTGCGTGCGTGCGTGTGTGATAAAGCCAAGTAACAAGGCATGCGAACACATGATTTCCAACAAACAATAGTTTTTATTGTGACCAACCAATCAAAAAATGTCACTATTAAAGAATACAAATTTAATCCAAAAGTAATGTAACAAATAATAGCTAGACTTAAAATAAACTTCAACCTTCACCTCAGTATAAGGAAAAACGAAGGAAAACTGCACAGAACAAAAACTGACCCCGAGACAACAGACAGCTATTTAAGATAAACCACGAGCCCACTTAAACAAGACATGTTATACGTACAATTCCTCTAATCAAAGTAAATATAGTAACAACCAAAACTGAATAATAATACAAAACAATAAATGTTGATAATATATAATCGTTCCCTTCACCCCCCATGACGTTTCTTCTAGTTAGTATCGGTGGACAGACTCAGGCATTAAATCTCTTCTTCTGCACAAGCTTTTATCAGTCAATATTGTTACGACGGATAAACACACATGCAGCGGCCGACGCCATTCATCTCGGCTCCACCTCAGGGTAACTTAAACTCAATAGAAACAAGCATAAGGGAAAAAGAAATAGCACAATGCAAGCTAAGTGTGAACTCCAAACCAACGAAGGAAGTACTTAAAACGACTAAATAAAGCATTGCAATAGTGCCAACCAAAATCTGTTATGTTTTTATCACATGCATCATAACCTTAAATATATAGTATATTATAAACTAAATGAAAGTGTAGAGGAAGAAAATGAATTGGTGGTTTCGTCTCAGTACACAGCAAAATCCCCAGTGTTAAATTAACAGTGCTCAGTGTTTATATGAGTCCACACTCTCAGAGTGTTATAGTAACACTGAACCAGTGTTGAAGTTAATGAGATAATTAAGTGCTTAATTGAGTGATGATTGAGTATTATTGAAGACACTTGATGTTAACAAGCAGAATCACTGAAGGAGAAAATTAATCTAAAATGGTCACCATTATGGTGATTGGTGTTTAGTTTAGTTGGGCTCTTGACCCTTACATTATTAACTTCAGCTTTTGTTTGGCTGTTGTAAGTCAGTTATAACAGCCAGTTGAACAAAAAAGCAGTTCTGATGGTGTTGGTTGTGTTTTAACAATCAAAAAAAAAAAAGAAAAGTTTTGTATGTGAAGAACTTGTTTGGATTATGTTGTAAAAGTTAAAAAATAGTATGCTGTACAAAGACAGAGCTGATGTAATGAATAAAGTAAATCTTATTCAGAAATTGGGTTCTATTTGAGTTCAGTGATTCAGGTCAAATGATTGTGAAATAATGATTATGTTAAAACACAACCACCACCATCATTATATCAACATTTTTCTATCTGACTGATACAACTCATGTACAGCAGTCAAACAAAATCTAAACTTAACGACCTAAGAGTCAAGAGCCCAACTAAAGCAAACACTAATCACCATAATGGTAACATACCAATTACCATTTTTTCCTTCAGTGATTCTGCTTGTAAACATCAAGTGTCTTCAATAATGCTCAATCATCACTCAATTAAGCACTTAATTATCTCATTAACTTTAACACTGGTTCAGTTTTACTATAACACTCTGAGAGTGTGGACTCATATAAACACTGAGCAGTGTTAATTTAACACTGGGGATTTTGCTGTGTACCCTCCGCTAATCACTGTGTGAATGGATGTATAGTGAAACGTAAATGTGTATTGAATGAATGAGTGCAAAGTTACATTAATGTGTGGCCACAGGTTCGGCCATCACAATGCAGAGCACAGAGAGACCCCGCTGCCCTTTTGGCCTCTGACTTAATATGATTTTTTTAATGTAATTATTATTTTAGATTTTGTTTAAATTTAGCCTGTGGCATAAATTCTAAATCAATTCTCAGCATTTGCCCAACAACTCATTCTTAATCATTGTAAATGCAGTCACATCGACATTGTCATCACATCCACCACAGCGCTCTGCAGAGCAGGCGAGCAGCATCCACGTTTCTAGACCGGCTTTATTTATCGTGTTTGCCCTACACTTCGAAAATGTTTGTCACCGCTGTAAAATTAAACCATTTCAATACAGCCAGCCTAACTTAAGCAATCGCCCTCCATTAAGTGAATGAGGGTTTAGTGGGCGATTTCAGATTCAGCCTTGATCTTTCATTAATGAATCAGCCGGTTTGAACAAATTGGTTGAATTAATGATTCTATGATTCACTTATTATGACTTGCTGCCACCTATTGGCATATATAATAGTATAATTTCATTTTTCTCAACATTTCATTTTTCTATATCCAAAATGTTATAATTAGAACATTAATCTCATTACATTATTTAGGCATTTGTATTTGCAGTGTAAATGGATTTTGATAAATGGTAAGATGGATTCTGTTGATACTTATGTAATTTAATTGGTATAACAGCCCTATAGTGTTCAATAGAGTAATTAATTAAAATATCATCAACAATATGTAACTTTACTTTTTATAAGAGGGATATTATTTTTTCACTTGAGATCCTGTCTGAATCTTTGTGTTTTTCCCATGGATTCTTGTGTATTAAACTCAATATAAACTTTATATTAACTCTTTATATTAAAATGTAGTATTGTGTGTGCTCTCAAGTACAAGACATCACTATGGAATCCAAAGCTTCCCAAGCACAGACAGTAACACAATAATAGTGATTATGTAAAGAACCAAGAAGGTCACATCTATGATTCTTGCCACACTGGTCAAGGTCAGACATGTCTTCTGTCGTTGGTTTGGTTGAGTTGCAGTCTGCTTCACACTGTCAAGGGTATAAGACTGCTCTTCATTCTGATCTATAACTGAGGCTGGAGGATTCTGCTGTTTTTTTACACCGCCTGTTAGGGGGAAACAGCAAAGCACAGCTCTAGATAAACAATGTTTTGTGTGGTCTGAACAATCTCAATTATATAAGATTTTTCGATAGGGAAATACATTTCAAATGAATTTCATGTGTGGTTTGTTTCATACGCATTTACATGGTTTTACATGTGCTATTTTAATCCATCCATCCATCATCCAAACTGCTTGTCCTATTTTAAGGGCACGCGGATACTCGAACATATTCACATTTTTTTTTCAGTCTAATTTACTCAATGATTAATTTTAATTGTTTGTCTTTTCACATTTACCAAAATGGCAAAGCAAACAAATCTTAACCTAATTTGTGAAGTAAAAGTATAAAATACAGGAAAATGTTCCTCATAATCAGATGCGGTGTCGACTCTTACCATCTGGTTCAGTAATAGTAGATGTTGTTTCCACTGATCTCCTCTTAGCTCCTTTAGCCTTCAGATAATTCACAAAGATGGTCTCCACAATACTGATGCCAATGAGACAGAAAACTGCACAGCAGTAAATCCCTGTGAAAAACAGCAAACTATGCCCATTATAGAAATTTATACACTGATTATTGATGTCTGTGTGTGTCAAAGCAATACTGTAGATGAAAACGTTACCTTTTAAAAAAACATTAAATATTTTTTAAATCCTTCATATTATTTGGTTATCACAACACTGGTGGATCTCATGCTGTAGACCAGGGGTGTCCAAACACGGTCCTGGAGGGCCACTGTCCTGCAGAGTTTAGCTCCAACCCCAATTAAACACACCTGAAACAGCTAATCAAGGTCTTGATTAGCTGTTGAAGGTCATTAGGCATGCTAAAAACTTACAAGCATGTGTGTTGAGGCGAGTTGGAACTAAACTCTGCAGGACAGTGGCCCTCCAGGACCGAGTTTGGACACCCCTGCTGTAGACTCATGTAGCTATTATTATGTTTTTTTAAACCTTGTTAAACCTTGCTGTAGAAAAATTCTGACAGTATCATACCATTTTCCATTAAAACGGTAATAGAAAACAATGCATTCTGGGTAATATTTGTTGTTTTCGAGAAAATAGCCTACAGGAATATACTGTGAATTAACAGCACTCAAAGTCGACACTGAGAGGCTGTTTTTCCAATCACACCCTACACAGCAAAATCCCCAGTGTTAAATTAACACTACTCAGTGTTTATATGAGTCCACACTCTCAGAGTGTTATAGTAACACTGAACCAGTGTTGAAGTTAATAAGATAATTAAGTGCTTAATTGAGTGATGATTGAGCATTATTGAAGACACTTGATGTTTACAAGTAGAGTCACTGAAGGAAAAAAATGGTAATTGGTATGTTACCATTATGGTGATCAGTTTTTGCTTTAGTTGTGCTCTTGACCCTTAAGTCATTAAGTTTAAATTTTGTTTGACTGCTGTACCTGAGTTATAACAGTCAGGTAGAGAAAAGGAAAAGGTGATCTGATGGTGTTGGTGGTGTTTTAACATAATCATTTGACCTGAATCACTGAACTCATATAAAGCCCAATTTCTGAGTAAGATTTACTTTATTAATTGTATCAGCCCTGTCTCTGTACAACATAATATTTTTAACTTTTACAACACAATCCAAATAATTTATTCAAGTTGTTCACATATTATTGTTTTTTTTTGACACAGACATCAAGAATCAGCCTGTGAATCTCAACAATGGTGGCAATTATAAAGCATGTTGCAGTGCATTCTGGATGCCTCCAATCAAAACTCATTCATGGCTCCCATCATGCATTGCTGCATGAATAAATAATGAGCTTATGTTCAGAGGTAATATCTATTTGTCACCATTGCTGAGATTCATACGCTAATTATTCATGTCTGTGTGTGCCTACCTGAAATACTTCTTAAGAAGGTTTTTTTTTTTTTTTTTTTTTGTAATTTGAATTGATCCTTTGGATTTCATTGAAAAAGCTATAAGTGGTATCCTCAACAACACAGTGCAGCTGTATTCCATAAGGTAAACTTAACTCAGAAATTATGCTCTCAATGAGTTCAGTGATTCAGGTCAAATAATGATTATGTTAAAATACAACCAACACCATCAGAACTCCTTTTTTTGTTCATTTGGCTGTTATAACTGTATTACAGCAGCCAAACAAAATCTACGGATAATAATGTAAGAGTCAAGAGCCCAACTAAACTAAACACCAATCACCATAATGGTGACCATTTTACATTAATTTTCTCCTTCAGTGATTCTACTTGTTAACATCAAGTGTCTTCAATAATACTCAATCATCACTCAATTAAGCACTTAATTATCTCATTAACTTCAACACTGGTTCAGTGTTACTATAACACTCTGAGAGTGTGGACTCATATAAAAACTGAGCAGTGTTAATTTAACACTGGGGATTTTGCTGTATACCCTCATTCACTATTCCCTACATTAGTTCACTAATATAGTCCACTTGACAGAGTGAATGAAAAGAGGTGAGTGAATTCAGACACTGATGAACACCTGACAAGCAGGATCTCTGAAAGACAAGAAAAGAAAAAAGAGAAGAAATACAATAACTATAACTGACGTCCGTCCGTCCGTTTGTCTGCCCACATTTTTAATTAAACATCTCAATAAAAACTTCCGTAGATGTATAACAGAAATAAAGTCATACTGGTTAAAAGTGTAATAATGTGTAATGGCTGGAAGTCAGATGTAGTTCTTCTGTTTCTGCTTGTCTCTTTCATTTTTCTGTTTTTGTTGTTTCTCTTTCCTTCAGTGATTCTGCTTGTTAACAGCAGGTGTTCATCACTAATGCTCAAGAACAAGAAACATTAATGATATGCTGCATGTTGCTTTATTTAAAAGATGGCGACTGTAGTTACTGATCCAATGAAAATGTCTTTATTTAAAATATTTTTTTAGTGGTTCTAACTGAAATAAGTTTTTATGATCACATTATTAACGCATTATAAATATTGGTTTATAAATTTAATGGCAGTTGGCCAATTTCAGGTGGTCAGTTTTTGCAAATGAAATTATTGAACTCGAGTTTTAATTTAGTGCAAGTATTTTAACAGTAACATATTGATTACAATAACTGTACAATTAACAGTAAATTACTTACAGTACTGTATTTTAAACAGTATTTTCCCATTCATTTACAGGTCAAAGTTTTACAGTGCATGTATGTGTGATTATGTCTGTTAGGATTACTTGTGTTTATGACAAAGTTAATAAAACTTGTGCACAATACATATTTGGATCTGATTCTCTGCGCTCTAAGCGCTATACATGCTAAGAAATATTTGTTTGTCTGTGGCCATGAAAAATAACCTTTTCTTAGAATCAATGAATAATCAAAAGTGTTTGCTTGACGAACTGATTAATTGATTGTAATATTAATTTATCTACATCAAGTTGATCAGATTAACTGATCCAAATTTTCATAATTAATCATATGTTATGATTAAAGGTGCAGTCTGTAAGAATGAATTCTCGATGACTCGAGACTCAATGCTCATACTTAGTGGTTTTGGTGAAGTGTAGGCCTACTAAAATAAACATTCACCTGTGTACCTTACTTCTTCTCACTGCTGATTCCTAGATAGGCTCGAGGGCAATTACTCAGTCGCCTCCTGTCATATCAAAGAATAATACAACGGCGAGCGTGTCAAGTATAAAAGCCTTGTCCGTTTGGAGAGGTGCGCGCGCAGGCAGCGGAGGCTCGCGCTGCGGAGCCAGGCGAAAGTACAAACAAGGCTTAAGTCCCAATACTGTAAAACTCGACGTACATTCACATCACATGATAATGCAGCGGTAGAGTTACACTTACAGGACATTCAGAGATGTATAGTAACGAAGTAGAACTACTTCACTACTGTACTTAAGTATTAAAAGGCTGTATCTGTACTCTACTGGAGTATTATTTTTTTCTCCTACTTCCACTTTTACTTCAGTACATTTTTTTGATGAGTTTAATATTTTGACTCCGATACATTTTTTATGTGCTGCATCGTTACTCGTTACAATTATAAAAATGTTACGAATCATTCCAAACCCACATAATCACTGCCAGAGCGGTAGATGGCTCTGTCACTAGGTTTGATGAAGCTGGCTCATCATTGAGCGAGTCAAGCGATCAAGAAGAGCGCGCACGCTCCCGTTCTGCCTCTCGCTCTGCTGCTTGCCTCCATTGAACACCTGACATTTGTTAGTTTGTTTCGAGATGGAAGAACCAGAAACACCATTCAACTTCGAGTGATCGTGGCGGTGAGGAAGGAGACCCATTAGAGTGCATTTGTCAGAGTGAAAGACAATTCATATAGAATGTGCGAGGACACCGACGCACTAAATCGTTCTTTGTTTTTAATAGTTACTATCAGATTTAATGTTATTATCTTGACAATACATCATTAAAAAAATATTAGACTCAAGTTTCAGTATTTGACCACTATTTTATTCTGAGAAACTTATAGTGACAGTTATTTCTTAATTTGTGTCAGGTGTTATATAATGACAAAATGAGTCGATATCTTTAATATGAATTATGAGCGTCAGCCGCTCCCATAAAAAAAAAAAAAAAAACTCCTGTGAGGTCGTCATGAAAGCGCTTGACCAAACAACGTCCCTCAGGCTTTTAGCTCGTGCAGTTTTTGACAAATATTGATAGATTTTCATAGGTTTACGTCAGATTTCTATAGAGAGGAAAAATATTTATTGAATTTATATCCAAAATGGGCCGATGTAATCATTATGAGCGCTGGATACTCTGATATACTGTGTTTTCAATCCATACTGGCAGCCTGAGGGCACCCTGTGCACATTTAGTCCATAAATGGAACACATGAAGAAGAGCCATATCATGTGACATTCCAGGAACTCCCTGACATAAACAAAGCTTTCAGATATGGCTGTAACATGCAGATAAATACCCAATAAGCTGTGGAAAAAAAAGGCACAAGCAGGGAAGAGAAGGGTGAGATGCTTTACTACATAACACAATACTTTTACTTTTACTTTCAGTACTTGAGTAGTAAATTAAAAAGAAAACTACTTGCAATACTTAAGTAAAATCTTTTTTGAATACTTTAGTACTTCCACTTAAGTATGGTGCTTAAAGAGCACTTCAACTTCTACTCAAGTCACTTTTTGGATAGAGCACTTGTACTTTTACTCAAGTCTGCATCTCTAGTACTTTATACATCTCTGAGGACATTGCACTTATTTGCAATCACAAAAGTTCATTACTTGCTCGTACTTTAAAGCTTTGCCGGGTAAACGTTTCATTGGCGTTCTGTTCCGACATGATGCACTTTTTCTCAGCGCGTACGCCCGAAGCGCGCGCGCACACTGTCAAACAGCGCCAAACTGGACTTTATCTTTCGCGTCTGATTTTTGTTGGGTCAGACCCATCTGCTAGCGATGGGGGGCCGAGACTGAGAGAGCTACATGGACAATTACGCACCAAACAAGCCACTATGACATGTTGCTGTTTTCATGAATACAAAAGTTGGGTGACCCTCCCCCTAGACTATAAAAAGTTGGATGACCCTCCCCTCAACAAAGAATAAAAAGACATGACCCTCCCCTATTTTCATCTGGTGGTCCATACCATAAATACCGAATGGTCCCTTATTTGTTGAAATGTTACATACACTGTTAGACCTTACCAGGCTTTTTTACAGTAAAATACTGGCAAATTTACTGTTGTCATTTAAATGTATTTGTCACAGTGTATGGTTTGTGTTTCCCCGGGTGTTCACTAGAGGTCTCTTCCCCATACTGTCACCATTCACTCTGGAACTGCATTTCCCATAATCCTTTGTCTGTTCTCATCACTCGTGATTGCACTCAGCTGTTCCATATCACATTGTTAGTTTCTGTGTATATATACCCTGTCTGGTTAGTGTTTGTCACAGAGTCATTGTTTGATGTCTCTTACACTTTCTAAGTTGTTTCTCGCCTGTTCTTGTTTTGTTTCTTTGTTTATTGGACTGCTAATATGGATTTTGAACCCTACATGGATGACTTCGAATTGGATTGCCCTAACAATAAATATACTGCTTTTGGATCTACCTGTTTTCCTGTGTGTTCCCGTGACAGAACGACTCCGTCACAACATAGATCCAGCGGTATGGATTTTCGTGGCTCTTTCCCAACCACGAAGACAGAGAGGAGGCAACAGAGGGGGAATTCGCCAGTCCAAGAGGTCCCTACCCGAATGAACATTTTTCAATGCTTTGCATTATGGGCCCGCCAGACTGAGGAGGCCATGGCGGTCAATTCCCCTGAGCACCCTTCCACCGATGACAGGTAGTCTTTTAGGGGAACCCGTCTGGCCAGGTTTTTGGGGACTCGTGGAGGCCGCAGGGGAGGAGGTGCTAGAGGTGAGCCCCGGACCCACTCTCCACTTCGGTCTTTCTCCGACCACGGGCCAGTGATGCTCAGCCCAGAGCTCCCTTCGCCGCTGGTCCTGTCCAGCCCGGAGCCTGCACCCCACCATAAGAAACGGCGGAGGAGGAGGAAGACTTCCCGTCTCCCTAATGTCCCGGAGATCGTCCCCGTGCAACCTGCTGTGGTTGCCGTGCAGCCCACTGTCGTCCCAGAGATCGTCCCAGTGCAGCCCACTGTCGTCCTGGAGGTCGTTCCCGTGCAGCCCGCTGTCATCCCGGAGGTCGTTCCCGTGCAGCCCGCTGTCATCTCGGAGATCGTCTCGGAACTGCCTACCATCAGTCCTGCCACGGCAAGGAGCGCGGTCTTCCTCTTTTATGCAGTGGCAGTACTGCATGCAGGGAGGAGACACAGCACGTCTGCCGATCCAGAGACTGTTCAGGTCCCGTCTGCCGGTCCAGAGACTGTTCAGGTCACGTCTGCCGATCCAGAGACTGTTCACGTCACGTCTACCGATCCAGAGACTGTTCACATCACGTCTACCGATCCGGAGACTGTTCACGCCACGTCTGCCAGATGGACTTTCTGTTTCGCCCTGGCAGCCCGATAAACTGTCTGCTTCGCCCTGGCCACCAGATGGACTTTCTGTTTCGCCCTGGCCGCCGGCTGAACCATCACCCCCTCCACCGTTCCAACTCCCTCCTGGACTCTTGTTTTGTTTGTTTTTTGTGGGTCTTGGAGCGTCTGGTAGCCGCTCCCCCGGGTGTCCACTAGAGGTCTCTTCCCCATACTGTCACCATTCACTCTGGAACTGCATTTCCCATAATCCTGTGTCTGTTCTCATCACTCGTGATTGCACTCAGCTGTTCCATATCACATTGTTAGTTTCTGTGTATATATACCCTGTCTGGTTAGTGTTTGTCACAGAGTCATTGTTTGATGTCACTTACACGTCCTAAGTTGTTTCTCACCTGTACGAATTGGATTGCCCTAACAATAAATATACTGCTTTTGGATCTACCTGTTTTCCTGTGTGTTCCCGTGACAGTATTAACTAAAATGTATAATGCACAAATAACGTGAGCGAAGTATTACTGTGAACTTATTTCATTTGAAACTACTAACAAAATATTGTACATAAAAAGATTTCCACTGGACCAGCAACTACACAGTCACCGCAACATGCGGTTGCAAATAAAGCGACACACAGCGTATCATGAATGTTTACAGATCTTTTCCTGGACAGAAGCACAGGCTCTAATCTTCAGCACAATGGTGATCCACAAAACAAAATCTTACATTAATCTACTGGCAACACCTGTTTTGTAACGTACAGTTTATTACTGTTCAAATACATTTTGTGGGTGTGTCTTTTTATTTTACACTTTTAGCCCTTTCAACCCCACAGGAAAATCAACACTACAAAGAGTAAAAAACTAACATTGACGTACTGTTGCTGAGATAATTAAGTGATTAATTATTAGTGATGAACACCTGCTGTTAACAAGCAGAATACCTGAAGGAAAGAGGAAAACATGAACAGAAAATAAAGAAACACAAGATCTACAACTGACTTCCAGCCATTACACACTGACTTCCAGCTATTACTCTTATTATTAACCAGTATGACTTTATTTATGTCATACATTTACAGAAGATGTTGTTGAGATGTTTAATTGAAAATGTTTGGTTTGAAGTTACTATTAACTATTACTATTAACTGTTTGCTTTAGTTGGGTTCTTGACCCTTGTCTTTTTAACATTAGTCTTTTTTAGTGTACGCAGTAACATACTGTATATTAACAGTATATTAATTGTATAATTGTATTAATTGTATATTATTTTACTGTAAAAAAGCCTGATAAAGGCAAATAAGTCCAAAAGCAATGTATTTGTATTCCTTATTGGAAGACTTCCATTTTATAATATATATATATATATATATATATATATATATATATATATATATATACTCCTAACTCCTACTCCCCTACTTTTCCTTTTATTTTTATTAATTTACTAATTTATTGTTTTTGTTTTTTCCTTTGTCTGTAACTTACTTATTGTTTGGTATGTGTATAATGTGATGTATGTGATGTGACAATTGAATGTAGCTCAGTCTTTGTAAATCTTTCAGTTATGACTGCCTTTCTGTTAAAGTTCAACAAGTTTAGGAATATAAAAAAAATTAACTGTTTCCCTCTGCTGGACAGGTCATGGTGTGGCAGGAGGCATCAACTTTCATTTGATTTGAATAGTATTTGCAACTGTTCTGCCTTAAATTATTAACTATATTTCATTTAAAGAGAATACTCTAGGTTTAATGCATATTGTTAATTTAAACTTCAACTAAAAAAATGTAAGTCATATTAAATATTCAGGTCAAGTTTAGACTCACCAATCAGAGGGATATTTTGAGACGTAGAGGGCAGTGTGTTACTAAGAATCAGCAGCATCACAGAAATAGACAGCAATAAAGTCACTTTAAAGCCCAACTTGTCATCACCATCTTTGACAATGAAGTAGGAGGCCACATCCAGCACGAGGAAGAAAAATACCGGTACTATAATGTTTATGACATACAGTAGAGGTCTCCTTTTTATCTTGATCTGTCATGGAGAGAGAGAGAGAGAGAGAGAGAGAGAGAGAGAGAGAGAGAGAGAGAGCACTGAAAATGACATTAGCATCACAATGTACTTGAACATTGGGAACACTAAGAGAATACATAAACAAATTAAGTAATTAAATAATCAGATTAACAAAAAAATTAAAAAAACTTAATACCAATAGTAATCATTGAAATAAAGAGTTCTCTAATCATAATTGTTACTAATAATTTAATTAAAAAGCTACATATATTGTGATATATTGTAACATAAAACTCATATCATGGTATTTGGTCATATATATTGCACATCCCTGAATATAAAATGGGTTTCATTTGAATTTTAATGGCAAAGTTCAGTTTTTACAAATCTTTTTTCTAATGTCAATTAAATTAAATTTCAAAGTTTGTTTTTAACATTTCAAAGTAAATTTTATAATTTTATAACACTTTACAATAAGTTCTCATCTGTTAACATTAATGAATGTTTTAACTAACATGAACTAACAAGGAGCAATACATTTGTTACAGTATTTATTAATCTATGTTAATGTTAATAATTTCACCTACACAGCAAAATCCCCCATGTTAAATTAACACTCCTCGGTGTACATGTGTGTCCACACTCAGTGTTAAAAGTAATACTGAAGCAGTGTTGAAGTTAATGAGATAATTAAGTGATAAATTAGGTGATAATTGACCATTATTGAAGATACTTAATGTTAACAAGCTCTGATTGGTTCATTCGTCTTCAATAGAATTACATGATAGAAAATAGTGTTCGTAGTTGGTGTAGGTCAGTAAAAGAGATGTCTAATGCCACATAAATAAGACAGAGGTCTTTCATAGTCATAGGTCATAGGTTGAGGAGCACACTTAATCTGAGAATCTGTGTCAAATTCAGTTGTTTTTTGTTAAAGGTGCCTTATGTCAAAAAATCAATTCATACTCCACATATTCCATACCAGATGGGGGCAGTATACCTCCAGAAAGTTGGCCTACTCTAGTCTGTTTTTTAGTTTCAGGTTGTTAATCTTCTAAAACCGTCAAATAGTCCGCTTTGTCCCGCCAAAGCCTATTTTGATCGGTGAGGGATGTAGAATAGAATGACTGCTGCCGCTGCGCTTGACAGGGCGCATTACGAGCAGAGAGAGAGAGAGAGAGAGAGAGAGAGAGAGAGAGAGAGAGTGAGAGAGAGAGATCGGCCGCGCGCGCGCACTCTCACGTCTACAAACAACACGAGCGCGGTCCTGCTCTCTCTCTCCCTCGTGCATATTAATCAAATCAATTGACACTATAGTAAGACCGCAGTTTCACATGGAGCATTTGGAGATTTTTAGAGATTAAAGAGATACAAGCCGTGCAAGTTATTCGTGTGTTGCAGTTTGGCTGGTGGTTATGTATGTTGCCCGCATACCGCCTCCCATGGCCGAAACTGGTATTAGACACCGGCCGGGCCGGGGCTAGTAATTTAGCATGCTAATTCAGGTTTATATCTCGGCAGCACTATAACTTGTCATTTTTTTAATGACATCATTGCACTTATTTCTTCTCATTCTTTTGATATGTGTAGCTCATTTTTTGGATATTTTTACCTCAATTTTTACATATGGCACCTTTAACCTAACTCGCTAAGTCTGCGTTATTAAATCACTGAGTTGTTACTGCAAGTATAATCTTTTAGATCAGTCGAATTCATAAATGAATGTTATTTATTGTGAAACAGTTGATTTAAAAGAATCGGACATGAAACGTGTCCAGGAGATCGCGATTTAATACTTCATAAAGTGAATCACAATATTTGACTGCCGGTGTTGTGCTGAATTTCGACCCCATGCCAAATTATTACCCCCCTCGTTGAAGTCAGTACCTGATTGCCTACACCTAACCCCACCCCTAATCCTACCCCATCCCCCACATCTAATCCTAAACCTACCAATGCTAGGGGGTCATAATTTGGCGGGGGTCAAAATTCGGCACAACACCAGGACTGTGAGATTTGAAACGGAAACAGAAGTAAAACATTGCTTATTCAAGGACGTGCATTGCATGTGTCTAAGATGCGTGCAGACAGTTTTAAATTGAATTTAATGCTGTTAAACTGAATTTACTAAACAGTTTGCATAAATAACATTAACAACAGCACTGAGATAAAATAACAAAAATGCGCTGTTAATCTGTCAGTCAGCTTCGCGTGAAAGTAGCGTTCATAGCAACAGAATCCAGGCGCGTTGTTTCCGAAGCATGGCATGTAACGTTACCAATAAAAAGTTCTCGATTTTGTCCCTTTAAAATAACGAGGAACAGATCTTTTTCTGAAATAAAGTGTAGCAAAAAGTCTGATATTATGCTCAATGTAGTGAAGAAAATAAAGCTTTACACAGACATAGATAACACAGCAGACATGTTGGCCTACTGCGGTGTTACTTAGTTATCATACAACTGCGTGACACAATGACACTTCTGTAAGTAGGCTCTGGCTGTGTCCGAAATCGCGTACTATTTAGTAGGTACTACATTTAAATTAGAACGTCCTTTGCGACCGTTAAAAAAGTACATTCTATATAGTACTACATGCTACATGGTATTGTCACATAAATTTATTAAATTCATATAAAAATATTTTCAATAAAACATCAACACCTAAACCTTGGTTAATTCTTAAGAAGAACTTCTATAGCCGTATGACCGAAATAACGTAAATGTGGTGAGTGATAAGTGAAGCTGGTGATGCTCTTTGTGGAGTTGTTTAATCCTCCTCTGCAGAGATCTTCAGAGATTTAATGTCTTCTTTTTTTTCTTCAGTTGATTTAGGGGGCTTTTACACTGGGCTCGTTTGCTGCGGTCCGAGCCCGGGCGCGATTGTTCCCGGCGCCCCCCGCAGCGTTGGTCTGGTTTCACACTCAACTTGATTCTATCGAACTCTGGTGCTTTTGCGTGCATCTTACGTCATCGCAAACGTGCACGGTGCATGATAGAAAACATGACGCGGGTCAATATATTGTGTTTTTTATTAATTGGTGCTATTATTCATAGCTGAGTAAACAACGCAGGTTAACTGTGTGTGTGTTTCACATAAGCTGTCTTTCCGCTGCTAGCAAATGGACTCTTTTGAGGAGACAGTGGATTTCCATTAATTTGTTGCCCTGATTGCACGCACTATGCGCGAATACACTGCAGACTCACTCTTGTTCGTATCCAGGGTAAATCTTCATCCCTTACGTGTGTTTTATTTAACTAAATACATCATAATCGCCTAAAACGCATGCGCAGGATACTTTACTTCCTGAACAAGTGCGCACCCGAGTCCGTGTTGCTTTCACATACACGCGAATCGCAGCACGGTTCGGGAGCAACCGAACTCAGACCACCTCCTCCAGGTAGTCTCGGGTTCGGTACCCCAGTGCGCACCCGGGTCCCATGACAGCGTTCACATTAGCGATTTTTCATGCGAACCGTGCCCCGTTCCGAACTAAACTGCCAGTGTGAAAGCCCCCTTAATCTAAGACTGTGGCTGGAAGTCAGTTGTAGTTCTTGTGATCCTCTTTCCTTCAGTGATTATTATTAAAACACACGTAAGGGATGAAGATTTACCTTGGATACGAGCAAGAGTGAGTCTGCAGTGTATTTGCGCATAGTGCGTGCAATCAGGGCAACAAATTAATGGAAATCCACTGTCTTCTCAAAAGAGTCCATTTGCAAGCAGCGGACATACACCTTATGACACACACACACACACACACACACACACACACACACACACACACACACACACACACACACACACACACACACACACACACACACACACACACACACACACACACACACAAAACCTGTGTTGTTTACTCAGCTATTACTCACCAAATTAATAAAAAACACAATATATTGACCCGCGTCATGTTTTCTATCATGCACCGTGCACGTTTGCGATGACGTAAGATGCACGCAAACGCACCAGAGTTCGATAGAATCAAGTTGAGTGTGAAACCAGACCAACGCTGCGGGGGACGCCGGTAACAATCGCGCACGGGCTCGGACCGCAGCAAACGAGCCCAGTGTAAAAGCCCCCTCAGAGTTACTTTAACACTCTGTAGAGAGGGACCATATGTGCTCTGAGCAGAGTTAATTTAACTCTGGGGATTTAGCTGTGTAGTTGTTCTTTGGTTTTTGTTTTTATAATTTTATTTAAATATATAATATTGGCTTGCACTTCATACCCTGTGCTCTGTACCTGATATATCAGCTGATCGAATTCAATCACCCTAAAGAGTGTAGCATTAGAGTAATCTATACTGAGGAGCTCCCACTCTCCCTGGGCCTGAAAGAGCTCATGTGATGAATTGATGATGTTCCCTTGATCAGACAGTGGTCTAATTGTAATCTCCTGCTCTGTGGAAACAGACATTAAAATTGTATTTCATATTAAAGTCAAATAGTTTAGAAGAATAAACCATGTTATCTTGTGTTTGTTTGTCAAAACTGATTCATGTGTTTCAGATGTACTTGAATGTGCTGTAGACTGAAGTGTTATATTGCAGATTTGGGTGTCGAAAGGAAACCTGTAGAGATCCATCTTACAGGCCGTGGTCAGAGCTAAAAGGTCAGCTGAGACTGTATAGCCGTGATTGAACAACAGCACATTTTGAGTATCCTTTGTTCCAAAATCTGTCTTGACGCTAAATGGATAAAATATAAATTAACACTGATTAATAAAGACATTATGATTGGAGACAGCAGGTATTCAAATCAAATCAAAAGTAACATGTTATATCAGGGGTGTCTAATCCTGCTCCTGGAGGGCCAGTGTCCTGCAGCTAAATTAAACACACCTGAACCAGCTAACCAACAGCTGTATCTCATTTTGAAGGCTGCACACTCTGGATTCAATTCAATTTAGTAAAAAAAAAAAAAAAAAATAGTAATGAGAGTACTCTGAAATTATTTTAATACAGTCCACAAAACAAGTATATTATACAAAAGTATAAACTTTACACTGCATTCAAATACTTTATATAGCTGAGATTTAAAATGAACTCAGAGCACTTACAGTTACTGCTAAATGGATAAAATATAAATTAACACTGATTAATAAAGACATGGTGATTAAAGACAGGAACTTGTAGACTACTGATTAACCAGCAAACCAAGAGCTGTATGTCATTTTGAAGGCTGCACACTCTGAAGGCCACATTTGTCGTCCACATACGTCACAGAAGCTTCAAATACGTCATTTATTTAAAAAATGGCGACAGCTGCGCTTTCAAGTGCAAGTCATGTTATTTTTTTTAAGCTCTATTTCCTCAGTAGAGTGTAGTAAGCAAGATAACAAGTGTTTGTCATTTTCAAACGTTCAAAGAACAGCACATTATAATTTTTTTGTCATCATTTGCTGTATCCAGGAAAGTAAACTATCGGATTGAAAGATGATTCTCACTAAATTGTATTTTCTGCAAGCTTTTTTCAAAGTTACAAAAAGGACACTTGGAGACTCAAGAATGACACTAATTACCAAATAATATGAGTCATGAATTTATGCACACCAATTCACACACACAAAAAACCCCCACAATTTTCTGAATTCAGTATACAGTACCCAGATAGCAACATTGTTTCGGCCCACATCTGGCAATTGTTGAATACTGATCTGGCCCACATGCTCCTGCCTGCCAGATCTGGGCCACAAGCAGGCCATAGCAATGCCACATGTCAGCCAAGAGCAAAAAAATAAACCAGAACTAGACCTTATCTGGGCTACAAAATCTGTGTATATTAAATATGGAGACATCTTAGCCTCAATAAGCCTGTTAACAAGCAGAATCACTGAAGGAAAGAATATAACCGAAAAAGAGACGAGCAGAAACACAAGAACTACAACTGACTTCAGACACAGTCTTAGATGAAATCAACTGAAGATAAAAGAAGACATTAAATCTCTAAAGATCTCAGCAGAGGAGGATTAAACAACTCCACAAACAGCATTACCAGCTTCACTTATTACCAGATTTACTTTGTTTCTGTCAGACGTTACTGGGGAATCTCCTTTGTCTTATGCACAAGTCTGAATGCTGTAATGCCAAGCAGAAAAACAAGGCCGAAGAGCATGTAAAGATGGAAAAGTACCTAAAAGACCATGCAATGCCTAGACGACGTTCGTGAAAGGTACAGAGAGGTACTAAAAAACATGTATGAGATCTTTTTTTTAAAAGCGCATGCGCAGCATCCAGCCACCAAAAGAAGGCCTTGGAGCAGGCGTTTCTAATTGTGGTGGGGCTTCAAAGTGGAGCAATAAGAAAAAGATAACTGGACTGACGCTAACTGACGCTTACCAAACGATAAGAAAAAGTATAAGACCTGAGTGCAGACCAATCTAAGTCAGATGAACAGCTGACATCTCACTTTGTTGAATTGCTCAATAAAGTTACTTCTTCTGAGACCTGGAACTTCGACTCTGAAAGCTTTTCTTTGAATACCTGATTTAGAAGACTTTGAAATCTGCAAACCTGAATCAGAGCCTTTAAATCTGCCACAACAACGTCTAAAAAGATCTTATTGAGAATTAACAGGGGTTTAACTCTGTGTCATTTGAAGTCACCATAACAGTGATTAGTGTTTCCATTAGTTTGGGTCTTATCTCTTATTACATCTTACATCTTTCATAGCAGCTGAGACGCTGTGTGTGTCAAGCACACATCCCCACCAAGGCCCCAATGAATGGGATTTTTGTGAACCAAAAGGTGATTCACATTGTAAATGTACAGGAAAGTTACTATTAGGATTCTTAATATCTTATATACAATTTTAAGAAAAGAATTAATCAAAAAATATACAGTTGACTGACTAAAATTTCTTAGACTAAATAGGGTGATTATATGCCAAATGACAAATGTGGAAGCAAAATGACCAGAATCTGAGCATGACTCAAGAATTTTCAGAGAGTCACATGCACATTATATGAACGTGGTAAGGAACAATATAGATGCCAAATTTTGGTTGAAAATGAAAATGGGGTTGACATCCAAACGTCTCGGTTACGTATGTAACCCTCGTTCCCTGAGTACAGGGAACGGAGACGTGTCGTCGGGGGAGTTCCCTGACGAATTGGGATCACGCTAGGGAGCCAACTGCCTTCGAGAGAATTAAAACGAGCCAATAGACATTGGCATGCAAGGTTTGCATTCCGTGACCCGCCTACCAGCGCGGGTATAAAAGGCGGAAGTAAACATTGCGCAATGCTTTTCGCTGAGGAGCCGAACAGTGTCCAGTCCTCGCGAAGGTACAGCAACATGGCGAAGGGACGACACGTCTCCGTTCCCTGTACTCAGGGAACGAGGGTTACATACGTAACCGAGACGTTCCCTTTCGTCCTGGGAACTCCGACGTGTCGTCGGGGGAGTTCCCTGACGAATTGGGATCCCTAATAAAACGCCATGGTGCTGGCCCCTTCCAGCGCCCAGCTAAGCTACCCTGCAGCAGTTTCTTGAAATAAGTTGCGGGAGCTAGCACGGGAACCACACTGCTGTTCCGCAAGACCCGCACAGTGGTTGGATAACACTGGGAAAGCGTTCCCTCAAGAGAGGAGGGAACGCTGCGGAAGCCCCAGCCTGACTGAGGAAGGCCAGGAATACACATATGTACTAGCCCGAAGGAATAGTGAAACATATGGCAGTCCCAGAGGTAGTCCCAATCCAAGGGAAGTGGGAGCGTACTCAAGGGGACGACGAACGAGTCCGTCAAGAGGAAGACATGGCTGAACTCCACATGGCATCATGGGTCACAGTAGAGACCACTGGGGCACCCAGTCTACTAACAACTCCTTACTAGAGGTAGCAGACCTGGCGCCGGGCGGTCCGCCGCGCCCAGCACCGAGGGGTGAAGGAGGAACTCACGAGGCTCACCGACGTAGGGCGCCAACGGAGCAAAAAGACGCACGTATCCGGCCGAGGCACGGAGTGGCGTGGCAAGCCGACACAACCTATTCCCTCGACCCACTGGCCGTAGCCAGAACTCGGGAGGAAACAGGTTCCACACGAAGGCTATAGAACCTAGCGAACGTGTTCGGTGTCGCCCAGCCCGCAGCTCTACAGATGTCTGTCAGCGAGGCGCCTTGAGCCAAAGCCCAGGAAGCGGCAACACCTCTAGTAGAGTGGGCACGCAACCTGGGAGGACAAGGCTCACCCAGAGATTCATACGCTCGGGTGATAGCATCCACTAACCAGTGGGCTAACCTCTGCTTGGAGACGGCCTTCCCCTTCTGCTGGCCTCCGTAACAGACAAAGAGCTGATCTGAGGTTCTGAAGCTTTGCGTTCTGTCAATATAAACCCGCAGAGCGCGGACGGGACAGAGAAAAGCTAGGGCTGGGTCTGCCTCCTCCTGGGGCAGCGCTTGCAGGTTCACTACCTGGTCCACGAAGGGAGTGGTAGGAACCTTGGGCACATATCCGAGCCGGGGTCTCAATACAACATGAGAAAGGACCGGCCCGAACTCTAGGCACGATTCGTCGACCGAAAAAGCCTGCAGATCCCCGACCCTCTTGAAAGAGGCCAAAGCTAACAAGAGCGCTGTCTTGATGGACAGGAAATTGAGCTCTACGGTCAGCAATGGCTCAAAGGGGGGGACCTTGAAGAGCTCTAAGTACCAGAGCTAGGTCCCAAGAGGGTACAGAGTGCAAAACCCGAGGTGGATTTAACCTCCTAGCACCCTTGAGGAATCTGATGACCAGGTCGTGCTTCCCCAAGGACTTACCTTCTATTGCATCGTGATGCGCGGCTATTGCGGCGACATACACTTTGAGGGTGGAGGGGGACAGCCTCCGCTCCAACCCATCTTGCAGGAAGGAAAGCACGACACCGATCGGGCAAGTTCGGGGGTCCTCCTGACGGGAGGAACACCAATCGACGAACAGGTTCCACTTCAACGGGTAGAGGCGCCTCGTAGAGGGGGCTCTAGCGGAAGTGATGGTGTCTACCACTGCCTGTGGTAGACCACCTAGAACCTCCGCGTCCCGTTCAGAGACCAGACATGGAGTTTCCAGAGGTCTGGACGCGGGTGCCATAGAGTGCCCCGTCTCTGAGAAGGAAGGTCCTTCCTCAGAGGAATCGGCCAAGGAGGAGCTGTCGCGAGGAGCATGAGTTCCGTGAACCAAGTCCTGGTGGGCCAATACGGCGCCACTAGAAGGACCTGCTCCTCGTCCTCCCTGACCTTGCACAGTGTCTGTGCAAGAAGGCTCACTGGGGAAGACGCATACTTGCGTAGGTCCCGGGGCCAGCTGTGAGCCAGGGCATCCGTGCCGAGGGTTCCCTCGGTCAGGGAGAAAAAACACTGGCAATGGGTCGTGTCTGGAGACGCAAACAGATCTACCTGTGCGGCTCCAAAGGCACTCCAAACCAGCTGGACCGCCTGGGGATGGAGTCGCCATTCTCCTGGCAGGGGAGGCAACTGTGAGAGCTCGTCTGCCACACGGTTGAGCTCCCCTGGAATGTGAACGGCACGAAGCGACCTCAGATGCTTCTGACTCTATAGGAGGAGGTGGGAGGCGAGTCGCGACATGCGACGGGAGCGTAGACCACCTTGATGGTTGATGTACGCAACGGTCGCAGTGCTGTCCGTACGGACCAGTACGTGCCTGTGTCTGAGAAACCCCTTGAGGAGACGCAGGGCTAGACGTACTGCTTGCAACTCTAGGCAGTTGATGTGCCAATGCAGTTGAGGCCCCGTCCACAGACCTGAAACTGCATGCCCTTTGTACGTGGCCCCCCACCCGGTGGCAGAGGCATCTGTGAAAACCACAGCATGCCTGGGAACCTGGACTAGGGGCACTCCGGCCCGTAGAAACGCAGGATCTGACCACGGGGAGAAGGTTTGGCGACAGTGCGGGGTCACTTTGACCCGGAACGTGCCGCTGCGCCACGCCCACCTCGGGACTCGATCGTGAAGCCAGCGCTGAAGCGGTCTCATATGTAACAGGCCGAGCGGCGTTACTGCGGCTGCGGCTGCCATATGCCCCAGGAGCCTCTGAAATTGTTTCAGTGGAACCGCTGTCCTGCCTCGAAAAGACCTGAGGCAGGTGAGCACTGACTGGACGCGTTCCTCCGTGAGGCACGCAGTCTGGGCGACCGAGTCCAGCTCCATTCTGAGATAAGAGATCCTCTGCATGGGGCAGAGTTTGCTCTTGTCCCAGTTGACCTGAAGCCCCAACTGGCTGAGGTGCCGAAGCACCCTGTCCCTGTGATCGCACAACACATCTCGCGAGTGGGCTAGAATGAGCCAGTCGTCGAGATAGTTGAGAATGCGAACGCCTTGTTCTCTCATGGGAACAATGGCCGCCTCCGCGACTTCCGTGAAGACACGAGGCGACAGGGCCAGCCCGAAGGGTAGGACCTTGTACTGATACGCTCGACCCTCGAAAGCAGACCGAAGAAACGGTCTGTGTCGAGGGAGAATCGAGACGTGAAAGTACGAGTCCTTCAGGTCGATCGCTGCAAACCAATCCTGGGGACGGATGCACTCGAAAATGCGCTTCTGCGTAAGCATTTTGAACGGGAGTTTGTGCAGGGCCCGATTCAAAACACGCAGGTCCAGGATTGGCCGTAACCCACCGCCTTTCTTGGGTACAATGAAGTAGGGGCTGTAAAACCCAGACCTCATCTCGGCAGGAGGGACCGGCTCGATCACGTCCTTCGCCAGCAGGACATCGATCTCTTTCCTCAAGACAGGGGCGTCCACCGACCGCACACGGGTGAAGTGGACGCCCCTGAACTTGGGAGGCCGGCGTGCACACTGAATTGCATAGCCGAACCGGACGGTGCGGATGAGCCATCGGGACGGACCCGGAAGCGTTTTTTAGCCAGGCTTCCAGATACGGTCTCAACAAACCCACCCGAACCACCGGCGTACCCGCGGAGGGGCAGCGAGGTGGAAGGCAGGGACCTGGCCCTGGTGGCACTGTAGCGACCAAGAGCGGGGTCTGGGCGTTTTAACTTGACACCAACCTGCTTCCACCTGAGGGCAAACGACAGAGAAGGCCCGTGGGCATTCTGCTGCGGGCTGCCCGGTGGCGAAGGGAGGGGGAGAGACGAAGAACGAGGCCCTGACTCCTCGTGTCCCGGTCTCTGCGCCTCCGGGCCCAGCTGCAGACCGGAGCGACGCAGCCGAGGCTGCGTCACTGCTATCTGCAAGCTGGGGAGAGGGGAACGGGAGTGGTGCAGCTAGGGGGTCGGCACGCACTGCCATTCTGACCCTCTCGGACGGAGGAAACTGGTCTTATTATACTGCCAGTCTCGACCGTGAGGGGAAACGAGGAACAAGGCCCGGGGGCATCGAGTCCTGGTTTCCCCTCACCCAGCGAGAGACGAGAGTGACAAGGCCGTAGCCCTCACTGCCATCTGAGCGCTGGGGCCCGTGAACGACTCAGAGGAATGGACTGCTCAAACTTTGGGTACCGCTGATTACTCGATAACCAGCGGCGGAACAGAAGCGAAATTCTCCACCCGGCCCTCCCCCGGGGGAAGGAGTGGTGATGGCACGCACTCCCAAAGAGCAGATCGTCACATACTCTGGGTCGCTCCTCTCAGGGTTGTTTCCCTTCCCTTTGCTGGGGGGAAAACAAACTCCGAGCGGGCTGGTTGTGAGGTGCTTCTGGACCACCAGTGTGGACATCGTCTAACCGAGGGCCAGCGCTGTGACTAATCACGGTCAGTCACTAAGCACAGCTCAACCCCGAGTTAGAACTACGCACGTGCAGTGGTAGCGAGAGAGGAAAAACTTCTGCAGATTTAGGCATGTTTGGCTTGCCATATTGGCACCAAAATGCTTCCATACTGCCAAAATTCTTCACACACATCCAGGCACTTTAGAACAGCCCAGGAAAGTGTGGCTGTTAAGTCTGAATCTTCAGCATGAGAAACACCATTATAGTAGGAACTCAGCATCATTTTCAGAGTATAACAGCCCTCTCTCCGATGTAGCGATCGACATCTGTCCTCCCTGGGGCCCCGAATGAAATGCTTGGTCCCTCATGAGAAGGACCAGAATCCCATCCGAAAGCCTTGACGGCACACGGCACGCTGAGCGGCTCAAGCCTTTACGAGAAAGGGGAGGCGAACAACGTGCCGACGTGGTCATGCACTCCTGAAAGAACATGAACCACCCACGAACGCAGTCTCAACACACTGATTAGGCATGTGAAACAGTGATCGTGGCCGTCAACCAGGCATGCAAGATAGTGAACGTGGCCATCGCTTCGATGACACACGGCACGCTGGGCGCTCAAGCCTTCAGGCAAGGCGAACAACGTGCCGACGTGGTCATGCTCTCATAAGAAAGCATAAACCACCCACGAACACAGTCTCAGCATGTTTGCGATGCGCTAGAGGAGTGAGTGGTTCGTGCTCACTGAAACCCTCAGATCACCAATGTTATTTGCCAAAGTAGCCCTCTTCTGGTGCACCAGAAGAGAAACTATATCGGGGAAATAAGCAAAGGGACTCACCTCATAGAGGCACATGAGTCTTGATCTTGACCGCGCATCTTGAGCGCCGAATGACGCGCGCTGGGTTGCCGTGACAACCCGCGCTGTCAGCCGGCGCTCGACGGCACACGGCACGCTGAGCGGCTCAAGCCTTTACGAGAAAGGGGAGACGAACAACGTGCCGACGTGGTCATGCACTCCTGGGAGAACATGAACCACCCACGAACGTAGTCTCACACACTGATTAGGCATGTGAAACAATGAACGTGGCCGTCAAATAAGGACAGGAAACGATCGCATCCAGAAACACACGAGTGAAACGTCATCCTGAAAAGGACGCGATCTTCACTCGTGTTGCTCTTTTAGACAAAAAGAAATGCTCTTTTATGTGCCGAGGCACAAAGGGACCACCGCGGCAGACACAGCGGGGAAACTGCAAGCCCGTGTGCTGCACTCACCGTTACCAATACCAGCCGTTAAAACAGCTCTTTGTTTGAATAGAGAGAGAGAAACGGCCGGCAACGGGAAGCGATGGCCACTTGAAGCGCCGTCACACCAGCAGCAGAGGATTCCTTTCGCCAAAGAAGACTCGTTTTTCAATATTTCCTCGGAATACAGCAGCTCAGAGAGACACTGAATGGCTCCGAAGCAAAAAGCATTGCGCAATGTTTACTTCCGCCTTTTATACCCGCGCTGGTAGGCGGGTCACGGAATGCAAACCTTGCATGCCAATGTCTATTGGCTCGTTTTAATTCTCTCGAAGGCAGTTGGCTCCCTAGCGTGATCCCAATTCGTCAGGGAACTCCCCCGACGACACGTCGGAGTTCCCAGGACGAAAGGGAACATTTGTTTGATGTCAGGCTCCAACGTCATTAAACAACTCCACAAACAGCATTACCAGCTTTACTTATTACAAACCAGATTTACCTCTGGCATATGTGTACAAAAGTCCTTATTGAGAGTAACAGATGTTTATCTGTTGATTTATTAAAAATAATAGTTTGTTTTGATGTCATCATTCAACAATGAGCGTTTGCTTTAGTTGGGCAGTTTGACTCTTGATGATTTATTGTTAGTTTTTGTCTGGCTGCTTTAACAGTTTGTTATAGCAAGAGAAAATTGTGATCATGTGGTGTTAGATTCTTGATGATAAAGATAACTTTACAATCATCATGCAACGCTCTGATAAAGTGCTCACATCTTGGCTTTTATATGTGTTATTAATTTTGTTCAGGAGATATACTCAAACCTCAAGAATCAGCACGTGAATCTCAATAATGGTGACATGCCGCAATGCATTCTGTGAGCCACTGATGAGTTTGTATGATGCACCCAGAATGCATTATGGCATTATCTTGATATAACAAAATACTTTCAATTGCTCGAGAAATACTAACATTAAAGAGTCAAGGCCAAAGAGCACAACTAAAGCAAACACTGATCTCCACAATGGTGACCAAAACAAACTATTACTTTCAAACAAACTTCAACATCTAAATCTCTTCTCAGAGGTTCAGTCCTGTGTCTGCTGGGAAACTTCTATTCATAATTTTGCAACCTTTCTGATCTATCAGTAAAAAGCCAAAATAAAAGTTTCTGGCAGAAGTAATTTTTTTATACCTTTCCATTATAGAAATGTCTGGAGTCCAAAACATATTTTTGGGGGCAACAAATGTTTCAATTCCACAAAATGTCCTTTTATCCCACCACATACTCCAATTTGGCCAAGCCTGGAAAAGATATAGTTATAGAGAAGTTTAGAGTGATTATAAGACAGATACTCTATGCTTGAAAATCAAATAAAACCTCTGATCATGTGACAAAATTCTGTAAATTGAGTAAAACTTTGTGAAATAAGAATGAAATAGTTTTTTTTTTAAACACTTACTGTTAGCACTTTGACCTGTGTCGTGAGACTCTGGGCTTTTTCATCCTGTAGATATAAGATGTGTTGAAAGATGATATTACAACTGCTTGACATCCCATAATGACTTGAATGAGAATATAAATCATGCTGGAATTATTACCACATACCACTTTTATGATGGAGGTCACATACAGGTCCACATACATATCGACAGGGGAGTAAGTGAATATCATGGGCCACATTCTGGTATTCTCAGAGTCATTCTTGTCCAAGCCGAGATGTTTAAAAAGAGCACTTTTAGCTGTATATTGTTCTGGAAGACTGCAGTTATGAGCATCAGTCACTTGAGCATCAGACGTCCCCCCTGCGCACATGAGACATTCAGAAACACAGCACAATATATTCTTCAAGCACACAGTGAAAGACAATTTCATGTTTAAACATTAATTCTTCTACATTTCATACTCTTGCCAGACATACACAGAGATACAAACACACACACAGAGACACACGTATACTATTGCTCTTAGGGGGTCATCCAAATGTTCTTTTTGTACATATTTATAGATGAGGTTACTCTAGATCAGGGGTCTCCAAACTCAGTCCTGGAGGGCCACAGCTCTGCAGAGTTCACCTCCGACCAATCCTGATAAACTCTCCTGTCTGTAGCTTTCTAGTAATTGATTAAACACTGATTAGCTGGTTCAGGTGTGTTTGATTAGAGTCACAGATAGATAACAACCATCGAAACAATATTAAATCAATGTTAATGTGTACATTTTTGACTCAACCTCACTTTTGCTCCCCCAATTAATGTTGAATTTTTTTTAAAGATTACATCCAAAAATCAATGGTAATGGCATTGAACCAATGCTACAATTTGAGGTTGGTTCAACATCATGTTTACACTCTCAGAAAACAAAACACAACAAATATAATGGACTTAAAGCCACACAGCCTGAAAAGAATCTCCCAGAGAACTAAAGAGCAACAACAACATTTTCCAAATAGAAATAGGGTCAGGCTTGACTGAGAATGCTTCAGACTCGTGGTGTGAGCGGAGCGAAATTGGAGTGAGAAATATTTCCCCCCCTCCGTTTTCAATAATAACATCGTGCACACATCATTTTCAAAAAAGTTGTCATTTACATCAACCCGCATAAATACGCCGTCGAGTATTCGACCTCACATGACGTTAAACATTTTCTGGCGCATAATGTGACGTTTGAGAACCTAAAACCCAGTTTCTCCCAGTTGACACGGCAACACATAACCGGCGTTTTCAGAAATCTCCACTTTGGCCGGAGTTTTTAGAAATAATTGTTTTCTGTGATAAAAATGGGGTTCCCTTTCAAGGGAACTCGAGCTGCGTTGAGACGCGGTGGGAACGCTCTGCGTGATTGCGTCGTGAAGCACGTGTATAATCAGTCCAATGGAAGAGCTAGACGTCATAGGCGGGTGACGTCATAGACCAGGAAGCTATAAAGCACCCCTGAAAACAGACCGCGACAGCTTCTGCGCCTTCAGCAAGCGATCTGTGTATTCTGTCCTTGTCATATTTATTGTTGTCTGTCAAGTTGCAATATATATATATATTATGGCAAAAGAGAGCAAGCAGCTTTGTGTTGTTCCCTGCCCACGTTATATCACGGGTGGGGACACACACATCAGCTTTTTGTTACTAATGGGGAGTGGAGCATGCCACAGTCAGTTCTCGAGGGGGCTGACTGTGAGCATTGCGAGAAGCTGTCCGTGAGGACGCTCCGCTCCCGCCGGGCGTTCTTCGAGGAGGACGTTTCGGTTCGCGCTCCCCGTGCGGGTCCCGCTGTTGCCGATGCACGGCGGCGACTCGCATTTTGGGGTTCGCAAACGGATCTGACAGCGAGAGTTGGGACGGGCCCCGCCCTATCTCAGCTTTCACCTGCCAGATCCAGTGCTGGCGATTTCCAGTTCCGAGGAATTGGTATCGTTAGTGTTTTGTTTAGAAAAAGAGAACAAAACAAATAAAGATATTAGAAAAAGGCAGATGTTTGAGTTTTCAATAAATGAATAAATAAGTCAGCTCATAACTCTGTTGAATAAAGAGGAGCTTTAAAAGGAGGTTTACTAGTGCTGTTGCTAGTTAAATATTTTCTGGCCAGCTGAACATTATGAGAGTATAAGAGTTTATTAGATGAAATATATCTAAAAACAGAAAAACTCTGTATCTCAGCCTCCTCGTCGGGGACTGCCTTTTTTTCCCTATCTCCACACCACACTGAGGTGTCGAGATCGTGGAATAAGCCGGTTTCTATTTTGTGTTTAATGCCCAAACGTCTAACTATAGTAAGGCTATGGGTATTAAGTATCATGGTATGACAGTGCCTCGGGTTAAAGAGACGCTTACTAGCTTTCTCTCTCCCGAGTCGGCGTCATTATTTTTAACCCCGACGTTACCCAGCGCAAAAAAAAATAAAAAAAAATGGGTAAATTATAAGGACATGGATGAATGTGAGGTTGTCAGCACTGACGCTATTCGAGAATTGCGTCGTGCAAAAACAAAGAAAGAGATAAACTATACTGGGAGGGACGGTTTCGAGAAATCGTTTCTCCTCTGCGTCCTCTGGGGGGCGACTCTCTGAGGAGGGTCGCAGCACGGCCAGTTCGGTTGTTTTCCTGCTGGTGGCCACGGAGTGATATATTTATATATATATATATATATATATATACATACGTATTTCTGATTTAAAAATAAAGAAAAAACAAAGAAATAAACCATTCAGCGGCGTTCCAGAGGTTTCTTCCTCACCAATCTAATGTTCCTGAGACTGCTGGGCGGAGCAGTCTCGGTCTACTAAGCTCCTCGCAGCACTGAGTGCAAACGAGCATCGCCATTTGGGCTCCTCCACAATCGGGGGACTTGGGTGGCGGTAGCAGTCTAGCCAGTTAGAGATATGCAAGATCTGAGGACGTTTTTATCTCTAAAAAAAGCTTGGACAAATAGGAAGCCCTGACGCCGAGGCTATCAGGCTTCTAAAGGGTGGTCCCCTCCGGGGGTAGGGATGGTTTTGAGAAATCGTTTCTCCTCGGCGCCCTCTGGGGTGCGACTCTCTGAGGAGGGTCGCAGCACTGCCAGTTCGGTTTTCCTGCCGGTTCGCCGTTCAGGGCACCAAGGTGTCAGTGTCCCCAAACGATCCTCCGAGGGGGGTCGTAGAGCAGTCAGTTCGGTTTCCCTGCCGGTTCGCCGTTTCAGGGTGCCGAGGTGCCTGCTTTTTCCAATGATCCTCCGAGGAGGGTCGTAGGAACTAAGTTATTTAGAGGTAGGCAAGATCTGAGGACTGTCGTCATCTCTAATAAAGTTTAGACAGGAAGTCCTGTCGTAAAAAAAAAACAAAAAAAAACGAGGCTATCAGGCTTCTGAGGGCTCCTCCGGGGCAGGGACCGTTTTGAGAAACCGTTTCTCCTCGGCGCCCTCTGGGGTGCGACTCTCTGAGGAGGGTCGCAGCGCTGCCAGTTCGGTTGTTCCCTGCCGGTTCGCCGTTCAGGGCACCGAGGTGTCAGCGTCCCCATACGATCCTCCGAGGAGGGTCGTAGAACGGTCAGTTCGGTTGTTCCCTGCCGGTTCGCCGCTTCAGGGCACCGTAGTGACTGTTCAACCAAATCCAGAGGCCAGTCTTGAGAGACTGGTTCCCCTAGTAGAATTTCT
Organism: Gila orcuttii; assembly: GCA_026230005.1. Taxonomy (NCBI): domain Eukaryota; kingdom Metazoa; phylum Chordata; class Actinopteri; order Cypriniformes; family Leuciscidae; genus Gila; species Gila orcuttii. The sequence continues at coordinate 10,568,551 of JAPDVR010000003.1, forward strand.
GGCAGCGTGGAAACTACTGCCACATATTTCTCGGTGGGTCCTGCACACTAAAGAAAAGGGGTTCAGAATTCAGTTCTTGTCCACACAGATTTCTAGGGGTCCTCCCCACTGTGGTGTACCCCGAGCAGGCTTTGGTTATGGAGCAGGAAGTACTGACACTTCTGCAAAAGGAGCTGTAGAAGGGGTTCCTCCTCCCGGCAGACAGTCAGGGTTTTACTGCCATTACTTCATTGTTCCGAAAGAGGATGAGGGATTGCGTCCTACTCTAGACCTGCGTCAATTAAACAGCAGGTCTCAGAATCTTAAGTTCAAAGTATGCTTACGCTAAATATGATTGTGTCACAGACTCAGTCCGAGGACTGGTTTGTCACAATAGACTTAAAGGACGCTTACTTATCTATCCATCCTCATCACAGGAGGTTCCTGAGGTTTGCTTTCAGGGGCGAAGCATACCAGTATCGGGTTCTTCCATTCGGCCTAGGTTATCACCCCGCACCTTTTACAATATGCGTGGATGCAGCTCTGGCTCCTCTGAGATTCCAGGGCATTCGCGTATTAAATTAAATCGACGATTGGTTGATTTTAGCTCAGTCCGAGCTTTTGGCAGTTCAACATCGAGATGTCGTTCTGTCCCACATAAGGAGGTTGGGGTTGCGGCTCAACACCAAAAGAGTGTACTCCTCCCAGCTCAGAGGACCACTTTTCTAGGTATATTATTGTGATTCGACAACAATGCAAGCACGTCTGTCTCCTGCACGTATTTCTGCGATTCTCACAGCCGTAAAGGAATTTAAAACTAGGTCAGTCACTCACTGCAAACAGTCTCTGAGACTGTTGGGGCTCATGGTAGTTGCGTCCAACGTAGTTACTTTTGGCCTTCTGTACATGAGACCCCTGCAGTGGTGGCTCGGGACCAAGGGGTTTTCTCCGAGGGGAAATCCGTTTTCGCATGGTCAAGGTCACGCGGCTATGCCTTCGTGCCTCGGTCATGTGGAAGAAACCTTGGTTCCTCGCCCAGGGCCCAGTGCTGGGGGCTTCTTGTCGACGCGTCACGCTATCGACGGATGCTTCCCTCACAGGATGGGGGGCGGTCATGAGTGGCCGTTCGGTGAAAGGCCTTTGGTTGGGGCTCATGGCAGTTGCGTCCAACGTAGTTACCTTTGGCCTTCTGTACATGAGACCCCTGCAGTGGTGCCTCAGGACCAAGGGGTTTTCTCCGAGGGGAAATCCGTTTTCGCATGATCAAGGTCACGCGGCTATGCCTTCGTGCCTCGGTCATGTGGAAGAACCTTGGTTCCTCGCCCAGGCCCAGTGTTGGGGGCTTCTTGTCGACGCATAATGCTATCGACGGATGCTTCCCTCACAAGTCGGGGGCAATCATGAGTGGTTGCTCGGTGAAGGGTCCGGACAACACACTGATGGTCTCGTATATCAGAGCAGATATCCTGTTGAGGCAGGGGCTGTGGCCCGGGGAATGGAAACTTCACCCCGAGGTGGTGGAGCTTCTTAGGGAGAACTTAGGTCAAACTCAAGTCGACCTTTCGTATCGCTTGTACAATGCATTGCCCTTTGTGGTTCTCCCTCATGCATCCAGCTCCGTTTGGACTGGATGTGATGTATTAGGTGTGGTTCACGCTACAACTGTACGCATTTCCCGATATCTTTGCTCCTGGGAGCTCTGGATACTGTGGGCTCGGCCTCTGAGGGGGCCCAGCTCATAGACTCAGGTCTCTCGACCGAGGTCTTGGAGACCATACTCCAGTCTAGTGCTCCCTCCACGAGAAGACTAAATATGCATTGATATGGAAACCGTTCTCTGACTGGTGCAGAGAACGCCTTCTGAATCTTGTTTCTGCCCTGTTGGTACAGTACTTGATTTTCTGTAATGAATGTTTCTTTGCTGGGTTATCTCTGAGGAGAGATCCTTAATTTCGTCTTCTCCGTGGTACATGAGGCTGAGGCCTGCACGTACTTGGATTTGCACCTGGTATGGTGATAGTATTTCTTCACCCCAGGTCAGGTTGTATCTCTAGGTCCCTACTGAATGTGCGGGTCATTTGTGCTGCAGGCCTTCTGTCCTCCACCATTAATACCCCAGATCAGGAAAAACTTAATCTGTTATGCCCTGTCCGGGCTTTGGATGCATATGTCCACAGAGCTGCTCAGTGGCTTATATCAGAACAATTATTTGTCTGCTTCGGGTCACCTAAGATAGGTTGCCCTGCATCTAAACAGATGATGAGCAAGTGGGTAGTTGAGGCTATCTCACTTGCTTATGAAGCGGCCGGACAGCCTTCACCCTATGGCTGTTCAGGCCCATTCTACAGAAGTATGGCTGCCTCTAGGCTTTAATTTCGGGAGTTTCCCTTCAGGATATTTGTAATGCGGCAGGCTGGTCCTCACCACATACATTTGTCAGATTTTATGACTTAGACCTCTCCACTCCTGGGGCTAGGTTGCTTGCTTCTTAGTGTGCGCAAGACTTCACACAGAACGGGCATTTGTCTTTATGGCGTAGTGGGTATGGGGTTCCCACCGCGTCTCAACGCAGCTCGAGTTCCCTTGAAAGGGAACGTCTCAGGTTACGTATGTAACCCTGGTTCCCTGAGAGGGAACGAGACGCTGCGTTCTCCTGCCATTCTTCCTGCATGCCCTGATCGACTTGCTTCAGGCTTATCAGAAGCTGTCGCGGTCTGTTTTCAGGGGTGCTTTATAGCTTCCTGGTCTATGACGTCACCCGCCTATGACGTCTAGCTCTTCCATTGGACTGATTATACACGTGCTTCACGACGCAATCACGCAGAGCGTTCCCACCGCGTCTCAACGCAGCGTCTCGTTCCCTCTCAGGGAACCAGGGTTACATACGTAACCTGAGACGTTTTCGTGTTTCGTCTGTGAGGTTTTCTGCGTTTTCCCTTCGTGTAAACGGGGCCTAAAACTGCTTTATTTCTCTCATTTGTCTACAGTTCTCTTTGAGTAATAAGCAGTTGATCAAACCACTTTAATACAGTCATTAGAGAAAAAATATTGATCTGCTATAATGATGCAAAAGTGTTTTCTGAAAACACCTATAATGGCTTAAATACAGAGTCCTTTAAAATTATCAAGGGTCAAGAGCACAACTAAAGATGAACTAAAACTAAAAACATTTAATTTTCTCCTTTGATCAAGTGATCATTCATATACATCTAAACCTCTAACCTCTAAACCTCTTAATTTTAATAAGAGCTGCTGTTGACGTCTGACAGAAATAAATTTAGTCTGGTTAGTAATAAGTAAAGTCTATGTGTCTGGAAAGATCATCCAAGTAGTCTCTCATGTTAAATATCTCGGCATTATCCTCGACTCCACATTATCCTTCAAAAAACAAAAAACCTGATGGTAACGAGCAGAATCACTGAAGGAAAGATAAACACAAGAACTACATCTGACTTGCAGCCACAGCCTTAGATGAAATCAACTGAAAAGACAATAAATCTTTATTACAAACCAGGCTGACTTAATTTCTCTCATTTGTCTACATTTCTCTTTGAGAATTAACAGAAGTTTAGGTGTCAATGTTTTATTGAAAATTTGTTGTCACCAGTATGGTTTTGTAATAATGTTTGCTGGAACTGATAATTTATTGCAAAAAAAAAAAAAAACATAAACAAAGATGAAATTAAAAATTATATATATCAACACTCAATTTAATTACCTAATAAGCTCTACACTGCTTTGGTATTACTTTTAACACTCTACTGGTGGTTCCCATATGAACACAGAGCGATATTAATTCAACACCAGAGAATTTACTGTGTACACATGTCTCAACACTACAGGGTGTTAAAGATACACCAAGGCAGTGTTAGAGTTAATTAAATTCTTAAGTGAGTAAAGTAACACTGAGGCTACGTAAAATAACCAAACACAAAACAAAAGTAAAATCAGCAGCCCCTCCATGTTTTTTATCCTTCGAGTAGGGATGGGCAAATTGGGTCCTGGAGGGCCACAGCTCTGCAGAGTTTAACTCAAACCCTGATAAACTCTCCTGCCTGTAGCTTTCTACTAATCCTGAAGACATTGATATTCAGTTCATGTTCAGGTGTGTTTGATTTAGAGTCCCAGATAGTTGGGCAGTTTGACTCCTGGCTTTTATGCTCGTGTCTGGTCTTTGTAACAGTTTTTACCAAAACATAAAATTTGTTGCAAAGAAAGCCAAAAACAAAGATAATCAGGTGAAACAGTTTTCAGCATAACTAGAAATAGAATAGTTTACTAATTTTACCCTTGATCAATGTGATTAATTGTTATCAATATGTTATCAGAGCGGAGTGGAGCGGGAGCGCGAGCAGATCTTGGACAGAGTGCAGAACGGCATTTTTAAAAGGATGGAGCGTCGCCCTATTTCACCTGTAGTAAGTCAGTATGGTCACTATGGAATTACTACAACCTTTGAAACATGACAAAAACACTAGGTGAATTACAGTAATATTTTCATATTAATATTTGTGTACTGTACGTACAGTAAAGGAGGTATTGTTCAAATTTCAGCTGTAGTAAGTCAGTATGGTCACTATGGAATTACTACAAGCTTTGAAACATGAAAAAAACACAATAATTTTTATTTTTATTCTAAAAATATGTATGTATTGTACATACAGTAAGGCAGGTATTGGCAAAATCTCATCTGCAGTAAGCCAGGGTCGTCACTAGAAACAACTAACACCATTAATTGGGGGAAATATTCGTTTCTTTAAATACCCGGCTATGTGTAAACGTGGCCTTATTGTCTTTTCAGTGTATTTTATCTAAGGCTGTGGCTGGAAGTCAGTTGTAGTTCTTGTGTTTCTCTTTCCTTCAGTGATTGCTCGTTACCATCAGGTGTCTTCAATAATCGAACAATCATCCACTCAATTAATCACTTAAATATCTAATTAACTCTAATACTGCTTAGGTGTTACTTTTAACACCCTGTTGGTGGTTCTGAACACAGAGCGGTGTTAATTTAACACTGAGGATTTTTTTAAACCCTCAAAATAATAAACAAAATAAAAAAGCACAATACAAGGACATCATAACTTCATAAAGACAACAACAGCAACAAAAGAATAATTTTCAGCACAGGACACAAGCCATGCTATGGGGTGGTGATGGCGCAGTGGATAAGACACATGCCTTTGGTGTGAGAGACCCGGGTTTCGAATTCACTGTGAGACACCAATGTGTCCCTGAGCAAGACACTTAACCCCTAATTGCTCCAGAGGCGTGCGACCTCTGACATACATAGCAATTGTAAGTCGCTTTGGATAAAAGCTTCAGCTAAATGTAAAATGCCATGCGGAGCAACAATTTTCTTATTTTTATTGATTTGACCATTTGGATTTCATCGAAAAGGCTAAAATGGTATGCTCTACAATGACAGTGCTGCTATAATCCATAAGGTAACCTTTACTCAGAAATTGGGTTCTATATGAGTTCAGTGATTCAGGTCAAATGATTGTGCAACGATGATTATGTTAAAACACAACCAACACCATCAGATCATCTTTTCTATTTGTTGATCTGGCTGTTATAACTCAAGAACACCAGAGGGGGTCAAGAGCCCAACTAAAACACACACTGATCAACAAAATGGTGACTTAAACGTTCCGTTTTCTCCTTCAGTGATTCTGCTTGTTAACATCAGGTGTCTTCAATAATGCTCAATCATCACTCAATTATTCACTTAATTATCTCATTAACTTTAACACTGATTCAGTGTTCATTTAACACTCTGCTCAGAGTTTAATTGGGTCACTTAAAATTACTTAATTCTAGGGCTGGGCGATATATCGCATGACATTGTTATGCGCATCTCGTCAGTAAAGCCGGTTCCTTGATTAGTAGTAAATCACCTTCACCTGCTTTCAGATGGAAGATATGATGCCGATATGAGTGTTAAATTAACACTCAAGAGTGTTGAAGGTAATGAGATAATTAAGTGATTAATTGAGTGATGATTGAGCATTATTGAAGACACCTGATGTTAACAAGCAGAATCACTGAAGGAGAAAATCACAAATTGTAAGCCACCGTTATGGCGATCAGTGTTTGCTTTAGTTGGACTCTTGACCCTTAAACTTTCAATTTAAATTTTGTTTGTCTGCTGTTATAGATTTATAATAGTCAAATGAACAAAGAACAGTGTGTTCTGATAGTGTTAGTTATGTTATGGCATAATCATGCTGTGATCTCAAAAATGAAACTTATTGAAATAGTTTGGTTTAACTTGTTAGAGCATACAGCATAAATCACAAACATGAAGCTCAAATGATAATTGTCATAATATAACCAACACCATTAGATCACTTTTTTTTCTTTGTTCATCTGGCAGTTATAACTCAGATACAACAGCCAAACAAAATCTAAAGTTAATAATATAAGGGTCAAGAGCCCAACTAAAGCAAACAATGATCGCCATAACGGTGGCTTACAATTTTAGATTTGCTCCTTCAGTGATTCTGCTTTAGGTTTCTTCAATAATGCTCAATCATCACTCAATTAATCACTTAATTATCTCATTAACCTTAACACTCTTGAGTGTGGACTCATATACACTCCCAGGAGTGTTAATTTAACACTGGAGTTTTTGCTGTGTACAAAGAGCCATAGTTAACTGACAAGCTGAGCCATATAGCATTAATTATCGCTGGCGATACGTCCGCGATATTAATGCGATATGGCTCAGCTTGTCAGTGAACTACGGCTCTTTGTAGTAAATGCCGCTCCATCTGAAAGCAGGTGAAGGCGATTTACTACTAATCAAGGAACCGGCTTTACTGACGAGATGCGCATAACAATGTGATGCGATATATCGCCCAGCCCTACTTAATTCCATGATGTTGAAGTTACATGAACAAATTATGTTTGTTTAACGTAACCCAATTATGTGGGACCTGTTGACATAAAAAAGTTAATTAAAGCCAACATATCATTTTTTTGAGTGTGGTGTGCCTCAAAGGGCAGGGTTGGGAAAAGCTGATCTAGATTAACAAATCTTGTAAAAATGTTGTTATTTGTTGTCATTTACTGTCATGAACTAATGTTACCACATTGATCCTTATTGTAAAGTGTTATCATTAAACAATATTTACTTACCCAACGAGAACAGAAAAAATATAAGCCAGTGTAGGTGCATGTTCAATAGTGAAAAAAAGTGTCTGAGATACTTCTGATGTAGGATGAGGCTTCACTCTTGAACAGATGTCAGTCATTTGGTCATATTTATACACTGTGATTGAGACACACATTCTCACTCCCAACCTGTGGCGGAACCAGGATATTTTCATTTTTGCCTTTTGCCTCTCATTGGCATAACCACATATAATGCTGCTCAGCTGGTCTGAATTCTTTCTACTGTCTATAATTGTATCTGTACTGCAAGGAAATGGGAAAAAAAACATATTTGAAAACCCATTTGTACAGGTTTTGCCACTGTACTTTTGCCATCTCTGATTACCTCCGATTACTATCTGTTGAATTGAATTAAGGGTGCTCATTAATTTAACTTCTAAAAGCAAAATGGCCTCATTTTATTTTACTCATGTTTTATTTAGGATGTTGTCATCTTATATGGAAAAATCGCGTGAACCATTGTGATGCTAACTGTCGACTGGCCTACAAAGTGACATTATACCAGCACCACTTTATAGCTAAGTATTACATGTGGAACTGTCTCAAAAACATTTTTACTATAACAACTCTCAAGTTATACTAATCGTGAAAAGTGTTGATTATAGCAACACTCATCCATGCCCTCATCACCTTTAGATTGGACAACTGCAACAGCATTCTTTATGGACTACCAAACAAAATCATTGATAAACTTCAATATGTCCAGAACTATATCACCCCTGTCCTCTACAACCTTCACTGGTCAAACACAGGATCAAGTTCAAAATACTTCTCCTCAGATACAAAGCACTTAATAACCTTGCCCCTCCATACTTCTCTGTCCTACTAAGCCGCCACACTCACGCCCGCCTCCTCAGGTCCGTTGGTACTGACACACTTCTTGGGACCTGGGGCGACAGAGCCTTCTCAGCTGCTGCACCAACCCTCTGGAATGCCCACATCAAACAGTCAAGCACCTTAACATCCTTCGAACTGGCCCTCAAAACTCACCTCTTTGAACTTGCCTTTTCCCGTTAACAGACTTTCCCAGTTCTTCAAATCTTGTACTAGTTATGTAACCCTTTCTATATACCTTTTTTTCCAGTTTTTTTTCGATGTAAACCAACAACTTTAAAGCATCTTTGAGTGTCTAGAAAATCGCTATAAAAATTAAATGTATTCTTAATATAAATGAAAATGTCATGCAAAAACTCCAGTGTTAAATGAACTCTCCTGGGAGTTTATATGGCTCCACACTCAAGAGTGTTAAGGTTAATGAGCAAATTAAGTGTTTCATTGAGTGATGATTGACCATTATTGAAGACATCTGATGTTAACAAGCAGAATCACCAAAGGAGAAAATCCAAATTTTAAGTCACCATTGTGTTGATCAGTGTTCGCTTTAGTTGAGGTCATGACCCTTAAACTGTTAATATTAGATTTGGTTTGGCTGTTGTATCTGAGTTATAACTGCTAGATCAGTGTTTCTCAACCCTGTTCCTGAAGGACCCCCAACACTGTGTGTATTCTTTGTCTTCCTAAGCAAACACACCTGATTTAACTCATCAGCTCAATATCACATGGGGATATATGTGCAAATGAGCTGATGAGTTAAATCAGGTGTGTTTGATTAGGGAGACAAAGAAAAAGTGCAGTGTTGTGGGTCCTTCAGGAGCAGGGTTGAGAAACACTGTGCTAGATGATCAAAGAGAAAATGTGATCCGCTGGTGTTGGTTATGTTTTGACATCATCATCACTTGAACTGCATCACAAAACTCATTTAGAGCCTTAGCTCTGACTTAAAATGTGTATTGTTGATTACAACATCACAGTGATTCAACAGCAATTGAATTTTCCAAAGGATTTCTTAAAAGTTGTTCTGATAAAAATGAAATATTTTGTGTAGGCACACACAGACATCAAGAATCAGTGTATGAATCTCAACAATGGTGACAAACAGAATATTCAATTAGGAAAAGGAAGTTACTAAGACATTTCAGATCATAATTTATTCATACTGTTCATACTTCATAATTTATTCATATTTATTCATAATTTATTCATATGCATGATGGAGCCATGAATGAGTTTTGATTGGTGGCCCCCAGAATGCACCGCAACATGCTTTATCATTGTCACCTTTGTTGAGATTCACAGGCTGATTATTTATGTCAGTGTGTCTAAGTAAAATAATTTTTCAAAGTTTTTTGATCAGAATAACATTTAAGAAATATTTTGTATGATACTGATACACTGTAAAAAAAATATGCCTCTCCAACATAAAAATTTCTAGTGACCCGTTGCACCTAAAATTTTTAGTTGGCCCAATTTAAGTATGCGGAAAGAGCAAAATCCCCAGTGTTAAATTAACACTCTGAGTGTGGACTCAAACACTGAAGCAGTGTTAAAGTTAATGAGATAATTAAGTGATTAATTGAGTGATGATTGAGCATTATTGAAGACACCTGATAACAAGCAGAATCACTGAAGGAGAAAAACTTAATTTTAAGTCACCATTATGGAGATCAGTGTTTGCTTTAGTTGTGCTCTTGACCCTTAAATGTTTAACGTCACATTTTTTTAGGCTGCTGTACGTGAGTTATAGCAGCCGGATGAACAAATAGAAAAGGATATCTGATGGTATTGGTTATGTTTTAACATAATCATTATTTTGCAACCATTTGACCTGAATCACTGAACTCATGTAGAGCCCAATTTAGGTTTACTTTATTAATTATAGCAGCTCTTCTCTGGTACAGCATAGTTTTTTATTGTTAACAAAGAAATCCAAAGAAATTATTATACACAAACATCAATAATCAGCCTGCTAATCTCAACAATGGTGACAATTATAAAGCATGTTGCAGTGCATTCTGGGTGCCACCAATCAAAACTCATTCATGGCTCCCATCATGCATTGCTGTACGAATAAATAGTAAGCTGGTGTTCAGAGGTGATCGGTTTGTCACCATTGCTGAGATTCATACGCTAATTCTTGATGTCTGTGTGTGCCAACATAAATAATTTTTAAAGTTCTATTTTTATTTTCTTGATCATTTGGTTTCATTGAAAAGGCTAAAAAAAGATCCAGTACAAGGACAGTGCTGCTATTATTAATAAAGTAAACTTAACTAACATTGGGCTCTATATGAGTTCAGTGATTCAGGTCAAATGATTGTGAAATAATGATTATATTAAAACACAATCAACACCATCAGATGTCCTTCTCTATTTGTTCATCTGGTTGTTATAACTCATGTACAGCAGCCAAACAAAATTTTAAGTTAAATATTTAATGGTCAAGAGCCCAACTAAAACAAACACTTATCTCCATAATGGTGACTTAAAATTAAGTTTTTCTCCTACAGTGATTCTGCTTGTTATCATCAGGTGTCTTCAATAATGCTCAATCATCACTCAATTAATCACTTAATTATCTCATTAACTTTAACACTGCTTCAGTGTTTATGAGTCCACACTCAGAGTGTTAATTTAACACTGGGGATTTTGCTCTTTCCACATACTTAAATTGGGCCAACTAAAAATTTTAGGTGCAACGGGTCACTAGAAATTTTTATGTTGGAGAGGCATATTTTTTTTTACAGTGTAATGCTGAAAATTGTTTACTATAGAATCACAGGGGTGCTGTAAATAACAAGGTAAAAACTCTCTAAATGAGTTTTGTGATGCAGGTCAAGTGATGATTATGTCAAAACAGAACCAACACCATCGCAGTTTTTGCTGTGTGGGGTAAACTCTGTGATTTAGGGCCAATCAACAGGATTTCAGTTTTGTTATCAGTACAAGTTATCAGACATCCATGTTTTAAGTTCCTGAAGGCAAGAGATAACAGAACCGGGTGGACAAGCTGAGTTAGGTTTAACCGTTACAATTTTTTGAATATCATCAGCGTAACTACCAGAGGTGGAAAGTTCAGGGGTCAGAAAGTAAAAGTCCTGCCATAAGTTTATTCCACCCATGAACTCAGTCAGCTGATTTCACTAATTAGTTCTGTCTCATGTCTGAATTAGCAAATCCAGGTGATTGGAACAAAATACTGAGGAGGACTTTTACTTTCTGAACCTGGACTTTTATTTTCTGAATCTGGACTTTACACCTCTGCATAGCAATGCCACATGTCAGCCAAGACCAAAAAAATAAACCAGAACTGGACTTTATCGTAGCCAAAAAATCTGTGTATATTAAATATGGAGTAATTTCAGCCACAGTCTTAGATTAAATCAACTGAAGAGAAAAGAAGACATTAAATCTGTGAAGATCTCAGCAGAGGAGGATTAAACAACCCCACAAACAGCATTACCAGCTTCACTTATTACTAGCCAGACTGACTTTATTTCTGTCAGACGTCTACAAACGTTTAATTGAGAATTAACAGAGGTTTAACTCTAATGTTTCATTTGAAGTCGCCATAACAGTGATTAGTCTTCCCATTATTTGGGCTCTTAACTCTCTAGTCTTTATTTGGCTGCTGTGACAGTGTGTTTGTCAAACATATTAGTAGCAGAAAAGAAAGCTAAAGTGAAATGAGATCAGGGAATGATGGTTACCTGGTGATGGTTTTATAATCATCATGAAATAGACTGATTCACTGATGTCTTTTGAATTTAACAGTTGTATTCCATTAATATATTCACATCACAAACCCTTTGTCTTACGTCCTATGTTATTATTTGTTTGGTGTTGTTGTTTGTTTCTTTCTCCTTTTCTTTTTCCTTTTTACTTTCACTCTTAGCAGGACGATGCGGTTACCTGATTGGTCCATCCATCTACCAGTCATCGAAATGCTCGGTGATGATGCAACGCGGCTCCACCAATGAGGGCGCACTATGCGCCTATAAAGAGCACACCTGTGTGGGAAGCGGGAGATTCCACTTTGATTTGTTTGAGACGCATATTTGTGCCTTCCTCTTGTGCCTTCCCTAGCAACCTACATTGAAGTAATACGGTCCACACTTCTTTCGGCCAAGCGAGCGAAGTCGCAATACGCTCAAAGGCGCAAAAATAAGAATCAACCTCGGTTTCCCTGAAATGAGGTACTAACGATATATATTTACCTACATCAAATGTATTCGTTGCCGAACTTGAACTTGCAACCGGAGAAGCACTTACGACTCTAGAAGGAACTCTCGTATCAGGAGGAACGGGCATGGCTGTACCGCCAACAATTTTCATAGCTTCTAATTCTAATTGTCGCATCTTCACTTGCCTCTCCGACTCAATCTCAAGGGTGCGTATTTTAAGACGCAAATCCAACTCTGCCTGTCGAGTTTGAGCTTTGTCCTGAGCTTCCATCTGTAAACGAGCTAAACGCACTTTTAACTTCGTATCCTCCTTAGACCCCGAAGAAACAGGTGAAAATGGATCAAACGGCGATAAACCTGTCCTCCTCTCAGTTCCAAGCACCGGTTCAGATAACTCACTTTGCACATTGTCTCGATCCATCATATCAGGATTAGGAGAAAACCCCTCTGCACCAGCGAACTCTGTCCCTGAAACAGGTCCTACCAATACCTTTAATTCCACTAGACGATTCCACACAACATTTTTGATCTCCCTCTTAAGAGCCTGTTTCACTACTGGAATTTGAAAATGAGCCGCAACGGATAATAAATCATCCTTCCAACATCTTTCAAACTGCTCCACAGATGGATTCTCAATGAAAGTTTGCAAATTAAACAAAGTCATGGCGATTAAACTTATCCAGCATACTATAATCCACGACATAAATACAAACTTAGTACACATACAAAAACTCCATAACCTGTACCAATCACTCTATTTCCAGCACATGAACAATATTTACTTTATCGGGAAAAATTATTAAAAAAGATCCCGGACGAGCCCCCATTAATGTTACAAACCTTTTAAGTCTAGGGAGAGTAAAGTGTGCAACATTAAAATACTGAAAGTGTACTGGAAAAATATCTCACACAAACCAGTCCAATTAAAGTATGTTGAGGATTTATTATATTGAGAAGCAAAGGTGTAAAGAATACCTCAAGATAATGAATTAATAAGTGTACCATTTAGATACAAATCATACAAAGAGAAGGTTCACAAAAGAAGAGGTAAAGAGAAAAGAACTAGACAGTGCCAAATCAAAGAAAGAAACAAAACCAAAACCAGTCTTACTAATTATAAACCAAACAATTTATAATCTGACTAAATTGACATTCATCAAAAAAAAAAAAAAAGATCTTCAGCGTCAGAGACGCCCTAAATAAACTGCTCTCTCCTCCCCATAGATTTTGTAGAACGTGCCATATTTGTCAGGTAACGGGAAAACCGAATCAGGTGATTAAACCCGCTCCTCTTTTACCTATTCCTGTAGTGGGTGAAGCGTTTGAACAGGTGATTGTTGACTGCGTCGGACCGTTACCTAAAACAAAGTCCGGTAATCAGTTTTTATGCACGATCATGTGCAGAGCTACTCGATTTCCCGAAGCCATTCCGTTGAGGAAAATCACGGCTCCTGTGATTCTAAAAATGTTGCTTAAGTTTTTTTCCACATTTGGTCTTCCTAGAGTTGTACAGACGGACCAGGGAACTCATTTTTTATCGCGACTTTTTGCACAGGTTTTAAAATCACTATCTATCGAACACCGAGTGTCAAGCGCCTATCACCCCGAGAGCCAGGGCGCTGTTGAAAGATTTCACCAGACATTAAAATCAATGCTCAGGAAATACTGTCTGGAAACGGGAAATGATTGGGATGATGGTGTTCCTCTGGTGTTATTTGCGGTGCGAGAAGCCATACAGGAGTCACTGGGGTTTAGTCCAGCTGAGTTGGTGTTCGGACACACTGTAAGAGGACCACTCAAGATTCTCAAAGAGAAAATGTTGGAAGCTGATTCTGGGTCGAAGGTTCATATTTTGGACTATGTTAGTCGTTTTCGGGAACGACTGCATTATGCTTGCAGTTTTGCACAAAAATCTTTGGTGAATGTTCAGTCTGGAATGAAGAAACGATATGATGTGAAAACTGTTTCTCGTTCCTTTCAACCTGGGGATGAAGTATTAGTGTTGCTACCTATTCAGGGTTCTGCATTATCATCTCGTTTTTCAGGACCCTATGTTGTGTTAAAGAAAATCAGCGAGACTGATTATGTTATTCGAACTCCTGACAGAAAGCGCCAGTCGCGCGTCTGTCATATTAATATGCTCAAGTCTTATCACACCAGAAACAATTCACGGAACGGATCTACTGAGGTGACCATAGGGCCCATGGAATCTTCTGTGGCTCTGATTTGTGGATTACCATCAAACCTGGAGGATGAGGCTGGTGCAGAGGATGACATAATCCTACGAAATACTTTTCAGCAGTGTGCTAAGTTGGAAAACTCTGAAATTTTGAAGAATTTGCCGACACATCTTACTAATTTATCTGGTGTTCATGTGCAGGACATTGTGGGTGTTGTCACTGATTTTCCTTCCTTATTTGGGGATGTTCCGTCGCAAACTACGGTGTTGCGGCACGATATTAATGTTGATGGCGCATCACCCATTAAGCAGCATGCCTATCGGATGAACACTGTTAAGAGAACTATTATGAAGCAGGAAACTGAGTATTTGTTGCAGAATGGGTTAGCAAAACATAGTAGTAGCCCCTGGAGTTCTCCTTGTCTGTTAGTGCATAAGTTTGATGGGTCGTTTCGTTTTTGCACGGACTATCATCGTGTTAATGCGGTTACGGTGCCTGACTGTTACCCACTTCCTAGAATGGAAGATTGCATTGACAATTTGGGGTCAGCCAAGTTTGTCAGCAAGTTGGATTTATTGAAGGGGTATTGGCAGGTTCCGCTAACTTCTCGGGCATCTGATATCTCTGCTTTCGTAACTCCGGATTGTTTTATGCAAGATCACGTGATGGCGTTCGGATTACGAAATGCACCTGCCACCTTTCAAAGATTAATCCAAACCGTGTTGGCTGGGGTTCCTCATTGTAATGCTTATCTAGATGATCTTGTACTATATTCAACTGAGTGGACAGAACATCTGAAACTCCTTCGCACAGTGTTTGAGCGTTTCGAGAAAGCTACGTTGACGCTCAACCTAGCTAAGTGTGTCTTTGGTAAGGTGAGTGTGACCTATCTGGGTAAAGAAGTGGGCGGAGGACAGGTAAAGCCTGTGGAGGCTAAAGTTATTGCCATTACTGAATTTCCCGCGCCTACTTCACGGAAAGAATTACGACGTTTTCTGGGTATGGCGGGCTACTATCGTAGTTTTTGTGTAAACTTCTCTACGGTAGTTAATCCCTTAACAAATTTGCTTAGCCCTGGTAATCCTTTCATCTGGTCTGACGATTGTCAAAATGCATTCGAAACAGTGAAAGCTTTGCTGTACAATACTCCCGTCTTGGCTGCGCCAAATTTTGAACGTTCTTTTAAACTGGAAGTGGATGCAAGCGCTGTGGGAGCTGGAGCAGTGCTTTTGCAGGAGGATGATGTGGGAGTCGAGCACCCTGTTTGTTACTTTTCAAAGAAGTTTAACAAACATCAACGAAATTATTCCGTCATTGAAAAAGAAACTTTGGCTTTGTTGCTGGCCCTACAATTCTTTGAAGTATATTTGGGTTCTTCTAGTGCTCCTATAGTCGTTTATACAGACCATAACCCTCTGGTTTTCCTTCCAAGAATGTACAACCAGAATCAACGCCTTATGCGTTGGTCGTTGGTGGTTCAGGGATACAATCTTGAAATTAAGCATAAGAAAGGGTCAGAGAATGTGTTAGCCGATGCTTTATCTAGAGTGTAGTGTTATAGATCGGATTGAAATAATCATGAGATGTTTATTCTTATGGGGAGGAGTGTTACGTCCTATGTTATTATTTGTTTGGTGTTGTTGTTCGTTTCTTTCCAACACTCCCAGCATGCATTGCAACATGAAATTATGCAGCTGAATTGTCCTATAATTTTGTTTAATTCTAAATATTTGCTTTTATTTTTTTGCTGTTGTTTTTGTTGTGAATTAGTAGCTTTTCAGTGATGTTGTGAATTGATTATCTAAATATTTGTGATTGTCACCAATGTTGATATCTGTGTGTGTCAGCTAAGGTAATTTTTTTTTATTTCATGTTTATTAAAGGGTTAGTTCGCCCATTTAAGACATGAAGTTGTATGGTATCCTTACCAGCACTATAGTGCATACACACTGACCCACTCTGTAGTCACCTCCCTGGTCAGAGTTCTGGCCGCTGGAAGTTTTTCAAGAAAGTACTCCCGGTTAGTTTCCGGGGCCTCAAAACTGTGCGTTTTTACGTGAAAAACTTATTTGCGTTTCAAAGCTTGATTAATTTAACACACAAAAAACACGCCGGTCCAAATTCATACCTCAGTTTTAATCTGCACTATTATCTTTCCATTTCTATCAATCCGCGCTGCTGTCAACGTCAACAGTGCGCACGTTCCGATCAGCTGTTCCATAGTGTTTACACAATCGATTACGAAACGACGTAAAAAGTAGAAAATGAACGATGGTGCGAACTTGTAAATTTCCAGGCTGTGACCACAAGAATGTGCCGGGATCACCGTTCAGATTCCATCGTTTTCCTGTTTCGGATATAGCTACGAGACAGCTTTGGCTGGTTGCCATCGGCTACTCTGCGGGAGCTAAAATATCCAGAATCAAGGATTATCGTGTGTGCAGTGCTCACTTCAGCGAAGACGATTACATCCCCAACCAAGGAGGAAAAAGAAAAAAAATGATTTTAAAGAGTTTTGCTGTACCAGTACCACGGGTAAGCTCTATTTACTAACTTTATGATCCCATGTCTAAACTTGGGTCTAGACATGTTGTCAGCGAGTCGCGCTATCAACAGCTGATCGGAACGTGCGCACTGTTAACGTTGACAGCAGCGCGGATTGATAGAAATGGAAAGAAAATAGTGCCGATTAAAACAGGTATGAATTTTGACCGGCGTGTTTTTTGTGTGTTAAATTAATCAAGCTTTGAAAACGCAAATAATTTTTTCACGTAAAAACGCACAGTTTTGAGGCCCCGGAAAGTAACCGGGAGTACTTTCTTGAAAAACTTCCAGCGGCCAGAACTCTGACCAGGGAGGTGACTACAGAGTGGGTCAGTGTGTATGCACTATAGTGCTGGTAAGGATTCCATACAACTTCATGTCTTAAATGGGCGAACTAACCCTTTAAAAGATTAAAACCGATTGTTATATTGCTGGATCTGATGCTGCAGTAACAAAGGGTTTGTGATGTGAATATATTAATGGAATACAACTGTTAAATTCAAAAGACATCAGTGAATCAGTCTATTTCATGATGATTATAAAACCATCATCAGGTAACCATCATCGCCTGATCTCATTTCACTTTAGCTTTCTTTAATGCAGGGGTGGGGAATGTTGATCCTGGAGGGCCATTGTCCTGCAGAGTTTAGCTCCAACCCTAATTAAACACACCTGAAGCTAATCAAGGTCTTCAGGATTGCTAAAATTACAGAAAGGTGAGTGTTTTTTTTCAGGGTTGGAGCTAAACTCTGCAGGACAATGGCCCTCCAGGATCAACGTTCCCCACCCCTGCTTTAATGTGTTTGACAAACACACTGTCAAAGAAGACAAAATATATAATGAGAGTTAAGAGCACAACTAATGGGAACACTAATCACTGTTATGGTGACTTTAAATGAAACACATTACAGTTAAACCTCTGTTAATTCTCAATAAAACTTTTGTAGACATCTGACAGAAATAAAGTCAGTCTGGTTAGTAATAAGTGAAGCTGGTAATGCTGTTTGTGGAGTTGTTTATTCCTCCTCTGCTGAGATCTTCACAGATTTAATGTCTTCTTTTCTCTTCAGTTGATTTAATCTAAGACTGTGGCTGAAATTACTCCATATTTAATATACACAGATTTTTTGGCTATACGATTAAGTCCAGTTCTGGTTTATTTCTTTGCTCTTGGCTGACATGTGGCATTGCTATGCAGAGGTGTAAAGTCCAGGTTCAGAAAGTAAAAGTCCAGGTTCAGAAAGTAAAAGTCCTCCTCAGTATTTTGTTCCAATCACCTGGATTTGCTAATTCAGACAGGAGATAGAACTAATTAGTGAAATCAGCTGACTGAGTTCATGGGTGGAATAAACTTATGGCAGGACTTTTACTTTCTGACCCCTGGACTTTCCACCTCTGGTTTTGATCCACTTCAAATGTTGACTTCTGTAGTTTTTGACCTTGTACAGAGGTCACATGAACATCAATATCGGATGTTCAGAAGAAGTAAAAGAAAGACGTAATAAAAACTTTCATTCTGGCTCTTCAAGGGACATCTTTTCAACGTATGACAAAGCCATCAAAAAGACGTCTTTTGGACGTACCTTTGCTCAGTGGGTACATAGTGTGTGTATACTGATAATTTTTTTTTTTTTTTTTTTCATGAGATATTTTGTACAAAGACCTTTGGCATAACTACATGTAATGCTGCTCAGCAGGTCTGAATCCTTTGTCTATGGTTTCATCTGTACTGCAAGGAAATAGATTTTTTTTGTTGTTGTTGTTTAACCCTTGCTGATATCTTGAGAGATATGTTAGTTAATGGTCTGTTGGGATTTAAAGGGTTTCTGTATCATCTGTTTTATGGTTCCCAATTGTGCTGAATAGTAGAGCCTATGCTTCAGTCCAGGAGAAGAACAAGAAACAATGATGATATGCTGCATGTTGCTCTATTTAAAAAAGAGCATGTACCTGTATTGCAATGAGTTTTTTGTTTATTATGTAATTAATTAAGTTTCATAAATGAAAATAAATGCACAGTTTATCTTTGTCCCAACACTTGTATGTTAGCAACTTAAGGCAAATTTAAATAGAAATTTAAAAGAGAAATTTAAGGCAATAGTTTTCCATGTTTTATAAGTACACTCAACTAATTACATTTTACAGTTGTAAGAAGTTCTAGTTTAACTGTTTTAAGTCTCAGCATATTCCAAATGTATCCAATATGTAAGTATGCAGTATAAGGGTTCCTTTGTTCTGTATGAATGTACTGCCAACATCTCTTGTTCATTAGGAAGGACCTCTGGTTTCGAACAGTGTAGTTTCCCTATGCTATACATTGAGAAAAGCTTTTCTGGAGACAGATGCATAAGTGGCGATCTTAGCCGGAAAACTGACCACATCTGGATTTGTTATACCATGTGTATAGGATATAATATATTATGTAATGTATGTTCTTATTGGCCAGAGTTGTAATACTCCCCTCATATTCTTACTATATATTCTATAAACCAGGGATCAGGGGTGGAGAGCTTCTGCCTCCCCACACTGTAATTTTTTTTTGTAAATTTACAGGTAACGGGCTGTATTTTTCTACAGAATTTTGCCGTTTTGTCATTATATAGTGAATGCCTGTTATTTTACAGATATTTGCTGTAATTTAAAGGTCCACTATTAAATTTACATCAATTTTACATTTTTTTTAAATGAAATTGTCTGTATTTTTACAGGGTTGTGTGTAATTTTACATAAAATATTAAGTAATATTTTACAGATGCTTCACTCAAAAAAATGATGTGTTGGCTTTACTTAAAACTCTGAGCTGAGTGTTAAATGAACACTGAAGCAGTGTTAAAGTTAATGAGATAAGTGAATAATTGAGTGATGATTGAGCATTATTGAAGACCTGATGTTAACAAGCAGAATCACTGAAGGAGAATACCGTAATGTTTAAGTCACCATTATGGAGATGAGTGTTTGTTTTAGTTTGGCTCTTGACCCCCACATTAATAACTTTAGATTATGTTTGGCTGCTGTACATGAGTTATAGCAGCCAGATGAACAAATAGAAAAGGTGATCTGATGATGTTGGTTGTGTTTTAACATAATCATTATATCACAATCATTTGACCTGAATCACTGAACTCAAATAGAACCAAAATTCTGAGTTAAGTTTACCTTATGGATCATAGCAGCACTGCTGTTGTAGAGCATACAATTTTTAGCCTTTTTCAATGGAATCCAAATGATCAAATCAATAAAAGAGAAACTTAAAAAAAAATAATAATAATTTATGTAGGCACACACAGACATCAAGAATCAGTCTGTGAATCTCAACAATGGTGACAATTATAAAGCATGTTGCAGTGCATTCTGGGTGCCACCACTCAAAACTCATTCATGGCTCCCATCATGCATTGCTGCATGAATAAATAATGAGCTTATGTTCAGAGGTGATCTGTTTGTCACCATTGCTGAGATTCATACGCTAAATATTGATGTCTGTGTGTGCCTACATACAAATGTTTTATTGAAAGATTTTTTGAAGAAGTTTTTTTTTTTTATTTGATCTGATCATTTGGATTTCTTTGAAAAGGCTAACAAAATGGTATGCTCTACAACAGCAGTGCTGCAATAATCCATAAGGTAAACTTAACTCAGAATTTGGCTTCTGTATGAGTTCAGTCATTCAGGTCAAATGACTGTGATATGTTAAAACACAACCAACATCAACACTGTAAAAATGAATACGAATGAATATGCTAAATCTAATCAATAAAATTGAGTTCAATAAAAAATGAGTTCAGTGACTCAGGTAAAATGATTGTGAAATAATGATTATGTTAAAACACAACCAACACCATCAGATCACGCTTTCTATTTGTTCATCTGGCTGTTATAGCCAAACAAAATCTAAAGTCAATGATTTAAGAGTCAAGAGCCCAACTTAAGCAAACACTGATCTCCATAATGGTAACATACCAATTACGGTTTTCTCCTTCAGTGATTTGGCTTGTTAACATCAGGTGTCTTCAATGTTGGCAATAAAAAAAAGTGTTCTTAAATCATCTTTGACGTCAGTCTGTTATTCCGATATTTTTGTTTAAGAAAATGTGTAAATTTTACTCATTTTAAATGGTTAACGTTTAAGGAATTAATTTGGTTAATTATTACTCAATTCTAATTTGTTAAATTTAATTAATAATATTGCTTGTAATCTGTTGCCTCAATTTTATTGATTAGATTTAGCATATTCATTCGTATTCATTTTTACAGTGTACATATCACATTTTCTATTTGATCATCTGGCTGTTATAACTCAGATACAGCAGCCAGACAAAATATAAAGTTAATAATGTTGGGGGTCAAGAGTCCAACTAAAACAAACACTGATCTCCATAATGGTGACTTTAAATTATGGTTTTCTCCTTCAGTGATTCTGCTTGTTAACATCAGGTGTCTTCAATAATGCTCAATCATCACTCAATTATTCACTTAATTATCTCATTAACTTTAACACTGATTCAGTGTTCATTTAACACTCAGCTCAAAGTTTAATTGGATCGCTTAAAATGACTTCCATGATGTTGAAGTTACATGAACAAATTATGTTTGTTTAACGAAACCCAGTTATGTGGAACCAGTGGAACCTGTTTACATAAAAAAGTTAAGTAAAGCCAACACATCATTTTTTTGAGTGTTTCTGTGAAATTAGAAAACAAAGAAAAGAAGGTATAACTGCAGAAATCAGCAGTCATTTAACATGTTTTTCTTGAAGATCATTAAGCATGTGGGGGTTAAAGTGTGTTTTAAGGTTAAATAATAGTTTAGTGTTTGTACATATGTAGGCTACATACAGTAGGAAGGCCTATTGAATTATTTTAGTCTTTTAATTTTGTCTTGCAAATAGATGCTCATTTTGATCATCATTTGTATGATTCTCCCCTAATTTCATGTATATTTTATGTATTTTATGAATATTTTTCCAAATCTGTGTGTGTGTGTGTGTGTGTGTGTGTGTGTGTGTGTGTGTGTGTGTGTGTGTGTTCACGCGCGCGGGATGTCGCAGATTCAAATTATCCGCCATTACTTTTCCGTTGCTTAGACCCTAAACGGCGGGACATTTTGAAACGCTGTCTGGAAGCTGAAAACTGTTCTCTTAAAAACATCCTTGATTTTATTATAGTCAAATTGTAGTAACCACGTTTTTTGGCTGGTTTATTATCATTTTAACCCTCTGAGGTCGGCTATCGCGCCGGCGCGATAGTCTCCCTTTTTTTCTTATCGTCCATTTTTTTTGTGTATACTCACAATATAAACAAAGTATTGTGCTTTTAGTCAAATAAAGATAAATAAACATGATGCTAGTTTTGCCTTCTCTCTGTAGTGAAGTCCATTCTGAAACGCGTCCGAAAATTAACTGTGATTCCGCGAATACTTGTCATACAGGCACGAGTGTTTTTCCATAATGAAGCTTGAACTCTCTTCTTTTAAATGAATTAATTTATATAAAAAACAAATATTCTCAGTTTATGTAATCTGTATGAAAAGAGGGAGATGTCAGTATTTTTCTTTCCAGCTCATTATACCTCATTACGCGTTAATGTGCCACGCCCACGGAGAGCGGCCCACCAGAAGTGCTGGTAGTTTCATTTCGAGGAGCAACGGATCCAGCTGATGTAGTAAGTCATTTATTCTTAAGTGCTTTGTTCTAATCGCGATATTGAATAGTGTCTATAAACCGCAAAAAGACTGTTTAAATATGAATTGCGTGTCTGTGTGTAGGCTAAATGATGAATGAACGGCACAGGCGCGTGTTTACAGTTAGACAGCGCGTGTCTGTGCCGTTCATTCACTCTCGCATCTACATTAGTAAACATGTTATTAAATTTACATGAACACATCCAAACTATATTGCTATAGCCTACTAAGATGAGTAAAAATAGACTGAAATATGTTGAAATAAAATGTCTGTATAAGCAACAAACTACAAATTAACATGTATATGCTAATATATAATACACAATATGTTACAGACTAAATATGAATGTTTAGACAAGATTTTGTGATTAGTTTTGGATAGATTATAAAGTTTTCACTGTAAAAAAAGAATACTGTCACATTAAATAGGTAAGCTTTTGTTCACCAATTTCTGCTCATGTTAAATATACTATAGTATGATGTTTTGTCAACAATAAAGTTGGTATATTGAATTATCAACTAAGATGTTATTATAGTGTCTGTTCCAATATTCAAACTAATGAATCCTTACCTTTTTTAATACGTATGATAAAATGTATACTTTTTACAAAGAAATAATACACTTGAAATATTGTTAAAATTGTAATTGTTGTTGTAATTGTAACCTATTTATAATTGGTTACAATTTCTAATTGTAAAATATGTATATATATACACAGCAAAATCCCCAGTGTTAAATTAACACTCTGAGTGTGGACTCATATAAACACTGAAGCAGTGTTAAAGTAACACTGACGCAGTGTTAAAGTTAATGAGATAATTAAGTGAATTATTGAGTGATGATTGAGCATTATTGAAGACACCTGATGTTAACAAGCAGAATTACTGAAGGAGAAAACCGTAATTTTAAGTCACCATTATGGGGATCAGTGTTTGCTGTAGTTGGGCTCTTGACCCTTAAGTCGTTAACTTTAGCTATTGTTAGGCTGCTGTACGTGAGTTATAACAGCCAGATGAACAAATAGAAAAGGTGGTCTGATGTTATTGATTGTGTTTAAACATGATCATTATTTAACAATCATATGACCTGAACTCATAGAGAGCCCAAATTAGGTTTACTTTATCAATTATTGCAGCACTATTCTTGTACAGCATAGTGTTTTAAACATTTACAAAGTAATCCAAATAAATTTATAAACACGTCTCAAATACAAAAAAAAAATTTTTTTAATCGATTCAGTTTTTTTAGACACAAAGACATCAAGAATCAGTCTGTGAATCTCAACAATGGTGACAATTATAAAGCATGTTGCAGTGCATTCTGGGTGCCACCAATCAAAACTCATTCATGGCTGCCATCATGCATTGCTGCATGAATAAATAATGAGCTTATGTTCAGAGGTGATCATACCAGCCAAACCATACTTGCTGAGTGATCCTGCTCATTTGCCTTCTACATCATTATACTATCGGAGCTACACAACTCCTGGTCTAAGCTCTTGTTCTATCCAGACTGGACTATTGTAATGCTCTCTTGGCAGCTCTTCCAGCATCAGTCAAACCTCTGCAACTGATCCAAATGCTGCAGCAAGAGTGGTCTTTAAAGCTAATCTCACTACTTTAGATCTGTGTCCTCCAGAAGCTTGTGTTCTGCAAGTGAACGGCGCCTTGTGTTGCCATCACCCCAAAGAGACACAAAATCACTTTCACTGACCTTTATCTGGACTGTTTCTTGCTGGTGGAATGACCTGCCCAACACATTTTCATGAAACTGCTAAAGATCCATCTTTTCCGTAAACACTTGACCCAATAATATTAAATCTTTGTTTAAAAAAAAAAAAAAACTTGCTATGTGTACTCTGCTAGGCTAACTGGGACTTGTCATTGCACTTGTTGCTTCTATTGTTATCGTAATTGGTAAGTCACTTTGGATAAAATGTAATTGTAAAAGTAAAAAAAAAAGTTCTATTAGAGTATAAAGGTATTGAACTATGAGCTATTCTTTTCATCGACCTATGTGGACTGTGTCATACTTACCATCATACTATCGAGATTCTTACTACCACTATCACTGCGAAGCTCATACAGCAATTGCCTTTTAATGTGGATATTTTTACATGTTCTAAATTATATACTAAGCTTGTATTTCCTATCTATCACTTATCTTGACGTTCAGTGTTTATGTTCAATTACTAATACTGTAAATGTGTAGGTATTCTGTACTTATACATTTAGTTAATTTAACAGAAATTGACTGTAAATGTGCTATTATTAAGTACTTAATTAGAGATTGTGGTCAAAGTTGTGAAATTGGATCTGTAAAAATTAAAACTGTAAATATACAAACATTTGTATTTAAATTGATGTACTTATTGCGTTTTTATACATAATTTCATTGTTATTTTACACAGAAAAACTATATATTAAAAAGAAATTACGGTAGATAGACAGCATGATAATTACATAACTTTATAAAACCCTAAATTTTCAGTTTAACCAGTAAGTTAAATGTCTTTTTAATGTAATCTGACATAATTTATCCGTTTTTACACGGTTTAATAAGTCATTATCAACAGTAATATACTGTAATTTAATCAATTTTGACTGTCTTTTTAATGTAATTTGACATAATTTATCCGTTTTTTCAAGGTTTAATAAGCCATTATCAACAGTAATATACTGTTATTTAATCAATTTTGACTGTAAAGTTAATTCTGTATTTTTACGGTTTTTGCATGTAATTTTGTGAAATGGTTATTTGCTGTAATTTAACGGAATCCGTCTGAAAACTTTGCTGCCAGAGATTTACCGTTTTTTTACGGGATTTTTTTTTTACAGTGCAGCGCTGTTTCATTGTTCATTCAAATGCTAATAAAGACCGGAATTAATGGCACGTCATGTTGGAATCTTCATTTGGAGGAGACAGACCCAGCCCTGGCTTTTCTCTGTCCCGTCCGCGATCTGCACCTGTACTTGGACGGAACGCAAAGCCTCAGGACTTTAGATCAGCACTTTGTTTGTTACAGAGGCCAGCAGAAGGGGAAGGCTGTCTCCAAGCAGAGGATGGCCCACTGGATAGTGGATGCCATCGACTTGGCTTACGAAGCCCAAGGCGCGGCTTGCCCACCCGGGTTGAGAGCCCACTTCACCAGGAGTGTCGCTTCTTCTTGGGCGCTGGCACATGGCACCTCGCTGACAGATATCTGTAGATCTGCGGGCTGGGCGACAACTAACACGTTCGCTAGGTTTTATAGCCTACTTGTTGAGCAGGTTTCTTCCTGTGTGCTGGCTTAAACCAGCCGGTAACACCGAAGTTCCCGCTCTAGTGTCGGCTTGCTGCGCCACTCCCCTCCACATGGAGTGGATACGTGCACTTTTTTGCTTCAGGCGAACCCTGTAGAGTTCCTCCGCACCCCTTCGGCAGTTTGACATTGCGGAGCGTCAGACGCCAGGCCTAGTGCTCATATGCTTGTGTAACTTGTGCTAGGCTGGGTTCCATATGTGGTGATCCCTGCGGCGATCCCATATGCATATTCTTCCATGACCAGCTCCCTGCGGTGAGCCCGTGTCTTCCCTTGGCAGAGTCCGGTCTGCCGTCACTGTCTGGTGTAGCCTCCCCCTTCTCAGGCTGGAGCCACCC
Source organism: Gila orcuttii (assembly GCA_026230005.1). Lineage (NCBI taxonomy): Eukaryota > Metazoa > Chordata > Actinopteri > Cypriniformes > Leuciscidae > Gila > Gila orcuttii. The sequence goes on from JAPDVR010000003.1 coordinate 10,594,770, forward strand.
CAGTGACATTCCATATGTTGCACTGCCCCTCCGGCCATGTCCATATGTGTATTCTCCAATGTTACCTCCCTTTGTGCAGGATGTGGCTTCCGCAGCGCTCCTCTCCCATGGAAAGGCATGCTTTCCCAGTGTTATCCAAGAGTTCCACTGTGTGGGTTATAACGGAACAGCAGTTCAAACTCCCTCTACGCTGGCCTTCTGCCCCAGCCAGTTGGGGGTCTGAGAGTCTTGCATAGGGCACTGGATGTGGCAGCAACCGTGGCGTTTTCCATAGGGATCCCAATTACGTTGTCATGTCGACGTTACGTTGAACGTGAGCAACTGATAGGGAACGTCTCGGTTACTAATGTAACCCTCGTTCCCTGAAGGAGGGAACGGGAGACGTAACATCCCGTTTCCACGGTTGCTGACCATCGCTGTATGGCCGAACACGTTTCGGCTCTTCAGCGTAATAACAATATGCGACGCACCTGCTGCCCGTTATATGCTTTGTTGCAAGCAGAGCAGCTGATGCAATTATCGCATGCCAATACGCATTGGCTCGTTTCAATACTCTCGAAGTAGATTGGTCTCTCAAGGCGATCCCAATTACGCTGTCACGTCAACGTTATGTCTCCCGTTCCCTTCTTCAGGGAACGAGGGTTACATTAGTAACCGAGACGTTCTCCAGGAAGCCATCTGATCCACATAAAGACGCAGGGATCTCACAGGACAAAGCTCCTGACAATTTGAGGTCTACCGGTGTGTTTAGCGTAATTACTCGACAATACCTTGGTTAAAAAAGCGGGGTTTGGCCTCAACAGCACTTCGGAATTTTCTGGACCCCAGTAGACACTGTAAACATTGCGGGGCCACAAGAGCGCATGTAATTCACTAATACGTTTTGAGTAAAAGAAATGGCCATCAAAAAAGTGTTTTTCAAAGAAAGCCATTTAATATCTGCTGATGACAATGGTTCAAAACGGAAAGACGCAAAGATGGTCCCATTGTGGAATCTTGATTCTACAAGGAGGATTTAAGTGGTTAGCACCTTTTTTAAAAAGCAGCACCAAATGATGTTTCCCAATAGAGCAACCATCTATGAGAACTTGAAAAAATGTTCCACCTGTTCTGATATAGTGCCCTGGTCGACGGAGCTCAAGCAATCAGAACAGGGTCCCTGACCCCCTGTGAACAGCCCAAAAGGCTAGTGTCGTTCCAAATGGCCAGACGATTCTGGGTTCACAGTCTGAGGTAAATCGTTCCACAGTTTGCCGTTCAATTGTGTCAGGAGATCTGGTCTGATTGGTAACTGGGCTGGCGGACCCTTTAAAAGATGGTGAAGGAAACGAAGAAACCATGGTCTGTTCGGCCAACATGGGGCTATTAACAACGGTTGGTTCGTTATACAAATATGAATCATGGGAAGAGGAGGGAACTCATAGAGGAGACCACTCAACCAACTGTGGGCCATCACATTGTAGGATTATTCGTGAACAGGCCATTTCATGAACACAACACCACATTCCACATTTCAGAGAGATTCCCCATCGAACCATTAGTAAGTCATAAAACGCATTCATGGGGCCGAGATGGCTAAAGGAGACGTGCCCCTACCCCCCCCCCTCTTTTGCCTGTCTAATCTCACACCATTGATGCAAGGACAGCAGAAAAAGATTTCTCTTTGTTCCCCAAACTTAAGACCAAATGGCCAATAAATCCTGTGGTGACCCCAATGCATATATCCACAGCCTTATAAGGAAACAAAGGGTGCTAAGATGTTCCCATGGCCCGGAATCACCACAGACCTTAAACCAAGGACACCTCCCTGGTTTTTAACAAACACCCAGCCAGCACAGCCATGTGGGGCCCACATGGGTTTGACCTGGGCTATCTAACTGGGACCCAGACAGTTTTGTCCACGGTTTCCATGTAGGCCCCACATGAGTTTGCCCAGATGAAATGAACACTGCTCAGTGTGCAACCTACAGGCTGTTAAATGTAACACTGATCAGTTTTGGAGTTAATGAGATAATTAAGTGATTGAATAATGATTTAGCATTATTGATGAACACCTGCTGTTAACAAGCAGAATCACTGAAGAAAAGAGAAACATAAGAACTACTTCCAGCCACAGCCTTAGATGAAATCAACTGAAGATAAAGTACATTAAATCTCTCAAGATCTGATTAAACAACTCCACAAACAGCATTAACAGCTTCACTTATTACTAACCAGGTTGACTTTATTTCTGGTAGACATCTACAGAAGTTCTTATTGAGAATTAACAGAGGTTAAGATGTTGATTATTTATTGAAAATAAGAGGTTGGTTTGATGTCACCATTATAGTGATCAGTATTTGCTTTAGTTGGGCTCTTTATTTTTAACATTAATTTTTCTCTGCTCAGTTGTATCTGATTGTTATGTTGGTAACAGCAAAAGAAAATGCAATCAGATGCTATAAACTGATAGACGATAAGAAAAAAAATCATTGTGTGTAAGCTTTATATGCGTGAAATGCTATTCCTTTTGTTATATTGTTGTGATTCTACAGGTCCAGTGCATTTTTATTAGATCAAATTATTCTTAAAACGCCATTTACACATTTTGTACTTCTGCGATTTTTACTCACACACAGACATCAAGAATCAGCATATGAATCTCAACAATGGTGATATGCTTCATGGTGCAATGCATTGTGGGTGCATCATACGAAACTTATCCATGGCTCCCAGAATGCATTGCACCATGAAGCATGTCACCATTGTAGTGATTCATATGTGGATTCTTGATGTGTGTGTGTGTGAGTAAAAATCGCAGAAATACAAAATGTGTAAATGGTGTTTTAAAAATCACTTGATGTTCTGATAAAAATGTGCTGGATCTCTTGCTGTAGAATCACAACAATAAAACAAAATGAATAACATATCACCCATATAAAACTCACACACAATATTAGTGAGTTAAGCCACTAAATGATGATTATATTCTACTCATCAATCAGTTTATAGCATCTGATTGCTTATTCTCTTTTGCTGTTCTTAACAAAACAATCAGATACAACTGAGTAGAGAAAAACTAATGTTAAAAAGTCAAGAGCCCAACTAAAGCAAACACTGATCACTATAATGGTGACAGCAAACCAAACTCTTATTTACAATAAATAATCAACATCTTAACCTCAGTTAATTCTCAATAAGAACTTCTGTAGACGTCTACCAGAAATAAAGTAAACCTGGTTAGTAATAAGTGAAGCGGGTAATGCTGTTTGTGGAGTTGTTTAATCAGATCTTGAGAGATTTTGTGTATTTTATCTTCAGTTGATTTCATCTAAGGCTGTGGCTGGAAGTAGTTCTTGTGTTACTCTTTTCTTCAGTGATTCTGCTTATTAACAGCAGGTGTTCATCAATAATGCTCAATCATTATTCAATCAATTAATTATCTCATTAACTCCAACACTGATATGTGTTACATTTAACAGCCTGTAGTGTGCACACTGAGCAGTTTTCATTTCATCTGGGCAAACCCATGTGGGGCCTACATGGAAACCATGGACAAAACTGGCTGGGTCCCAGTTAGATAGCCCAGGTCAATCCCATGTGGGCCCCACATGGCTGTGCTGGCTGGGCAACGGTCTCAAAATTGCTTCCAATAAGCTGAATTGATCACCAGTATTTACCTCACATATATCTGATGTATCATGTATGCTTTATATAATCTGTGGAGTTTTTTCTGTGTTTAACATTTATTACAGCCTATTCATAGGTTTTTCTACCTCAGTTATAGGAACTAACCACCAGAAGTTGCCTCATATATGTATATCTTCTATATCATGTATGCTTTATATTACCTAAATTCGTTCTGTGTGTTAAACCTTTATCACAGCAAAATCCTTATTAACCCTCTGAGGTCTAAGGGTTTTTTGGGGTCCTTGAGGTGTTCTGACATGCTCTGACATTTGAGCTTTTTTCAGTTATTTATAAACATGTTAATGGCAAAGGTGTAAATTCACTCTATATAGCACAAATGGGGCTACCGTAATATGTGAGCAACATGTATGTACATGTTTGTATTTTTGAGAGAATATTGCTTATGCATGGTTATTGAAAAAACTAAAACTTAAAGTGTCTGAAATAAGGCCACAAAACACATACTAAATATGTGTCCACAAGACTTTTGACTAATGAGTGTTGTTGCCTAGAATTTTTGCTTCAAAATGATCTGAAAATCATCCTGCCTAATCATTTACACAAAACAATACATTGATTTAAATTTTATAAGACACCTTTTGTTTGGAAAGGCAATATGCGTGGAGGCGTGTTCACACCTGAGAAGACAAAGGCCGGATAATGAGCCCTATAATAAGCTGCATATTAATTAGCCCTTTCACACATGTGAGTCACAGGATCCCAAAGAATGCAAGGACAAAAGAAATTATCTATATATACATATTTTACAATTAGAAATTGTAACCAATTACAAATAGGTTACAATTACAACAACAATTACAATTTTAACAATATTTCAAGTGTATTTCTTTGTAAAAAAGTATACATTTTATCATACGTATTAAAAAAGGTAAGGATTCATTAGTTTGAATATTGGAACAAACACTATAATAACATCTTAGTTGATAATTCAATATACCTACTTTATTTTTGACAAAACATCATACTATAGTATATTTAACTATGAGCAGAAATTGGTGAACAAAAGCTTAACTATTTAATGTGACAGTAGTCTTTTTTTACAGTCAAAACTTTATAATCTATCCAAAACTAATCACAAAATCTTGTCTAAACATTCATATTTAGTCTGTAACATATTGTGTATGATATATTAGTATATACATGTGAATTTGCAGCTTGTTGCTTATACAGACATTTTATTTCAACATATTTCAGTCTATTTTTACTCATCTTAGTAAGCTATAGCAATATAGTTTGGATGTGTTCATGTAAAAATAACGTTTACTAATGTAGATGCGAGAGTGAATGAACGGCACAGACACGCGCTGTATAACTGTAGTAAACAAAGCGCGTGCGCCTGCATGCCATTCATTCATCATTTAGCCTACACACAGACACGCAATTCATATTTAAACAGTCTTTTTGCGGTTTACAGTCAGACACTATTCAATATCGCGATTAGAACAAAGCACTTAAGAATAAATGACTTACTACATCAGCTGGATACGTTGCTCCTCCAAATGAAACTACCAGCACTTCTATTCCAGGGTTATTAGATAGCGTATCCTTTCGCTGTGAGGAATAATACTGTGTACACAGCTGTACAAGATACTTATTAAACACGATGTGTTTTATAATCCAGCTGGTGGGCGTTGGCATGTTTGAATGGCTTGCCTTAGATAATTTGCGTTTGAATACCGGCGCGCTCTCCGTGGGCGTGGCACATTAACGCGTAATGAGGTATAATGAGCTGGAAAGAAAAATACTGACATCTCTCTCTTTTCATACAGATTACATAAACTGAGAATATTTGTTTTTTATATAAGTTAATTCATTTAAAAGAAGAGAGTTCAAGCTTCATTATGGAAAAACACTCGTGCCTGTATGACAAGTATTCGCGAAATTACAGTTAATTTTCGGACGCCTTTCAGAATGGACTTAACTGACAGAGAGAAGGCAGAACGCGCATCATGTTTGTTTTTCTTTATTTGGCGAAAAGCACAACACTTTGTTTTTATTGTGAGTATCCAGAAAACTTATCAGGATCGAATGATGTACAACACTTAATATGTAAAATCAAAATCAACAGAGTATTTTGAGTTCCCTTTCGTTGTCACTCCAAGTTACGTCGGATGACGACGAATGGGGTTTCGCTTAGAAAGCCTATCAGCTTCGAGTATTACAAAACGAGCCTATGGCAAAGAAATGCCATGGGTCTGCGGAATTTGCATGACGTAACTCCGCCCCACCTCGTGGGTATAAAAGGAGGAAGTCCGCAACAGCAGTTTATGTTTTCGCTTCGGAGCCAAGTTTATTCTTCTCTCCACAAGCCATCTCTGAATTGTCAGCTTCACGAACGAGTGCCTCGAGTGTTGGTGTGACGGCGATCTACGGCGAGAGCGTGCTTCCTGCTGATCTGCTGCAGTGATTTGCCAGTCGGCGCGTTTCTCCCCGGGCGCTTCAACACTTGAGTTTTCAAACTAAAAGAGCTTACACGCGGCACGTCTTTTTAAAGATGCCTCGCCCGTGTACTTCTGGTTGCGGCAGATTGGTATCGGACTCTGATGGGCACGAGCGTTGCATAGTATGTTTGGGCATTGATCATGCTAGAGCAGCGCTCGTGGATGACTCATGTTTTCTCTGTGGGAACATGACCATCGCGTCATTACGGTCGAGACTCGGTGAACTCGCAAGAGTGAGAGTCCCCTCATCCACCCCCCGCCCTGCGGCTGGTGGCCAGGGTGACCTGAGGGTGACGGTCTGGAACAAGGCGCCGACTATGTGTCCGCGACCCCAGCCCCCCTCTTCAATGACGGTGCCCGCTAGTGAACTGCCGATTCCCGCGGGTCTACCCTCTGGTGGCCCGCGTGTTTCGGTTGAAGCTACAGAGGATGATGCCATGTCTGTTGCTGCATCACTAGGTGGGTTTGATTCTTCTGGAAGTGAGGGCTCGTCACAGCTGCCACCTTCCGGTGTGCATACGGCTGTGCTCGAGTCTGATCCGGAGATGACGGCCATGCTTTCCCGGGCAGCCGCGAGCATCGGGCTTGAGTGGAGGCCTCCATCCTGTCCTGAGCGTTCGCGGCTGGACGATTGGTTTTTGGGTAAGGCCGCCGACCCTCGTCCTCGGCAAACCCCAATACCTTTCTTCCCGGATGTGCATGATGAGATCTCGAAGTCCTGGAAGACCCCGTTGTCTTCCCGTGACCGCTCGTTGGTCTCATCCGCCTTTCCTCCCCTCGATGATGCAGCCGCCCGTGGGTACACTGGGCTCCCCCCGGTTGAACGCTCTGTTGCCATGCAACTATGTCCTCAGAGTGCTTCTTCTCGTGGCGAGCCTAAGCACCCATCCAAAGCCTGTAGATTTTCGTCGACCTTGGTGGCGAAGTCTTACAGAGCGGCGGGACAGGTGGCTGCGTCACTGCATGCTATGGCCACTCTGCAGGTCTACCAGGCCCAGATGCTCAGAGACATGCACGAGGGTAGGACAGACCCAGGGCTCTTCAATGAGCTGCGCGCCGCGACCGACCTTGCTCTCCGGGCGACGAAGGTTACCGCGCGCTCCCTGGGTCTGGTGATGTCCACAGCCGTGGTCCAGGAGAGACATCTCTGGCTGAACCTGGCTGACATGCGGGACGCGGAGCGGACCCGTCTGCTTAACGCCCCCTTGTCCCAGGCCGGCCTCTTCGGCGGTGCGGTTGAAGACTTTGCCCAACAGTTTTCAACCGCCCAGAAACAGACCGAGGCCATAAAACACATTCTGCCCCGCCGGCCAGCTGCTGCCTCCACCCAGCCGACCGGGCAGACGCCTCGTCCTGTTTCCCGCCGAGGGCGCCCTCCTGCGGCTCCCGCCCCTCCCGCCCGGCCCACGCAGCAGCCTCCACCCCTGGCCGGTCGCGGAGGAAGCCGTAAGAAGGCGCCACAGCCCTCTCCCGCCCCGCCCCCCGCTAAACGCCGGGCCAAGCGGCGCTCCTGAGACGGGCTGCTCAGGGAAGATGGTCGTTTTTCAGTAGATGGTAGCAGGACCACTCCTTCCCCCGGTGGAGGGCCGGGGGAGAATCTTTTGTTCTCCGCTCCCCGCTGCTCACCCACGGGTGGGCAGCACCCTAAAGTGGTTAAAGACAGAAACGACCCTCTCTTCCCTGAGCTCACAGAGCTCACCCCTTCGGGAACACGGGGTTCGCATCCTGAGTTATATAGACGACTGGCTGATCCTAGCTCACTCTCGAGATCAGGTTTGCGAACACAGGGACCTAGTGCTCCGGCACCTAGCTCGTCTGGGCCTTCGGGTCAACTGGGAGAAGAGCAAACTTTGCCCCGTGCAGAGGATCTCTTTTCTCGGTATGGACATCAACTCGGTCGCCATGTCCGCGCAGCTTACGAGCGAGCGCGCGCAGTCACTGCTGACTTGCCTGAGACATCTCAGGAGCAAGAATGCGGTTCCACTGAAACATTTTCAGAGGCTCCTGGGGCATATGGCATCTGCAGCCGCGGTCACGCCGCTCGGATTGCTTCATATGAGACCGCTTCAGCTTTGGCTTCGCGACCGAGTCCCGAGGTGGGCATGGCATCAAGGCACGCTCCGGGTACCAGTTACTCCGACCTGCCGTCAGTTCCTCACCCCGTGGTCGAACCTCAGATTTCTCAGGGCGGGTGTCCCCCTGGAACGAGCTTCCCGGCATGTTGTGGTCTCCACGGATGCCTCCACCACGGGCTGGGGCGCCATGTGCAATGGACATGCTGCTGCGGGCTCCTGGACAGGACCCCAGCGGCTATGGCATGTCAATTGCCTCGAGTTGTTGGCAGTACGCCTTGCCCTGCACCGCTTCCGGGCGTTGCTCAGGGGTCAACACGTACTAGTCCGTTCAGACAATACCGCTACTGTAGCGTACATCAACCATCAAGTTGGTCTACGCTCCCGCCGTATGTCACAACTCGCCCGCCACCTCCTTCTACGGAGTCAGAAGCATCTGAGGTCGCTTCGAGCCATTTTCATTCCCTGAGCCCTGAACTGTGCAGCCGACGAGCTCTCACGGCTTCAGCCCCTCCCTGGAGAATGGCAACTCCATCCCCAGTCGGTTCAGCTGATTTGGGACCAGTTCGGGGACGCACAGATAGATCTGTTTGCCTCTCACGACTCGACCCATTGCGCCCTGTATTTTTCCCTGACCGAGGGCACGCTCGGCACGGATGCACTGGCGCACAGCTGGCCGCCGGGCCGCAAATATGCGTTTCCCCCAGTGAGCCTTCTTGCGCAGACCTTGCGCAAGGTCAGGGAGGACGAGGAGCAGGTCATTTTGGTTGCGCCGTATTGGCCCGGCCGGACCTGGTTCCCCGAACTTGCACTCCTCGCGACAGCACCTCCCTGGCCCATTCCTCTGAGGAAGGACCTTCTTTCTCAGGGACGGGGCACCCTGTGGCACCCTCACCCCGATCTCTGGAGCCTCCACGTGTGGCTCCTGGACGGCTCGAGGTAGGTTTGAGTACCCTTCCACCAGCGGTGGCGGCTACCATCACTTCCGCTAGAGCGTCGTCCACAAGACACGTCTACGCGTTGAAGTGGAACCTCTTCGTCGTCTGGTGCTCTTCTCACCGAGAAGACCCCCGGAGATGCTCGATCAGCGTTGTGCTTTCCTTCCTTCAGCAGGGGTTGGAGCGAAGGCTGTCTCCCTCCACCCTTAAGGTCTATGTTGCCGCCATTGCCGCACACCATGACCTAGTCGAAGGTAAGTCGGTAGGGAAGCACAACCTGGTCATCAGGTTCCTGAGAGGAGCGAGGAGACTAAATCCTCCTCGCCCTCCTCTCGTTCCCTCTTGGGACCTCTCAGTGGTTCTAACTGCCCTGAAGAGTGCTCCCTTTGAGCCCCTGCAGTCAGTCGAGCTTAAGTTCCTGTCAATGAAGACAGCGCTCCTGGTTGCACTGGCCTCCATCAAGAGGGTAGGGGACCTGGACGCGTTCTCCGTCGACGAAGCGTGCCTGGAATTCGGACCGGCTTTCTCTCACGTGATCCTGAGACCCCGGCCCGGATATGTGCCCAAGGTTCCTACCACTCCCTTTCGGGACCAGGTGGTGAACCTGCAAGCGCTGCCCCCGGAGGAGGCAGACCCAGCCTTGGCACTGCTCTGTCCAGTACGCGCTCTTCGCGCCTATGTAGACAGGACGCGGTGTTTCTGGACCTCAGACCAGCTCTTTGTCTGTTATGGTGGGAAGCTGAAGGGAAAGGCTCTCTCCAAGCAAAGGTTGTCTCACTGGATAGTGGACGCCATTGCCTTGGCTTACCAGCAGCAAGGTCGACCGTGCCCCCTTGGTGTGACGGCCCACTCCACCCGGAGTGTGGCATCCTCTTGGGCTCTAGCGCATGGCGCCTCGCTAACAGACATCTGCAGAGCTGCAGGCTGGGCGACACCTAACACATTCGCCAGATTCTATAATCTCCGAGTGGAGCCAGTGTCCTCTCATGTACTCGCTTCAACTAGCTAGTACCGGACCCGCTCAGGTGTCTTCGCTTGCTCGCCATTCCACTCCTCGGACCGGATACGTGCGATATTCTCCTCAGGTGAGCTTTTCCGAAAGCCCTGAGTTCCTCCAGCACTCCTGACGTCGGCGCCAGTGTCTCTTGCCTGCGCGTCGGCTAGGTGCCTCCCGTGTGCATGGTCCCTCCCCTGAGCGACCCCCACATGTGTATTTCCACTGTAAGCCTCTCTGAGCATGTGTCTTTCCCTTGGCAAGCCACCTTGCCACCCCTGGGGTTGAAATATTCCACCTGCGGCTGGACACCCCAGTGTTCTCCATGTGTTTCCTTCGGGTCATATGTGTATTCTCTAAGTCCCCCCCCTCTGGGTTGGCATTAATTGCATACTTCCCCTAGCTTGGGATATGCTTCCCAGTGTACCTTGGTATTCCTGTGTTAAATGGAGTCCTTCGTCCAGTCTATGACAGGGATCTCGATTTACGCAGGGCACTGGAAGACAGCTGAGAAGGTGGCGTGATTAGACTGGTAACCCCATTCGTCGTCATCCGACGTAACTCGGAGTGACAACGAAAGGGAACGTCTCGGTTACGTATGTAACCCTCGTTCCCTGAGTAGGGAACGGAGACGTTACGTCTGCCTGCCACTTTCCGCTGTACCGCGGGGATCGCCTGAGCTCAGTCTTGGCTCCTCAGCGAAGAAACATAAACTGCTGTTGCGGACTTCCTCCTTTTATACCCACGAGGTGGGGCGGAGTTACGTCGTGCAAATTCCGCAGACCCATGGCATTTCTTTGCCATAGGCTCGTTTTGTAATACTCGAAGCTGATAGGCTTTCTAAGCGAAACCCCATTCGTCGTCATCCGACGTAACGTCTCCGTTTCCTACTCAGGGAATGAGGGTTACATACGTAACCGAGACGTTTCTTTTGCACTGATAAGAAAAAAGCGAGACTATCGCGCCCGCGCGATAGCCGACCTCAGAGGGTTAACTTCTACCTCAACTATGGATGTTATTTGGTACCAACTTGATGGGTAAATGATTTCTAGAAATTTTATATAAAGTAGATTTGTGTAGGATGCACCATATTTAAACTATAAAAGTTAGCTTATTTAACTAAACTCTTAAGCAAACGAACTAAGGTTGAATTGCTAGTATATTGATTCCAGGTAGCGGTCAAGAAATAGTGTCTAACGCTAGACATTTGGGACTCCATTCATACTCCGTAATAACATCACTTTCCTCTGTCACTGTTGAATGAATGTTTGTGTGTTTTCGTTAGATTAGTTTGTGTGTATTAGAGTAGTTCAATAAAGTCTTGGCTGATTTTACATATATACAAGTATCTTGTGCTGCGGGATTACAAGTTACTGCCTTAAACTGTAGATTTTGTTACCTTGTTCATAATCAGTGATCATACTTTTATGATATTATTACCATAGGCCATGGGATAATAATCAGTCAAGAATAGATAAAATACCCTAATCTCAATTTATCGGTGGACGAATAGTTGATAAAGTGTTGAATATTAATTCTGAATCATTTGCATATTAATTTGGTTCTTATTCACTGTAATTCAATCCCCTTTGAGTTATATTGATCCCTAGTTCTCTTACAGCATCCAGCCCCAGTGAGCCCATGTCTTTGCTCAGTGAGAACCATTGCGGGCATTGGGTTGACTGACTGTTCGCGAATTTATCCACGTCTGCTGCCCCAATTGTGTTACAAATCAATTGAGTTACACCTGGATGGAGTTGCCACTCTCCTGACAGAGGTACACTCTGAGACAACGCATCTGCCACCTGATTCGTGCGCCCTCCCAGCCAGCACAGCCATGTGGGGCCCACATGGGTTTGACCTGGGCTATCTAACTGGGACCCAGACAGTTTTGTCCATGGTTTCCATGTAGGCCCCACATGGATTTGCCCAGATGAAATGAACACTGCTCAGTGTGCACACTACATGCTGTTAAATGTAACACTGAATCAGTGTTGGAGTTAATGAGATAATTAATTGATTGAGCCTTATCGATGAACACCTGCTGTTAATAAGCAGAATCACTGAAGAAAAGAGTAACACAAGAACTACTTCCAGCCACAGCCTTAGATGAAATCAACTGAAGATAAAATACACAAAATCTCTCAAGATCTGATTAAACAACTCCACAAACAGCATTAACACAGACAGCATTAACGGCAACAAACAGCACAAACAGCATTAACACTTATTACTAACCAGGTTTACTTTATTTCTGGTAGACATCTACAGAAGTTCGTATTGAGAATTAACAGAGGTTAAGATGTTGATTATTTATTGAAAATAATAGTTTGGTTTGATGTCACCCTTATAGTGATCAGTGTTTGCATTAGTTGGGCTCTTGACTTTTTAACAGTAGTTTTTCTCTGCTCAGTTGTATCTGATTGTTATGTTGAAAACAGCAAGAGAAAATGCAATCAGATACTATAAACTGATTGATGATTACAATATAAACATCATGTAGTGGCTTAACTCACTAATATTGTGTGTGAGTTTTATATGGGAGATATGTTGTTCAGTTTGTGTTGTGATTCTACAGCAAAAGATCCAGCACATTTTTATCAGAACATCAAATGATTTTTAAAACACCATTTACACATTTTGTATTTCTGCGGTTTTTACTCACACACAGACATCAATCATCCGCATATGAATCACTACAATGGTGACATGCTTCATGGTGCAATGCATTCTGGGAGCCATGGATAAGTTTTGTATGATGCACCCAGAATGCATTGCACCATGAAGCATATCACCATTGTTGAGATTCATATGCTGATTCTTGATGTCTGTGTGTGAGAAAAAATCACAGAAGTACAAAATGTGTAAATGGTGTTTTAAGAATAATTTGATCTAATAAAAATGTGTTGGACCTGTTGAATCACAACAATAAAACAAAATGAATAGCATTTCACCCCTATAAAGCTCACACACAATGATTGTTTTCTTATCGTCTATCAGTTTACAACATCTGATTGCATTATCTTTTGCTGTTATCAACATAACAATCAGATACAACTGAGCAGAGAAGTAATAATGTTAAAAAATAAAGAGCCCAACTAAAGCAAACACCGATCACCATAATGGTAACATCAAACCCACCTCTTATTTTCAATAAATCATCAACATCTTAACCTCTGTTAATTCTCAATAAGAACTTCTGTAGACGTCTACCAGAAATAAAGTCAACCTGGTTAGTAATAAGTGAAGCTGGTAATGCTGTTTGTGGAGTTGTTTAATCAGATCTTGAGAGATTTAATGTATTGTATCTTCAGTTGATTTCATCTAAGGCTGTGGCTGGAAGTAGTTATTGTGTTTCTCTTTTCTTCAGTGATTCTGCTTGTTAACAGCAGGTGTTCATCAATAATGCTCAATCATTATTCAATCACTTAATTATCTCATTAACTCCAACACTGATCAGTGTTACATTTAACAGCTAGTAGTGTGCACACTGAGCAGTGTTCATTTCATCTGGGCAAACCCATGTGGGGCCTACATGTACCGTGGACAAAACTGGCTGGGTCCCAGTTAGATAGCCCAGGTCAAATCCATGTGGGCCCCACATGGCTGTGCTGGCTGGGTAAACATATATGTCTCTGATTGGCCTTAAGACTTAAGCTGTGTAATTACCTTTTCCACATCAGATATGGATAAAAATTTTGGATATAGTGGGGGCTCAATTAACAAATCTGAACTAATAACAGGTAAGTTGTTATATTTCACAAGGAAACTTTTGGCTATGGTATCAACAGAATCAACAAAATACTCATTTAGCGTCTGTGCCACAGCAAATGGATCCTGCATAAGCATCCCATTGTTCTTTAGTTGTATTGAGTTATTACTAGAAGAAGTTTTACCTGTTAGTTTATTGATCTGTTCCCAAATCGCTTTTGAGTTACCATGACAGTTTTTAATAATTGTAATAAAAAAGTCTGCCTTTGCTTTTCGTAGTTGTCTTATCACTTTATTCCATAACGAAGCAAATTTTTGTCTGTCACAAGATAGTTTTGACTTTATGGCTTTTTTAAGGGCATTGTCTCTGTCTTTCATTAATTGTTTGATATCATCACTGAGCCAGGGAAAAGAATGCTTTCTGTTTTTGTGTTTAATTGTCACTGCAAATTCTTTAATTTTTGTTTGTAAGCATTCAGTGAATTTCTGACTAATTATTTCCAATTCATTGTCCATTAATAAAGTGTCCCAGTTCATATTTCTTATTGCTGTGTGAAATTGTTCTTGTTTGCTCCTTGGAATGCCAATGAACTCCTTTTTTCTGGAATAAGCTGCATATCGCTTTCTGGTTAATTTTCTTGTTATCAGCACCATGTTATGATCTGAGAGACCAGTTAACATATTGAATGATTTTGTGATCCGTTCCGGATGATTGGTGAAGATTAAGTCAATTAGGGTGCTACAATTGTTTGTGATCTGTGTTGGTCCTTTAACCATCTGGACAAGATTAAATCCATCCATAATTTGCTGCAGTTTTTTCCTTGTGCTGTTTCACTGCACTGTATATTATCTCTCACATAGATCATAACCCCTCCCCCTTTGGCATCAGCTCTGTCTCTCCTGTAGGAGACGTACCCCGGAACTAAAAGCGCAGCAGTAGGGGAATTTTTATGCAGCCAAGTTTCGGATAGGCAAAAATAATCCAGATTTGATTCAGTCATCATGTGGATAATTTGATCGCTTTTTGATTTTAAGCTTCGGATATTTAGATGTCCGCCAAAGAGACCTTTTGGTTTGACTTTTTGATCCCAGATTATGCGTGCATTGTTTACAGTGTAAACAAACTTCCACTTCCGGTTCATGCGTATTGCTTTATTTACTGTAAATCATTTGTGGATGTTAGCAGTGCTCACCACGCCGGCTCCGTGAAGACCACCACCGCTGGGCCCCCCCGCCACATCGCCCACATGCGCGGGAGCCGCTCCCGTTGCCGCAGGATGTCCACCCGGCGAACCATGGCGAAACCTCGAACCGTCCAGACCCAGGTGCCGCACAGAAGCACCACCAAGCTCAGGGCTGAAAACGGCAGCTGCAGATGCATTCTCCGCGGACGCGAACCGCTGCCTCCCCGGTGAATCACCCCGAAGATCTAGCCCACCATCCGCGCAGGAGCCAAACTCACCGGACCATCTCAGCTCAACGCAGGGATTCACCTGAGCCACCGCCGGATCCCTGCAGACACCGCCCGGGAGCACCGCCGCCAGAGATGCACCGGAGCCACAGGTAGGCGCATCAGGAAGGTTTACTCTGTCTGTTGTTTGGCCAGTTGGACCAGGACACTGGTGGATATCGCCCGACAAAAGTAGGCAAAGGCATATTATCATGGCATTGTTTGTTGATTTCTTACAGGGTGTTTCTTTGTGTTTTCTTCTTTGATGGTTGCGATTTGAAACTGCAAGTGTGACAGCCAAGGTGTACTCTCTGTAACCAAAAACGCCATTGATCTTATTTGTTTTCTCGTGCCAATATGCCTCCTTGTCAAACCAGTTGTTTAAGATGTTGTTACAGATTGTGTCCTTAGTATAAAATTTTTCTACCGGCAGTGTGGACTTTACAAAAAGTGTGTAAAGTAGCAGAGCAACCAACACACCTGTGTTGCCTGTCTTCTCGGGACCGCTCGCTGGTCTCATCCGCCTTTCCTCCCCTCGATGAGGCAGCTGCCCATGGGTACACTGGGCTTCCCCCAGTTGAACGCTCTGTTGCCATGCAACTATGTCCTCAGAGTGCTTCTTCTCGGGGCGAGCCTAAGCATCCATCCAAAGCCTGTCGATTTTCGTCTACCCTTGTGGCGAAGTCTTACAGAGCGGCGGGACAGGCGGCTGCTTCACTGCATGCTATGGCCACTCTGCAGGTCTACCAGGCCCAGATGCTCAGAGACATGCACGAGGGTAGGACAAACCCAGGGCTCTTCGATGAGCTGCGCGCCGCGACCGACCTTGCTCTCCGGGCGATGAAGGTTACCGCGCGCTCCCTGGGTTTGGTGATGTCCACAGCTGTGGTCCAGGAGAGACATCTGTGGCTGAACCTGGCTGACATGCAGGACACCGAGCGGACCCGTCTGCTCAACGCCCCCCTGTCCCAGGCCGGCCTCTTCGGCGGTGCAGTTGAGGACTTCGCCCAACAGTTCTCGACTGCCCAGAAACAGACCGAGGCCATCAAACATATTCTGCCCCGCCGGCCTTCTGCCTCCACCCGCCCGGCCGGGCAGACGCCTCAGCCTGTTTCCCGCCGAGGGTGCCCTCCTGCGGCCCCCCCCCCCTCCCGCCCGGACCACGCAGCAGCCTCCACCCAGGGCTGGTCGCGGAGGAAGCCGCAGAAGGCGCCACAGCCCTCTCCTGACCTGCCCCCCGCTAAACGCCGGGCCAAGCGGCGCTCCTGAGACGGGCTGCTCAGGGATGATGGTCGTTTCTCAGGAGATGGTAGCAGGACCACTCCTTCCCCCGGTGGAGGGCTGGGGGAGAATCTAAACACGTACTAGTCCGATCAGACAATACCGCTACTGTAGTGTACATCAACCGTCAAGGTGGTCTACGCTCCCGCCGTATGTCACAACTCGCTCGCCACCTCCTCCTATGGAGTCAGAAGCATCTGAGGTCGCTTCGAGCCATTATCATTCCCGGAGCTCTGAACTGTGCAGCTGTCGAGCTCTCACGGCTTCAGCCCCTCCCTGGAGAATGGCGACTCCATCCCCAGTCGGTTCAGCTGATTTGGGACCAGTTCGGGGACGCACAGATAGATCTGTTTGCCTCTCACGACTCGACCCATTGCGCCCTGTATTATTCCCTGACCGAGGGCACGCTCGGCACAGATGCACTGGCGCACAGCTGGCCGCCGGGCCGCAAATATGCGTTTCCCCCAGTGAGCCTTCTTGCGCAGACCATGCGCAACGTCAGGGAGGACGTTGACCAGGTCACTCTGGTCGCGCCGTACTGGCCCACCCGGACCTGGTTCCCCGAACTTGTACTCCTCGCGACAGCACCTCCTTGGCCCATTCCTCTGAGGAAGGACCTCCTTTCTCAGGGACAGGGCACCCTGTGGCACCCTCCTCCCGATCTCTGGAGCCTCCACGTGTGGCTCCTGGACGGCTCGAGGCAGGTTTGAGTACCCTACCACCATCGGTGGTGGCTACCATCACTTCCGCTAGAGCGTTGTGTCAACCTCTTCATCAACTGGTGCTCTTCTCACCGAGAAGACCCCCGGAGATGCTCAATCAGCGTTGTGCTTTCCTTCCTTCAACAGGGGTTGGAGCGAAGGCTGTCTCCCTCCACCCTGAAGGTCTATGTTGCCGCTATTGCCACTCACCATGACCAAGGTTCCCACCACTCCCTTCCGGGACCAGGTGGTGAACCTGCAAGCGCTGCCCCCGGAGGAGGCAGACCCAGCCTTGGCACTGCTCTGTCCTTTGGCATACCAGCAGCAAGGTCGACCGTGCCCCGTTGGTGTGACTGCCCACTCCACCCGGAGCGTGGCGTCCTCTTGGGCTCTAGCGCATGGCGCCTCGCTAACAGACATCTGCAGAGCTGCAGAACACATTCGCCAGATTCTATAATCTCCGAGTGGAGCCAGTGTCCTCTCGTGTACTCGCTTCAACCAGCTAGTACCGGACCCGCTCAGTTGTCTTCGCTTGCTCGCCATTCCACTCCACGGACTGGATACGTGCGATATTCTCCTCAAGTGAGCTTCCCCGAAAGCCCTGAGTTCCTCCAGCACTCCTGACATCGGCGCCAGTGTCTATTGCCTGCGCGTCGGCTAGGTGCCTCCCGTGTGCATGGTCCCTCCCCTGAGCGACCCCCACATGTGTAATTCCACTGTAAGCCTCTCTGAGTGTGTGTATTTCCCTTGGAAAGCCACCTTGCCACCCCTGGGGTTGAATTATTCCACCTGTGGCTGGACACCCCAGTGTCTCCATATGTTTCCTTCGGGTCATATGTGTATTCTCTAAGTCCCCCCCCCCCCCTCTGGGTTGGCATTAATTGCATACTTCCCCTAGCTTGGGATATGCTTCCCAGTGTACCTTGGTATTCCTGTGATAAATGGAGTCCGTCGTCCAGTCTACGACAGGGATCTCGATTTACGCAGGGCACTGGAAGACAGCTGAGAAGGTGGCGTGATTAGACTGGTAACCCCATTTCGTCGTCATCCGACGTAACTCGGAGTGACAACGAAAGGGAACGTCTTTGGTTACGTATGTAACCTTCGTTCCCTGAGTAGGGAACGGAGACGTTACGTCTGCCGGCCACATTCCGCTGTACCACGGGGATCGCCTGAGCTCAGTCTTGGCTCCTCAGCAAAGAAACATATCTGCATGTTGCCGGCATCCTCCTTTTAAACCCACGAGGTGGGGCGGAGTTACGTCATGCAAATTCCGCAGACCCATGGCATTTCCTTGCCATTGGCTCGTTTTGTAATACTCGAAGCTGATAGGCTTTCTAAGCGAAACCCCATTTCGTCGTCATCCGACGTAACGTCTCCGTTCCCTACTCAGGGAACGAGGGTTACATACGTAACCAAAGACGTTTATTAAGCACCCCCTGAAAAGGTGTGTATAATATTTGTTTACTGTTAGTTGTAACGAGTGTTTTTTGTACTTCGCTGTGTATGATGATAATAATGAAAGGGAGAGAGTTTATGGATAATACTTTAATGCGTACTTCTTATAACGTTACAGTGTTTATTCAGCTCTTACAGTGATTTTCTAGAGTGAAATTGACGCTTCATCTTTTGTGTGATGTACAATAAACTTCATTGAACTCATCAGTATATTTTTACAACATTCGGACGCGGTCCGCTACAACAGGCTTGTACTAATAGTGGATAAAAGAAAGATGGAAAAACAAGTTATAACCGTAATTAAACTAGACTATACCTGTTCAGTCTCCATACAGCATATATAATCTGGCTCTGTGGGCATTATTGTCCGACTCCGGGTCGAAATAAACATGGCTACTGAGAGTTTATGTTTTGATATTATCATTCCGTGAGATGAGAGATTGTCCTGGCACACGTCCTGCGAGCTCGTGAGGCTCCGCCCTCTAGGCCGGCAGCAGCTGCTCATTTGCATTTAAAGGGATACACACTAAAACGGTGCGTTTTTCTGAGCCTCAAAAAGTGACAATTTAAACATGCTGTAGAAAATTATCTGTTTGGTATTTTGAGCTAAAACTTCACATACACACTCTGGGGACATCAGAGACTTATTTTAAATCTGTGAAAAGGGGCATAATAGGTCTCCTTTAAAAGTATCTGATTACCACTACAAAGTTTGATCTCTTGTTATAGTTACAAAGTGTTTATAATGCAATATTTAAAATGCATTTTATGACCTAACACTTTTTTTTATCACATTCAGTGATTAATCTTGAGATATGATCTAGTATAATTAACAATGATTATAACATTATCAATAAATATCCACATAAGTTATTTTGGTTCTTTTTAGCCACTGTCTAAAAACACAGTTATGCCAGCCAAAGAAAAAATAATTTTAAACTTTCAAGAGTAAAGAGACCAACTAAAGCAAACACTGATCACCATAATGGTAATTGTATCATTATATTATTTTCAAAAATTCTTTAACATCTAAACCTCTGTTAAATCTCAATAAGAACTTCAGTTGACGTCTGACAGAAATAAAGTCAATCTGGTTAGTAATAAGTGAAGCTGGTAATGCTGTTCTATTTCCTTGACTACATACCGCATAACTTGTCGAAAACCTAATATATAAGCTGTCAGCTCGTGACCTTAATGACTTGTCTGTCTGTAAATACCTCCTTTACACGTCATCACTTCCTGTTTTGTCTTCTCGTCTAGAGTGTGAGGTGCAGCTAATTAGGACAAAGCTCATACAGCTGTATCCCTGCACAAACCTAGTAAGACATTTTGGTTTATCGGGTGAGCGTGGTTTTTCCAAACCGCCCAAAGGGACCTGGTAAATTATAAAAAAATAGAAAAAATGTGTAGGGTTTTGATGTTTGCATGGCTGCAATGCATTCTGGGAGCCATGGATAAGTTTCGTATGATGCACCCAGAATGCATTGCACCATGAAGCATATCACCATTGTTGAGATTCATATGCTGGTTCTTGATGTCTGTGTGTGAGTAAAAATCACAGAAGTACAAAATGTGTAAATGGCATTTTAAGAATAATTTGATCTAATAAAAATGTGCTGGACCTGTAGAATCACAACAATATAACAAAATGAATAGCATTTCACCCGTATAAAGCTCACACACAATGATTCTTTTTCTTATCGTCTATCAGTTTCTAGCATCTGATTGCATTTTCTTTTGCTGTTATCAACATAACAATCAGATACAACTGAGCAGAGAAAAATAAATGTTACAAATAAATAGCCCAACTAAAGCAAATACTGATCACTATAATGGTGACATCAAACCAAACTCTTATTTTCAATAAATAATCAACATCTTAACCTCTGTTAATTCTCAATAAGAACTTCTGTAGATGTCTACCAGAAATAAAGTCAACCTGGTTAGTAATAAGTGAAGCTGGTAATGCTGTTTGTGGAGTTGTTTAATCAGATCTTGAGAGATTTAATGTACTTTATCTTCAGTTGATTTCATCTAAGGCTGTGGCTGGAAGTAGTTCTTATGTTTCTCTTTTCTTCAGTGATTCTGCTTGTTAACAGCAGGTGTTCATCAATAATGCTAAATCATTATTCAATCACTTAATTATCTCATTAACTCCAACACTGATCAGTGTTACATTTAACAGCCTGTAGGTTGCACACTGAGCAGTGTTCATTTCATCTGGGCAAACTCATGTGGGGCCTAAATGGAAACCGTGGACAAAACTGTCTGGGTCCCAGTTAGATAGCCCAGGTCAAACCCATGTGGGCCCCACATGGCTGTGCTGGCTGGGTATGTTGAGCGCGTGAACACAATGGCCTATCAGAGACATATATGTTGAGCGCGTGAACACAATAGTCAATCAGAGACATATATGTTGAGCGCGTGAACACAATGGACAATCAGAGACATATATGTTGAGCGCGTGAACACAATGGTCAATCTGAGACATGTATGTTGAGTGCGTGAACACAATGGTAAATCAGAGGTGTTTAAGAGTCCATTCAACATCGCTCACAATGCTAGAGAGAAATGCTGGTATCGTCACATTTGTAAAATTTGGTACAGAAGTCGGTACATTGGACAACACTATTTGAAACAATGTTAGCAGGATTGTGTAATATTTGCTAGTTTGCTATTTGCTGTAGTTATTTTCTAATGATATTATCCATGTATGGTGAGAATCTTTTGAGATAACATTTTTAAAACACACCATGAACATACTAGAAGAGGTCTGCCGTAGGAAGCAAGGGAGGCGGAGGCTTCAAAATGTATTTTAATTAAATATTTAATTAAAACATAATAATAATTAAAAAAAAACTATTTCTTTCATACGCAAGAGCTCAAGCCAGTTTTAATCATGCATGATTGTTAGAGGAGCTGACAGCATAAAGGCTTCTCTCATTACTAAACTGACCAATCAGAAAGTATATTGAAATGATTCAAAGCATGGCCGGAGAGGTAAATTAAGTTTGCTTCCTATTGCATATAAAACAATCATAATTATCAGAGATAACCATATGAGCCCATCAGCTTTCAGAATCACATTTGTGAGTCTTCAGAACCACTAGTTGTTAACACAACAGATGAAGACACACAGAGATACTGTGAAACTTGTATATTTTTTATCTGAAACTTTTTTCTTTTTTTCATGGACAACTGGTTTAATAGAGGCATTTTTTAAGGGCTGGAAAACCCGACGTTATGGGAACAAAATGCCCCCCAAAAGATTGCAAAATCCCAAATCCTTGTCCTTGTGGGGACATATTTTTGGCTAGCATGAGGAAAACAGCTTATAAATACGATTGTGATGTGTGTTTTTTTATTTTAATGTTAAAATACAGAAAGTTTTGTGTTTTTGTCTATAAAGTCCCCATAAAACATGAAAGTGTGTGTGTGTGTGTGTGTGTGTGTGTGTGTGTGTGTGTGTGTGTGTGTGTGTGTGTGTGTGTGTGTGTGTGTGTGTGTGTGTGTGATAAAGCCAGGTAATAAGGCATGCGGACACATGATTTCCAACAAAAAATAGTTTTTATTGTGACCAACCAATCAAAAAATGTCACCATTAAGGAATACAAACTTAAGCCAAAAGTAATGTAACAAATAATAGCTAGACTTAAAATAAACTTCAAACTTCACCTCAGTATAAGGAAAAACAACGGAAAACTGAACAGAACGAAAGCTGAACCCGAGACAACAGACAGGTATTTAAGATAAACCATCAGCCCACTTAAACAAGACATGTTCTCTTACGAGAGTATCTCTCGTACTGCGTAATATCTTACACTATGGGGAAAACCTCTTTTCCATGAGATATTGAAGCCAAAAATTAGCCTTGAGTCTGAAGTCGCTGGCATCGCCGCCTTTAGCCGCCGTACCTGCTACGCTTTCCGGCGTTATATCCTTTTCTGCAAGTGTGTGTGTGTGTGTTCGCCGCTGCGACACACATTTTTTCACTGTCTCTCTCCCTCTCCTAAAAGAGCTGCATCTTTTTCAAGATGCATAGATCCTGCAGCTCGTGCCGAGCCACACTCAGTGAAGAGGATCGCCATGTCATCTGCGTTTCCTGCCTGGGTGAGGATCATGCGGCTCTCGCTCTCGTCGACGGCGGATGCCCTCACTGTGAGCTACTGCCGATGGTGACTCTGAGGACTCGCCTGGCATCATTCTCAGAGCCTGCACTTCAGCCCGCTGTAGCGCCGTAAAAGCGCCGTGCCCAGCGCGGCCCCGAGCCTTCGCCTGCCCCCTCTATGCTTTCCCCCGTCTCGCTCCAGCCTCAAGTGCTGGAGCGAATCAGGGAAAACGGATGCCCAGTGCTACTTGTGGCTCCGCTCTGGACAAACCAGAATTGGTTCCCAGTCCTAATGCGGCGGACCAGCACTGCCCCGTGGCCGATACCGGTGAGGAGAGACCACCTCTCTCAGGCAAAGGGCTCGATTTGGCATCCTTGCCCGGAATTATGGTCCCTACATGCATGGGCCATCAACGGGTACCCACTAACCTCCCAGAGGGAGTGTTAAATACAATCACGCAGGCTAGAGCCCCGTCTACTAGACGGCTCTATTCCTCAAAGTGGTCAGTGTTCTCTGCCTGGTGTCAAGCTCAGGGCTTTTCACCCGCAGACTGCGGGGTTACGGAAGTGCTCTCCTTCCTTCAGGAGCTGCTGGATAAGGGCAGAACCCCATCCACGCTCAAAGTATACGTGGCGGCCATAGCGGCGTTTGCAAAACCGACGTCTGGCCAGTCACTGGGGAAAATGACCTGGTCGTCCGATTCCTCAGGGGAGCTCGGAGGCTGAATCCTCCCAGACCCCCCTCAGTCCCTGTGTGGGACCTTTCTACGGTTTTGGAAGCCACGAAAGGTGCCCCATTCGAGCCAATCCATTTGTCAGACATGAAACATCTGTCTCTCAAAACGGTATTCCTTATGGCTCTCGCTTCAGTGAAGCGCGTAGGGGACTCGCAAGCGCTTTCGGTAAGCGTGTCATGCATGGAGTTTGGGCCTAATGACTCAAAAGTCATACTCAAACCAAGGCACGGATACGTGCCCATATCCCTTAACACACCGTTCAGGGCCCAGGTTATTTCCCTGTGCGCCCTCCCGGTTCGTGATGAGGAGAAGGATGCGAGTCTCCTCTGCCCTGTCAGGGCACTGAGAGCTTATGTGTCCCGCTCGTCGGTCTTCAGACAGACTGAGCAGCTCTTCGTTTTGTTTGGCGGATGCTCCAAGGAACTGGCCACATCAAAACAGAGCCTATCCAGATGGATAGTCGACGCCATAGCACTGGCTTACACTTCTAAGGGCCTGCAGTGTCCTTTGGGTGTCAGAGCGCACTCCACGAGAGGCGTGGCCTCGTCGTGGGCGTGGTATAGTGGGGTTACCGATATCTGTACGGCCGCGGGCTGGGCCGCGCCGTCTACATTTATAAGGTTTTACAACCTAGAGGTTCCCGCCTTACAAGCCAAGCTTCTGTTGGTATAGAATTCAGTGCTATCTGCCCCGCTGTGCCGGCCCAGATGCTGAGTTTTGCTTGTGCATCGCTCGCTGAGCGATAAAACAGCTCCATGGGTGTTGAATAACCCGTACTATTACCCAGTTCAGGCTGAACACTTTCAGCCTGTCTGCGTGAAACACTGTTAACATAACTAGCTCCTGTAGGATGCTATTTCATGGGGAATGATGCTTGCAGCCTCTCTTCTCCGACTCTCTGTGAGTCTATGGTGATTATGCACTATATGAGCCCCGGGCTACTGCCCTTGGGACTTTGGTGTCGGATCCCAGTACGCACGGCGTTTTGCATTGTGTTCCCCATAGCATAAGATATTACGCAGTACGAGAGATACTCTCGTGAGAGAACGTACTCGGTTACTAACGTAACCTCGGTTCTCTCTAGAGAGGGAACGAGTACTGCGTATCTTGCCGTGCATACACAGCTCTGGTTCGGTTCGGCGATGAAAACCAGTTGTACCAGCCTAATCAAGCTATATTTATAGGGCGAGACCACGCCCTTCCTGGCGGGACGTGACGAAATGGGCGCGAAATGCCCCCATTGGATATGTGTCACGCAGAGCCTCTCTCGATAGGCTGCTGCTGTTGCCGCAGGGCAGCCAATAGGCGCGCAAGCCGTCTTGCCTGTGTCTGCATGCTGCTGCACAGCGTTTTACATTAATTCAAAATTAAGGATAATTTTTGGCTTCAATATCTCGTGGAAAAGAGGTTTTCCCCATAGCGTAAGATATTACGCAGTACTCGTTCCCTCTCTAGAGAGAACCGAGGTTACGTTAGTAACCGAGTACGTTATACTTACAATTCCTCTAAGTAAATATTTCCTCAAAGTAAATATAGTAACAACCAAAACTGAATAATAATACAAAACAATGTTGATAATATATATTCGTTCCCTTCACCCCCCATAACGTTTCTTCTAGTTAGTATCGGTGGACAGAATCAGGCATTAAATATCTTTTTGCTGCCAGGCTTTTATCAGTCAAGATTGCTGCGATGGATAAACACACATGCAGCGGCCGACGCCATTCATCTCGGCTCCACCTCATGGTAACTTAAACTCAATAGAAACAAGCATAAGGGAAAAAGAAATAGCACAATGCAAGCTAGTAGGTGTGAACTCCAAACCAACGAAGGAAGTACTTAAAATTACTAAATAAAGCATTGCAATAGTGTCAACCAAAATCTGTGTTATGTTTTTATCACATGCATCATAAACCTTAAATATATAGTGTAGAGGAAGAAAATGAATTGGTGGTTTCATCTCACACCAATTACAGCCAGCCTAACTTATGCAATCGCCCTCCATTAAGTTTAACTAGTCTGGCATTGACGTAAATTAGCATCATGCAAGGTTGAAAATGCCACCAAAATGAATAAAAATGCCCCCAAAATTTAGGATATAAAATGCTAAATTCTTGTATTTTGTGTTTAGATAACATAAGCAATATCACATGAGCACGAGTGTTATTTTTTCGAATATCAGCAACATTGCAAAATGTGAAATTCATTTTATATAGCTGTTCAAAAAAGTTGATTATATGAATTTACTATTTTTAGACATACCATTGTCAAAATTTACTCCTTTTGCTCATTTTTGCCAGATGAAAACAGTTTGAAACTAAGCAGAAATTAATTCTTAAATGATTCATCGTTTTTGAATGAATTGGGCGAGTCAATAATTAAATGAGCCATTCATAAAGTCAGTGGACAGTTGGGCTGAATCTGAAATCGCCCCAGTACCTGTAGTGTACCCGTATAACCTATTTATAAAAATAATTTGAACTCAAATTTGACCTTTGACCCTTTTTCGGAAGTTACTGTGTTCTGCCTTAGCATTGCCCACAAAATGACAATGGGTCATACCAAGGCAAAAGACCTTAAAGTGGTCATGAAATGAGAAACCAAATTTGCCTTGATCTTTTGGTATATAAGAGGTCTTTGTACCATTAAAACTTCCTGCAAGTTTCATAGCTTAAGACGTCCTCCCCATTATAAACAAACAATTTATTTAATCAAGCTGTAAATACAGCTCGTTGTGGATCCATGGTACAAAGTGACGTCACGGTACGAAGTGACGTACCAGTCGTTTGCATATGACCGCCTCAAGCCGAAGACAACAACGCCTCATTTCGCATCATCGCATCGTTGTCACGCTCGCACCCCTTCTCTTCAGTCGACGTGCAGCGAGTGGGTCTGTTTACAAGAAGATTTCGACGCCAAACAGATGTGCAGTTCCAGGCTGTGGACAAACAACATGTTTGAATACGCTGCCGAAAGATCCGACATCAGGGAAAAATGGTTGCAGTTTATTTTTTGCGGACGTCCCAGTCACGGCAGTGTTAATTTAAGCTGTCTTCTCTACATTTCAAGGATGACTGTTTTGAGAACAAATCGCAGTATGATGCTGGCTTTGCCAGAAAACTTTTGCTTAAAAATCAGACCGTGCTGACTATTCTGGGCCCAACAACGACGCCGCACACTGTAAGTAATGTATTTCATCTTAAAACTACTTTTTAAAACTTTAATTGCAGTTTCATTCATTATGAATAATCACAGTGTTTTTACTTAGTTTACTTGCATATTGTTTTCAGAGTCCGTCATGTTCAGACCCCGTATTAAAAGATGTAGGATGTCAAACTGACCGACCCACTCAGACAAATAATGTTCAACGGGTAGCAAATTATAGGATGATTACGCAACAATAACGCGTTTTCAAGTGTCTCGGGTTACAAATGACATATTGATTTAAAATAGTTTCACACTTCACCATGTGGACACGGGCTGATCCATTCTTATTTGTTGTGGTGATGGTTCATTTTCTTCTGATTTCTCATCTGATTCCGGCTCAAACATATAGGGTTGTATCATTGCAAGAGCCATCGCCTCGCACGCAGCAATCGGCAGCACCCGCTACTAATGTAAACAGTTCCGCAGAATTCGCACATGTTCTGTCTAGGGTGCATTGATATTTTATGTATAAGCACTGACGTTAGCCAATCATAACAGTGGGCGTTAACACTGAACTCTTAAAGGGGAAACACCCCCAAAACAGACTGTTTGAATCAGAGGATGGGAAACAGGGTGGGAAAAGGTCATAAATCACTAAATTTTAAAATTTTTTTGTCCAAAAAACTATATTGCACCTAAGGGAACATAATGAAACAAAAAACAAAATCATGTCATGACCCCTTTAACTTCTATTTTATAGCACAATGTTATGATAACACTTAAAATGTAAGCAATATTAACCCTATTAGACTCATTATGATAAAAATGGCTTCACGTGTATAAACAAGAAGTTGAACTTTATCTAGTAGTTCCCTTTCGAAGGGAACTCAACAATACGTCAACGACGTTATGGGGAACGCCTCAGGCGTGACAGGTGTCTGAAATCACTATCAAATCACGTCAATCATATTGACCGGCGACAGCCCGTGAATCATTAGCGTGAATGATTAACGTGCGACCTGGAAGTATAAAGGGGCGCCTTGCACACATGACAAATCATCTCATCGTCTTCAGGGACTGTCTGTTTGAAAACGCTACTCAATGAAACGGTAAGAAAATTAAATGTACAGCACACGAGTGTGCTTTTCCTGCCTGGGAGAAGAGCGCGCACGGGAGATTCTCGAGGGAATCCTCTGTGTGAACTGTGAGCGTTTTTCTTTTAAAACGCTCGCTCTCGTCTGGCCCTCTTCTCGAGTGAAGGGGGTTCAACGTCTGGTTCTCGTGGTCCCGCTCGTGCCGAGGCAGAGCGGCGACTTGCATCATGGGCTTCCAGATAGAGCTCGTCGATCATCTTGAGAGTGCTGTAAACCTCTCAGATGATTCGACGGCTGACGAGGGCAAAGCAGGTGCTCTTGCTGCTCTTCAGGACGAGCAGGAGATGGCTGAGGAGGTTTATAATCAGGTAGATCCTGAACCCTCTCAGCCACCCTGCCCCGTGTATGCAGGTCTGGTGGATGTTGTGGAGCACGCCGCCAACAGGCTGTAGCTGCCATGGCAACGCACTAGAGGAGAGACCGCTCGCGGTAAAAAGCAAAAAAAAAAAAAAAAAAAAGAAAAAAAAAAAAAGACTCCCCAGACGTGCATTACATCAGGCCTGGCGCTGGGCCTATGATAAGAACGATGTTCCGATGGCCCGCCTAGGCTTGGTTAGTAGAAACGCCTCTTTCAGGCATGTAAAGTGGTAGACCCCAGGTTCATAAAGAACTATCTGGCGAGTCTTCACTCCGCACGCCGCAGGTGAGCTGTCTGGTCTTTTCAAGAGTCAATTTTTGTGAATTAAAATTCCGAAATGTATCTCTCTACAGACCTCGTTCCCTGTATAGAGCTATGGGGTCATGTCATTTGCTATGTCATCAGGTAATAAGGTAAGAGAAGTTTCCTGGATTATTAGGGCCCTGAAGTTCCCCATTAGGTGGCCAGAACGATAACTTTGTTAGCCTTCGGGCTGTTAGCCACCTCAGGGTAGAGTAGTTGGTCTCTCTCTTAGAATTTTTTACTTAGAGTGTTGACTGATGCTAGAGCTTCAGATAGATCTTATGTCCGGCCCACGGGTCCGTTTGACTTCTTCCTGAGTATTTCGCCCCTTGAGCTCTGTTTGGGTTTTCATTAGGCTGAGCGATCATGCAGCCCTTTGTATGGAATAATACAGACTATATTCTTTAGTAAGGCTGTGGCTCCTCCGAGCCCTCAGATAGATCTATGCCTGCAGGCTGGCCCTCACCAGGGCCGCCTCTGTAGCTGGCCTAGGCTGTGCCAGGGATAATAGAAGTGCTCTGCTAAAATTTAGCATTGCTTCCTCTGAACCTTCACTTTGTGAATGTAGGTTTCTAGCATCCCTGTATAAACAGCCTCCTCCCATGGGAGTCGTTAGGCCAAGGCCCGCCCCCTTCTCTGCATTCTGGGGTGACTAGAGTAATGCAGCATGGTGCAGAGGATGGTTTGTAAGGACATGGTAGGCCTCAAACAGGCCTCCGTGGTATATATGTCTTTATTGAGCAGGGTTAGGCCGTCTTTCGCTTCACGAAGAAGACTGGGTTTCCTGCCCGACCCTGCCATGCAGAACTGGCCTACGGATTTAGGCCGCCAGTTTAGGCTTCACTCACCTCGCTGAGCGACTGCTCGAGCGCTAGGTTGTAGGTGGATGGCTTTCATTCAAGCCCCACTCCCCTAGGTTGGGCACAGATAAATTTCTGTCACCCCTAGAGCCGCTGGCAGGCCCGGACCCTGGTAACCTCAGGGTGAGGTGTGAGTATCCCCCTGTGATACAGGGTAGGTCTGAGCACTTCACTCCCAGTTCTGTTTATCCTACCTCGCACCACTATGGCTCGGGTCGAGTATGAAGTAAGCTTCACTTCTTCTTTGGTCGAAGTACGCTCCCCTGAAGCCAGAGCATTGCCCTGAGCTGACGCCCATGCATAGATGGTAGGCCCCTGACTAATGGGGCCTCCGTTGAGGCAGAGTGGCGTATGTTGTACTCCCCTTGTTTTAAGGGTGCTAGCTTTTTTGCGGAGTACACTGCCCTGGGCAATGTGATTAGGCACCAGGATGCTGTAGGCGCTGCGTAAACAGCTTTGCTGCCAACGAAGGCTGCGCCATTAGGTAGTAGGCCTCAGCAGGCCTCCTTGATTGGACAGCCCCCTAGAGGGCACTGTAGGCCAGCTCACTTTACGTGGTTGGCCTTGGTGGTTCGGGCAGTTGACTCACTGATGGGTAGTAGGCCTTAAACAGGCCTCCTCGGAGGTGAGTCCCAACATTGTGGGACATACCTTATAGCGCTACTGGAAGCCCATTAGTAAATTTATGCTTGTGTAGTATGGTTCCCAACAGTGTACTTTATAGCAGAATATGACTTGCTATTAGCTAGTAGGCCCGACCAGGCCTCCCTGATAGGCGAGTCCCCAGCTGGCTGGCCTTAGCAGGCCACCTTATACTATCACCCGGACTCAGGGCTCAAAGCTAACAGTGGTTATCAGGTAGTAGGCCACTCAGGCCTCCCTGAAGGTGAATTCCCACTTAAGATGGTTATCAGGTAGTAGGCCTCAGCCGGCCGCCCTGAAGGCGAATTCCCACTTAAGTTGGCTATCAGGTAGTAGGCCTCTTTGGGCCTCCCTGAATGTGAGCGCCCAAATATTTTGGGTGTCAGGTAGTAGGCCTCACCAGGCCTCCCTGAAGGTGAGTTCCCACATGCTGTGATTATCAGGTAGTAGGCTCCTCCAGGCCTCCTTGAATGAGTACGGTCAGGTAGTAGGCCTCACCAGGCCTCCCTGAAGGTGAGCTCCCCACATACTGTGGTTGTAAGGTAGCAGGCCTCACCGGGCCTCCCTGAAGGTGAGTTCCCACGTACTGTGGTTATCAGGTAGTAGGCCTCTCTTGGCCTCTCTGAAGGTGAGCACCCCACATACTGTGGTTATCAGGTAGTAGGCCTCTCTGGGCCTCCCTGAAGGTGAGCACCCCACTTACTGTGGTTATCAGGTAGTAGGCCTCACGGGCCTCTCTGAAGGTGAATTCCCACTTACGTTGGCTATCAGGTAGTAGGCCTCTCCGGGCCTCCCTGTAACGTTCCCTAGTGGTGCTGGGTTTATGAAGCTAGTGGTCTCTTGCTATCAGTTTCAGCTAGCCTTAATAGGCAGCTGCTGAAGGCGAGCTTGCGCCCTGGCTCGCTAAAGTGTTCATTCTCTGCTATTGGTTCCCTCCCGGAACTTTTTCTGCCTACAGCCTGGTTTGCCTACCAGGCAGACCTGTGCTCCCCTCACCGAGGGTCTCTATGAGCATGCGGCTTCCTGAGTCTGGTCAGACGGTCGTAGGCCTCTCGTGAGGCCTCCCAGTTAGATCAGCCCTTAGGCCTTCACAGGCCTCCTCAGTGTTTTGAAACACAGACACTGGGTTGATCCGTGGATCGAGTAGAGAAACTCCCCTCGCTAGCAAGGGTTGGAAAGCACTATGCTGAGTCATACTCTCCGGGATATCCCGTCTCTGAGATCCGGGCCGAGTGGTTCACTGCCAGCTTCGCAGTCCCTCGGGTTGGATGCCTTTCTTAAGGCTTTGTTGTCCAGAGGCTCTGCCTTCAGACAGACAGGATTTGGCCAGACTAGTGTCTATGTACTGACGCCAGGTCAGGCCGTCCTGGTGGCATTTCGGGGTGAGTACGTTCCCCTGAATAGTGACTGGCTGGGGTTCCTTCGGGTTCCCTAGCCACATTCCCTAGAAGGGACCCCTTCTAATTGGAAGCTGTGGTTCCAGGCCCGGAGCCGGCCCAGGTAGACCTTTTTATTTAACCATGTTTATGAAGGTTTTTCTGTGAGGCTGTAGCTTGGGCTATGACCGTAGGGAATGCTGTCACTGACAGCCCAGTGTGACCTGAGGGTGAGTGGTTCTAGCGTTTCATTTGAAGTTGCTGGTTCTGACAGTTGTCACTGCCACTTGGCATGCACTCCCCTTAGCATGGCGGAGTTGGTATATCGTTCCCCATAACGTTGTTGACGTATTGTTGAGTTCCCTTCGAAAGGGAACGTCTCAGGTTACGACTGTAACCTATGTTCCCTGAGAACAGGGAACGAGACAATACGTCTCCCTGCCATGCCTCGGGGCTTGCCTACCGTACAGTCCCTTCAGACGATAAGGTGATTTGTCATGTGTGCAAGGCGCCCCTTTATACTTCCAGGTCGCACGTTAATCATTCACGCTAATGATTCACGGGCTGTCGCCGGTCAATATGATTGACGTGATTTGATAGTGATTTCAGACACCTGTCACGCCTGAGGCGTTCCCCATAACGTCGTTGACGTATTGTCTCGTTCCCTGTTCTCAGGGAACATAGGTTACAGTCGTAACCTGAGACGTTCCGCATTGTAATGGACTTGCTTTCTCGTCGGTTGTTAGACATGGATTTTAACCAGGGTTCAACAAAAGGTAGGCTCTAAATTACTACATTCCTGCTGCTGGATTATAATGGGTGTGTCGTTGCGTCTCCAACCAACCAACTTGCGTAGTTTTCAGTCAGTGGACTGTCACTGGCAGACGAGAGCTAGCCTATGAGAAGCACATTTTACACATTTTACATTTTTCAGTTGTAGCCTACATGTAGCCTTGTATTACGGGCTGTGAATTAAGATATCCTACACGCCTGCTCTAATGCAGTGCTTGTTACTGGATAAGTAGTTGATTATGGTTTGTGTCTAGTTTAAGTAGCATCGCTAGCTATAGGCTACCGCTAGCTATTACTAGATTTTAAAGATTATCTTTTTTTTGCACCCGTGTTGTGTGTCATTCTTACCTTGATCTTGGTGTTTACGTTTCAAAGCCATCTCCACCATCATTTCCCCCCGAGAGTATGCCATTATTCAATAATCTAACAAAAGCAATCACTATGAAACATGTAACTTACGTGTGTGTCTGAGGTGATTTAATTGCTACATCATAACCCCGTAACTCCAGCGAGACAATACTTTGATGGTCGGTCAGAACAAGGCAGAGTGCCGTAACTTGCCGTCTCCAGCACCTGTTTCGGCACATTATGTGACGTGTAATGTATGCGCTCGTGCAAAAAACAAACATCCCCGCCCCCACACTCACATCTAAGCCTACACACACGTCAAATACACAGGAATGATTATGGGCCTGTTCACATCGGCCCTATTTTGACATCGGAACGATGCCGATATGTAAAAAATTGACCATATCGGCCGATATATCGTGCACCACTAATTTTGATAAATGGTAAGATGGATTCTGTTGATACTTATGTAATTTAATTGGTATAACAGCCCTTGAATACAGTAATTAATTAAAATATTATCAATATGTAACTTTACTTTTTATAAATAATTATAAGAGGGATATTCTTTTTTCACTTGAGATCCTGTCTGAATCTTTCTGTTTTTCCAATGAATTCTTGTGTATTAAACTCAATATAAACTTTATATTAACTCTTTATATTAAAATGTAGCATTGTGTGTTTTCTCAAGTATAAGACATCACTATGTAATCCAAAGCTTCCCAAGCACAGACAGTAACACAATAACAGTGATTATGTAAAGAACCAAGAAGGTCACATCTATTATTCTTGCCACTCCGGTCAAGGACAGACATGTCTTCTGTTGTTGGTTTCGTTGAGTTGCAGCCCAGCACTCAGTGAGGATCTGCTTCAGACTGTTGAGGGTATAAGACTGCTCTTCATTCTGATCTCTATCTGAGGCTGGAGGGTTCTGCTTGTTTTCTACACCGCCTGTTAGGAGGAAACAGCAAAGCACGGCTCTGGATAAACACCGTTTTGTGTGGTCTGAACAATCTCAATTATTTATATATATATATATATATATATATATATATATATATATATATATATATATATATATATATATATATATATATATATATATATATATACACAGCAAAATCCCCAGTGTTAAATCAACACCGCTCAGAGCAAATATGATCCCACTCTACAGAGTGTTAAAATAACAATGAAGCAGTGTTAAAGTTAATTAGATAATTAAGTGATTAATTAAGTGTTGATTGAGCATTAGTGATGGACACAAGCAGACAAGCAGAATCACTGAAGGAAAGAGAAACACAAGAACTACAACTGACTAGTCACAGCCTTAGATTAAATCAACTGAAGATAAAAGAAGACATTAAATCTCTGAAGATCTCAGCAGAGGAAGATTAAACAACTCCACAAACAGCATTACCAGCTTCACTTATTACTAACCAGAGTGACTTTATTTCTGTTATATGTCTTTGGCAAAGGTTTAGATGTCGATGGTTTGAAAATTTTGGTCACCATTATGGTGATCAGTATTTCCTTTAGTTGGGCAGTTTGACTCTTATCATTTAAAATGCAATTTTGGTCTTTGTTACAATGTTTACCAAAGCACATAATGTGTTACAAAGGAAGCCAAAAATACGAGACGTTTAGGTGTTATAGTTTTCATTATTATAAAATTTAATGATTAACTAATTTTATCCCTGACAAAAGTTGTTATTGATAACTATCCCTTTTTTTGACACAGAGCAGACATCCTGAATTAAATATTTTATATACATTGCAGAATTTTTTTGAAAGTCATTAGTATATATTTTTTTTCAACAAAAGACATCAAGAATCAGTGTATGAATCTCAACAATGGTGACATGCTTCATGCTGCAATGCATGCTGGGAGCCATGAGTTTTATACTATGGTGCCTCCCAGAATGCTTTGCGGCATAAAGCATGTCACCATTGTTGAGATTCATATGGGGATTCTTGATGTCTGTGTTTTTGTCCAAAGACTACTTTGCCAATAATTAAAAAACAAAAATTCAGCTTGATGACTGATCTGTAGAAAGAAATTAATGTTATTGAAAATAATCAATTAATACCAAATAACCATTATCAGTAAATTATAAAATTTGTGAATTTTTGTACTTTATGATGTTGAAAACTATAGGCCTATCGCCTGACCATCTTTGTTTCTGGCTTTCTTTGCAACCTTTGTGTGTTTTGGTAAACACTGTTACAACGACCATGAAATCACATAAGATAATAAGAATCAAGTTCCCCAACTAAATACAACACTGTTCACCATAATGGTGATTTTAAATGGTGACTAAAACATCAACATCTAAACCTCTGTTAATTCTCAATAAGAACTTGTCTCAATAAGATGTCTGACAGAAATAAAGTCAGTCTGGTTAGTAATAAGTGAAGCTGGTAATGCTGTTTGTGGATTTGTTTAATCCTTCTCTGTTGAGATCTTCAGAGATGTAATGTCTTATTTGTATCTTCAGTTGATTTAATCTAAGGCTGACACTAGTCAGTTGTAGTTCTTGTGTTTCTCTTCCCTTCAGTGATTCTGCTTGTTAACAGCAGGTGTTCATCACTAATGCTCAATCAACACTTAATTAATCACTCAATTATCTAATTAACTTTAACACTGCTTCAGTGTTATTTTAACACTCTGAAGAGTGGGACCATATTTGCTCCGAGCAGTGTTGATTTAACACTGGGGATTTTGCTGTGTATATATATATATATATATATATATATATATATATATATATATATATATATATACGATTTTTCGATGGGGAAATGAATTTCAAATGAATTTCATGTGTGGCTTTAGTGTGGTTTGTATCATACGCATTTATATGGTTTTATATTTGCTATTTTCATCCATCCATCATCCAAACCGCTTGTCCTATTTTAAGGGCACGTGGATGCTTGAACACATTCACATTTTTTTTCAGTCAAATTTACTTAATGACTATTTTTTTTTTGTTTTTCTTTGCACATTTACCAAAGTGGCAAAACAAACAAATCTTAACCTTAATTTGGGAAGTAAAAGAAAATGTTTCTCATAATCAGATGCTGTGTCGACTCTTACCATCTTGGCCAGTAACAGTAGATGTTGTTTCCACTGATCTCCTCTTAGCTCCTTTAGCCTTCAGATAATTCACAAAGATGGTCTCCACGATGCTGATGCCAATGAGACAGAAAACTGCACAGCAGTAAACCCCTGTGAAAAACAGCAAATTATGCCCATTATAGAGATTCATACACTGATTCTTGATGTCTGTGTGTGTCAATGTAATACTCTAGATCAGTGGTTCTCAACTCCAGTTCTCGGGACCCACTGCTCTGCGCATTTTTTATGTCTCCTTATTTAACACACCTGATTCAGATCACCAGCTCGTTAGGAGAGACTCCTTGAACTGAACTGAGTGTGTCAGATAAGAGAGACATACAAAATGTGCAGAGCAGCGGGTCCCGAGGACTGGAGTTGAGAACCACTGCTCTAGATCAGGGACGGTCAAGATCAGGATACCTCCAATCCTGATAAACTCTCATGCCTGTAGCTTTCTAGTAATCCTGAAGACATTGATTAGCTGGTTCAGGTGTGTTTGATTAGAGTCACAGATAGATAGCAACCATCGAAACAATATTAAATCAATGTTAATGTGTATATTCTTGACTCAATTTTAGGGCTTGGCGATATATCGCACGATATTGTTATGCACATCTCGTCAGTAAAGCCGGTTCCTGGATTAGTAGTAAATCGCCTTCACCTGCTTTCAGATGGAGCGGCATTTACTACAAAGAGCCGTAGTTCACTGACAAGCTGAGCCATATCGCATTTAATATTGCGGACGTATCGCCAGCGATAATTAATGCGATATGGCTCAGCTTGTCAGTTAACTACGGCACTTTGTACACAGCAAAAACTCCAGTGTTAAATTAACACTCCTGGGAGTGTATATGAGTCCACACTCAAGAGTGTTAAAGTTAATGAGATAATTAAGTGATTAATTGAGTGATGATTGAGCATTATTGATGACACCTAAAGCAGAATCACTGAAGGAGAAAATCTAAAATTGTAAGCCACCGTTATGGCGATCATTGTTTGCTTTAGTTGGGCTCTTAACCCTTATATTATTAACTTTAGATTTTGTTTGGCTGTTGTTATAACTTGTTATAACTAATTTATAACTGCCAGATGAACAAAGAAATGTATGTTTTTGATTTATGCTGTTGGTTACAGCATAACTGTGATTCTGCATAAATATCCAGAATTTCAGATATAATATAAAGGATTTCTTAAAAGTTGTTTTCTAAAAAAAAAAAAAATCATTCTTTTAGGCACACACAGACTTCAAGATTCAGTCTATGCATCTCAACAATGGTGACAAGCAGAATATTCAATTAGGAAAAGTAAATTACATAGACAATTCAGATCATAATTTATTCATATCGCAATGCATGATGGGAGCCTTTAATGAGTTGTGATTGGTGGCAGCCACTGCAACATATTTTATTATTGTCACCATTGTTGAGATTTACAGGCTGATTATTGATGTCTGTTTCTAAATAAGTTCATTTGAAAGTGTTTTGATTAGAACAATGTTTATTATATATTTTGGATTATAAGAAACATACCGATATTCATATATGCTGTAGAATCACAAAGTTATTGCTAATAAGTTAAACCAAACTATCTGAATAAGTTTCATTTTCAGATCACAGCATGATTATGCCAAAACATAACCAACACCATCAGATCATACTTTCCTTTGTTCATTTGACTATTATAAATAAATAACAGTAGAAAAACAAATTTATAGTGAATGCATAAGGGTTAGGAGCTCAACTAAACCAAACACTGACCGACATAACGGTGGCTTACAATTTGTGATTTTCTCCTTCAATGATTCTGCTTGTTAACATCAGGTGTCTTCAATAATGCTCAATCATCACTAAATTAATCACTTAATTATCTCATTAACTTTAACACTCTTGAGTGTTAATTTAACACTGGAGTTTTTGCTGTGTAGTAAATGCCGCTCCATCTGAAAGCAGGTGAAGGCGATTTACTACTAATCAAGGAACCGGCTTTACTGACGAGATGCGCATAACAATATCGTGCGATATATCGCCCAGCCCTACTCAATGTCACTTTTGCTCCCCCAATTAATGTTGATTTTTTTTTTTAAGATTTCATCCAAAAATCAATGGTAGTGGCATTGAATCAATGTAACAATGTGATGTTGGTTCAACATCATGTTTGCACTCTGAGAAAATGAAACACAACAACTATAACTGACAAAGTCACACAGCCTGAAATCAACTGGAAATAAAAGAATAAAAATAAATCTCTCAAGATCTCAGCAGAAGTTCTTAGTGAGAATTAACAGAGGTTTAGATGTTGAAGTTTAATTGAAAAAGTGTGGCCATCATTATGGTTATCAGTGTTTCATTTAGTTGGACAGTTTCACACTTGGCTATTTATGTGAGTTCATGATCTTTGCAACAGTATTAAAACATTTTTTTTGCAAAGAAAGCCAGAAACAAAGGTAGTCAGGAGAAATAGTTTAAAGCAACATAACTCACTAATCTTACGACTAACCAAAAGTGGTAATTTATTATTGGGAAGTTATATTCACAAACAATACTTTCTTTCCACAGATCAGACATTTAGATTTTTGCTTTTAAAATACATTTAAAAAAAATGTTTTTAGATACACTCGACATCAAGAATCAGCATATGAAACTCAACAATGGTGACATGCTTCATGCTGTAATGCATGTTGGGAGCCACCATAGTATAAAACTAATGGCTCCCAGCATGCATTGCAGCATGAAGTAGTTCACTATTGATAAGTTTCATAGGCTGATTCTTGATGTCTATGAGTCCAAAAAATAAAATTCATACTATGTATTTAAAAAACAAAATTCTGAACATTTGACCTGTTGGAAAAATACTATTGATGGTTAATATCTATTGATAACACTTTTTCACATTTATTCATGTGTAAAATAAAGAAACGTTTCTATTACGCTTTATGCTGAAAACTGTTTCACATTTATATCTTCTTTGCGACAAATTAAATGTTTTGGTAAAAACTGTTACAAAGACCAGAAACACGCATTAGAGCCAAGAGTCAAACTCTCCAACTAAATGAAACACTGATCACCATAATGACCAAATATTT
This sequence comes from Gila orcuttii, assembly GCA_026230005.1. Taxonomy (NCBI): domain Eukaryota; kingdom Metazoa; phylum Chordata; class Actinopteri; order Cypriniformes; family Leuciscidae; genus Gila; species Gila orcuttii. Next base: position 10,633,528 of record JAPDVR010000003.1, read on the forward strand.
TCCATAAAACATCAACTACAAAACCTCTGTTAAAACTTCTTTAGATCTTGATCTTGAGAGATTTATTGTCTTCTTGTATGTGTAGTTGACTTCAGGCTGTATGGCTTTAAGTCAGTTGTAATTGTTGTGTTTCATTTTCTGAGAGTGCAAGCATGATGTTGAACCAACATCACATTGTAACATTGATTCAATGCCATTACCATTGATTTATGGATGACATTTCCACATTGTTTCAACATTAATTGCTGGAGCAAAAGAGATGTTGACTCAATGCAGTTAACATTGACACATTGACATGGTTGCTATCTATCTGGGACCCTAATCAAACACACATGAATCAGCTAATCAATGTCTTCAGGATTACTAGAAAGCTACAGACAGGAGAGTTTATCAGGGTTGGAGGTAAAAACTGCAGAGCTGTGGCCCTCCAGGATCGAGTTTGCCCGTCCCTGTTCTAGATTAAAACATTTCCTTTTTAAAAACATTAAATATTTTTTTAAATCCTTCATATTATTTGATTGTCATAACACTGCTGGATCACATGCTGTAGACTTGTGTAGCTACTATTATGTTTTTTTTTTTTTTTTACAGTGAGGTTTAAAGTGTGTTAAACCTTGCTGTAGAAAAATGGCCAAATTCTGACATTATCATACCATTTCCCATTAACAGTAATATTCCATAGAGAACAATGCTTTCTGGGTAATATTTGTTGTTTTTGAGAAAATAGCCTATAGGAACATACTGTGAATTAAAAGCGCTCATAGTCGACACTCAGAGGCTGTGTTCCAAATCACACCCTATACTCTCATACACTATTCCCTACATTAGTTCACTAATATAGTCCACTTGACAGAGTGAATGAAAATAAGTGAGTGAATTCAGACTATGAACACCTGACAAGCAGGATCTCTGAAGGACAAGAACTGAAAAAAGAAAAGAGCCTAAAACAAACACAAGAATTACATCTGACTTCCAACCACACTGAATGTAAAATCAGTCTACAAACTAACTTAACATTATTCATGTATTTTGTTTGCGTGTGTGTTTCTCTTTGTGTGTGTGCAAAATGCAGTTTTGTTTATTATTGCAAAACAAAGTAAAAAAAACACCTAAAACTAATATAAAACAAATCAGGGGTCAAGAACTCAACTAAAGCAAACACTGATCTCCATAATGGTGACATCAAACATTTAAATTAAACATCTCAATAAAAACTTCTATGGACGTATGACGGAAATAAAGTCATACTGGTTAAAAGTGTAATAATGTGTAATGGCTGGAAGTCAGATGTAGTTCTTGTGTTTCTGCTTGTCTCTTTCCTTTTTCTGTTCTTGTTGTTCCTCTTTCCTTCAATGATTCTGCTTGTTAACAGCAGGTGTTCATCACTAATGCTCAGCAATCACTTACATATTCACATAATTATCTCACTGAAACTGAATCAATGTTACTTTTACTCTTTGTAGTGTGGATTTTCATGTGGGATTGAAAGGGTTAACAGTGTAAGATAAAAATACACACCCACAAAATATATTTTAACAGTAATAAAATTTAAATTAAAATAAAGTAAAATTTGTTTTTTGTGGGTCACCATTGTGCTGAAGAGTAGAGCCTGTGCTTCAGTCCAGGAGAAGAACAAGAAACACTGATTTTTTGTTATATGCTGCTTTATTTAAAAGATGGCGATTGTGTAGTTACTGATCTAGTGAAACTGTCTTTGTTCAAAACATGTTTTAGTGGATCTAAATGATATAAAATCATTTGACCACATTATTAAATCATTAAAAGTGTTGGTTTATAAATTTAGTGGCAGTTGGTCACTAGTTGGTTTTATACTATCCTGGAACCCAGCATGCATTGCGCCATGAAATGTTTTATTGTCACCATTGTTGAGATTCATATGTGATAGTTGATGTCTGTCTGAGTCAAGCAGGAGTTTTAAATGTTTTAATGGACTATGTGACTTCAATATTCTTCAGAATAACATATTAAAGAAGCGTAGCTTGATTTCATGCTGCTCATTCACAGATATATGAAAAATATGAAATACCTATAAATTCAAAACTAATACAAAGGATAAGATCAGAGAATCAAATTTCCAGAATGATTAAACACCATCACAACGGACTAAAACATTTGATCAACTTCCTCTTTACATTTTCTTGCCATGACAAATGTGTTTTATAAACTTACTATTAAAGTATTCATATTAAGATAAATGGTAATAAGTTAATGGGACAAGAGAACAACTAAAGCAAAATACTGATCTCCATTATGGTGACAACACACTTTATTATTAACTAAATCTCTGTTAATTCTCAACAAGACCTTTTGAACATTTATGAAAGAAATAATGTTAAACTGGTTTGTAAACTGTTTTCACACTGTGGCTGAAAGTCAGTTGTAGTTCTTGTGTTTCTGCTTGTCTCTTTCCTTTTTCTGTTCTTGTTTCTCTGTCCTTCAGTGATTCTGCTTATCAGGTGTTCATCAGAGTCTCTATTCACTCACTTCTTTTCATTAAAGTGTACTGTATTAGTGAACTAATGTAGGGAATAGTGTATGAGAGTATAGAGTGTGATTTTGAACACAGCCTATGAGTGTCAACTTTGAGCGGTGTTAATTCACAGTATATTCCTGTAGGCTATTTTCTCAAAAACAACCAATATTACCCAGAATGTCAGATTTTGGGTAAAGTGTACACCGTGTCCATTGTCTTGGCCCAAAAAGACCCTTGTCTTTTTAACATTAGTTCCCTATCGGTCAGTCACTACAACGTAGGTCATGACTGACCAATAGGAATCTCGCTAGAGAGGCCAATCTGCTTCGCGTGAAACTAAAACAAGCCAATACACATTGGCGTGCAATCATTTGCAACAGCTGTGCAGCCTTGCAGCGCGGGTATTTAACAGGTAGCTGGTGCAATTGCACACTAGCTTTTTGCTGCGGAGCCAAACACTTCGATGCCTCTGCTTCACTTGAAAGTGAAACCAACTACGAGCCTTTCTGAACCTCTCCTTCCCGGTGCGGGCGTGACAGCACGACAGCGCGAGCAGTCTCTCTCTCTTTTTCTCTTTCTCTTTTTTTTGTTGTTTTAAACTGAGCAAAAAAAAAGAGCTGTTTTAACAGCTGGTGAAGTGCGCTTCGAGCGCTCAAAAGCTGTTGTAACAGCTGGTAAGGTGCGCCTTAGAGCGCTCAAAAGCTGTTATAACGGCTGGTAAGACCTCCAACGAGAGAGATTCAGCGCACAGACGGGTGCACATTCCCATCTGTGATCGCTGTGACTGTTCCCCTGTGTGTTTCAGCACCAGTGAGAGTAGTTCCTACAAGAGCTTACACAGATAGTTCGCGTCTTTTTCAAGATGACGTTCTATCTGTGTGTTTCTGGATGCGGTCGTTACCTGGGGTCGCGGGATGGTCACGATCGCTGCCTCGTGTGTCTGGGCCTCGAACACGCACAGGCAGCATTCGTGGATGAGTCATGTACCCATTGTGGGAAGATAACCATCTCGGAGCTGAGGTCGAGACTCACGTTCCTGCAAAGGGGCGGAGTCCCCGTGCCTGCACCTCGTTCCAACCCCCCTTCGCGGGTTGCTACGGGCAGTGACACGGGTGACCTGAGGATTACAGTGAGCGCGCTTCCTTCGGGGAACCAACCCCCTAGGAACCCTCACTCCGCTCATGCTCCGCAACCAGTTGAGCTGCCAGCGGAACGTTCTGGACCATCCTCGAGATGTGTACCAGTCGTTTCGTTCGGCGCTCCCTGCGACGACCAGATGTCGATCGCTGCATCGGAGGGTGGGTCAGACCTCTCCGCAGACGGCGGCTCAGAGCCGCTGCCTCCTTCGGGTGTGCCAGCAGTGCCCGAGTCGGACCCGGAGATGATGGCCATGCTTTCCGGGCCGCCAACAGGATCGGGCTCGTGTGGAACCCTCCACCGTGTCCCGAGCCCTCGAGGTTGGACGATTGGTATCTCGGGGTGGCACGCGCTGGTTCTCAGCAACCCACCCCAGTGCCTTTCTTCCCGGAGGTGCATGAGGAGCTCACAGGGACGTGGACGGCACCTTTTACTGCCAGAAACCGTCTCGGTGGCTCCTCCTCCCTCACCACCCTTGATGGCGGGGCAGCTAAGGGATACACGCGTATCCCGCCAGTGGAACGGGCCGTTGCTATGCAACTGTGCCCTAACTCCACGTGGCGTGGAGAACCGTGTCTTCCTTCCCGGGCCTGTAAGTACTCGTCAGACCTGACCGGCAAGGCTTACAAGGCCTGTGGGGAAGCTGCCTCTGCCATGCACGCTATGGCGTTGTTGCAGGTTCATCAGGCCAAGGCACTGCACGAGGGTGGTCATGATCCACAAGTTCTCCAAGAACTTCGTGCCGCAACTGACCTCGCGCTTCGTGCGACGAAGGTCACTACGCGGTCAGTGGGTCGTGCGATGTCCACACTAGTGGTCCAGGAACCCCATCTCTGGCTGTGTCTGGCTGACATGCGGGAGACCGACAAGATCAGGTTCCTTAACCCTCTGAGGGATAGTCTCGCTTTTTTTCTTATCAGTGCAAAAGAAACTCAAAATACTCTGTTGATTTTGATCTTACATATTAAGTGTTGTACATCATTAGATCCTGATAAGTGTCTATTTTTTTGGTGGATACTCACAATAAAAACAAAGTGTTGTGCTTTTCACCAGATAAAGAAAAACAAACATGATGCGCGTTCTGCCTTCTCTCTGTCAGTTAAGTCCCTTCTGAAACGCGTCCGAAAATTAACTGTAATTCCGCGAATACTTGTCATACAGGCACGAGTGTTTTTCCATAATGAAGCTTGAACTCTCTTCTTTTAAATGAATTAATTTATATAAAAAACAAATATTTTCAGTTTATGTAATCTGTATGAAAAGAGAGAGATGTCAGTATTTTTCTTTCCAGCTCATTATACCTAATTACGCGTTAATGTGCCACGCCCACGGAGAGCGCGCGGTATTCAAACGCAAATGATCTAAGGCAAGCCATTCAAACATGCCAACGCCCACCAGCTGGATTATAAAACTAACTATTTAGTTTTATAAACTATTACTATAAACTAAACTATTTAGTAAGTATCTTGTACAGCTGTGTACACAGCGTATCCTTTCGCTGTGAGGAATAATACTATCTAATAACCCTCGAAAATGTACCAGAAGTGCTGGTAGTTTCATTTCGAGGAGCAACGGATCCAGCTGATGTAGTAAGTCATTTATTCTTAAGTGCTTTGTTCTAATCGCGATATTGAATAGTGTCTGACTGTAAACCGCAAAAATACTGTTTAAATATGAATTGCGTGTCTGTGTGTAGGCTAAATGATGAATGAACGGCACAGGCGCGCGCGCTTTGTTTACTACAGTTATACAGCGCGTGTCTGTGCCGTTCATTCACTCTCGCACCTACATTAGTAAACGTTATGTTTACATGAACACATCCAAACTATATTGCTATAGCCTACTAAGATGAGTAAAAATAGACTGAAATATGTTGAAATAAAATGTCTGTATAAGCAACAAACTGCAAATGACCATGTATATACTAATATATCATACACAATATGTTACAGACTAAATATGAATGTTTAGAGAAGATTTTGTGATTAGTTTTGGATAGATTATAAAGTTTTGACTGTAAAAAAAGACTACTGTCACATTAAATAGGTACGCTTTTGTTCACCAATTTCTGCTCATAGTTAAATATACTATAGTATGATGTTTTGTCAAAAATAAAGTAGGTATATTGAATTATCAACTAAGATGTTATTATAGTGTTTGTTCCAATATTCAAACTAATGAATCCTTACTTTTTTTAATACGTATGATAAAATGTATACTTTTTTACAAAGACATACACTTGAAATATTGTTAAAATTGTAATTGTTGTTGTAATTGTAACCTATTTGTAATTGGTTACAATTTCTAATTGTAAAATATGTATATATGGATAATTTATTTTGTCCTTGCATTCTTTAGGATCCTGTGACACACCTGTGTGAAAGGGCTAATTAATATGCAGCTCATTATGCGGCACATTATCCAGCCTTTGTCTTCTCAGGTGTGAACACGCCTCCACGCATATTGCCTTTCCAAACAAAAGGTGTCTTATAAAATTTAAATCAATGTATTGTTTTGTGTAAATGATTAGGCAGGATGATTTTCAGATCATTTTGAAGCAAAAGTTCTAGGCAACAACACTCATTAGTCAAAAGTCTTGTGGACACATATTTAGTATGTGTTTTGTGGCCTTATTTCAGACACTTTAAGTTTTAGTTTTTTCAATAACCATGCATAAGCAATATTCTCTCAAAACTACAAACATGTACATACATGTTGCTCACATATTACGGTAGCCCCGTTTGTGCTATATAGAGTGAATTTACACCTTTGCCATTAACATGTTTATAAATAACTGAAAAAAGCACAAATGTCAGAGCATGTCAGAACACCTCAAGGACCCCAAAAACCCCTTAGACCTCAGAGGGTTAACTCCCCCCATGTCTCAGACCGGCCTCTTCGGCGACGCGGTCGAGAACTTCGCCCAGCAGTTCTCGGCTGTACAGAAGCAGACTGAGGCCATCAGACACATCCTGCTGCGGCGCGGGAGCAGGGGCAGACGCAGGAGGACGCCCACGGCGACGAGCAGACCGAGGAGCCGCGGGCGGTGGGGTGGAGGCAGCAGCTGACCGCCGCCTGCGGCTCCTCGGTCTGCTCGTCGCCGTCGGCGTCCTCCTGCGTCTGCCCCTGCTCCCGCGCCGCAGCAGCAGCCTCCATCTAAACGGCGCCGTGGAGCCAGTCGCAGGCAGGGTTGGAATCCTCACCACTCTCATCCGCCTCTTCTTTCGCCAGCCAGCAGCTGTGTACGGTCCGAGAACGCCACCGAGCCGCCTCCCGCACCTCCTGCCCCGTGGAACCAGGTAAGTGCTGCACAGCACACTCAGACCCCGCTACGGGCCGCCTCCCAGAGAGAGCCTCCCGAGCCGCGTCCCTGTGTTACACCTCACTGCCACACTCCGGGTACGCCTACGGTCCCTTTGGTCCCGCTTGTACGGTCTCTGCGAGCCTGGTTAGCGCTCCCTAGTCCGTCTCGCTGGCTCATTCGAACCATCAGGCTCAGCTATGCGATTCAGTTCGTCCGGCGTCCCCCCAAGTTTCGGGCCATCCACTCCACTACAGTGAGAGCAGCCGATGCCCATGTCTTGCGTGCGGAGATCGCAGTCCTACTGGCGAAGGATGCGATAGAGCCGGTCCCTCCAGCCGATATGAGGTCAGGGCACTACAGTCCCTACTTCATTGTACCCAAGAAAGGTGGTGGGTTACGACCGATCTTGGATCTGCGAGTTTTGAATCGGAGCCTCCAACAAGCTACCGTTCAAAATGCTCACGCAAAGACGCATTTTCGAATGCATCTGTCCCCTAGATTGGTTTGTAGCGATCGACCTGAAGGACCCGTACTTTCATGTCTCGATTCTTCCTCGACACAGGCCATTCCTAAGCTTTGCGTTCGAGGGTCGAGCATATCAGTACAAAGTCCTACCCTTCGGGCTGTCCCTGTCCCCCCGTGTCTTCACCAAAGTCACGGAGGGGGCCCTTGTTCCCATGAGAGAACAGGGCGTTCGCATCCTCAACTATCTCGACGACTGGCTCATACTAGCACACTCTCGAGATCAACTATGCGAACACAGGGACCTCGTGCTCAGGCACCTCGGCCAGTTGGGTCTTCAGGTCAACTGGGAAAAGAGCAAACTTTCCCCTGTGCAGAGGATCTCTTATCTCGGTATGGAGTTGGATTCGGTCACTCAGACAGCGCGCCTCACAGAGCAGCGTGCTCAGTCGGTGCTGAACTGCTTGAACACGTTCAAAGGCAGGATGGCGGTCCCACTGAAATTCTTTCAGAGGCTCCTGGGGCATATGGCAGCAGTAGCGGTAACCCCGCTCGGCCTGCTTCATATGAGACCGCTTCAGCACTGGCTTCACGGCCGAGTCCCGAGATGGGCGTGGCATCACGGCACTCACCGGGTGGCAATCACACCGGCGTGCCGCCAGACCTTCAGCCCATGGTCAGACCTCTTGTTCCTGCGGGCAGGAGTCCCCTTGGAACAGGGGTCCAGGCATGCTGTGGTATTCACAGATGCCTCTGCCACCGGCTGGGGTGCCACGTACAATGGGTATGCAGTGTCAGGGGTGTGGACGGACCCCCAACTGCATTGGCACATCAATTGCCTCGAGTTGCTAGCAGTACATCTCGCTCTGAGCCGCTTGAAAAGGCCGCTACAGGGCAGGGACGTGCTGGTCCGTACGGACAACACTGCGACCGTTGCGTACATCAACCGACAAGGTGGTCCAGCTCCCGTCGCATGTCGCAACTCGCCCGCCATCTCCTCCTCTGGAGTCAGAAGCATCTGAGGTCGCTTCGAGCCATGTATGTCCCCGGCTTGCTCAACCGTGTGGCCGACGAGCTATCACGAGCTGTGCTTCCGGGAGAATGGCGACTCCACCCCCAGGCGGTTCAGCTGATCTGGTGAGAGTTCGGGGAGGCTCAGGTAGACCTGTTTGCCTCCTCAGAGACCTCCCACTGCCAGCTGTTTTACTCCCTGACCAAGGGAACACTCGGCACGGACGCACTGGCACACAGCTGGCCCCGGGGCCTTCGCAACAGAGCGTTTCCCCCAGTGAGCCTACTTGCGCAGACACTGTGCAAGGTCAGGGAGGACGAGGAGCAGGTCCTTCTGGTGGCTCCCTATTGGCCCACCTGGACTTGGTTCCCAGAACTCATGCTCCTCGTGACAGTCCCTCCCTGGCCCATTCCTCTGAGGAAGGATCTTCTGACTCAGAGACGGGGCACCCTATGGCACCCGCGTCCAGACCTCTGGAAACTCCATGTCTGGTCCCTAGACGGGACGCGGAGGATTTAGGTGACTTACCCCCTGAGGTACTTAACACCATCACTTAAGCACGGGCGCCGTCCACGAGACGTGTTTACGCCCTGAAGTGGAACCTGTTCGTCGA